>OZ014466.1:2098630-2154973 GCA_963966035.1 Acleris laterana
GTACCTATACATTAAGACCGTTACTACTTTAGAAAAACGCTCGTATTTTATATTTCGAGATGTATGCGGTTGAACTTAATTCTCTTCAAGTATAAGTTTAAAATCGTACGTCACGAAATATGAGATACGAGGTTTTTTCAAAGCAATGACGGTATGCTTAAGACGGGTTCGTAGTAGAAGGACTAGATCGCAAAATGACTTAATCGGAAAATGACCTCATCGCTTGTAGTGTATCACAAAAAGTCGTGAGTCGCAAAATGACCACCTTTTTTTTCAGTTTATGTCTATCTTAACAAAGCTGTCGGAACCCCGCATAGCGGGGCGCTTATTGCTGAGCTGTTTGCCCTTCGGGTATTTAAAGTTACCTAACGAACCTATCTACCTAGTAACATTAACCTTAAATATTCATAAAAACACGTTTTTATTCAAAAAACGTATAATTAAGTTATTTAAACTAAATTTGTATATGAAAGTAACAATCAAATATACAAAACATTGGAAAGACCTTGCTTGATTCTTGCTTTGCACTCGACTCTATTGTCAAGAGAATACGTCGTGTCTAGATAATTTTGAGCATGCTATTCTGCTTGTCTACATTTGATGCTGACTGTACTACGAAATATTCATTACTCTATTTCACAAAAGTGAAATAAAGACCCAGTGCAAAGGAAGTTAAGTGAATTTTCTTTTGTTTTTATGACTCCTGATCAAATTAGAAAATTGGCTTTATTTCATTCACAATAGATTCATATTCCATTGACGACATTTCGTTGTATTTAGAAGGTTAAAGCTTTACTTACATTGTCTCTTCCAGAAACTCCAATGCGAGTTCCTCTACCACTTCCACCTCCTCTGCTTCCGGTTCTGGCTCAGGCGTGCGTACTTCCGGTTCTTTCACTTCCTCCTTGATCTGAGTAAAATAATTTCACATAACAGAGATCCATTAAAGGGTTAAGTTCGCCTTAGTCGCCTTAGTACGTTTTTTATTTTCATGGTATTAATTGAATATTTTTTTTAAATTGGTATAATGGTGACCCCTTTTTAGGGTTCCGTAGCCGAATGGCAAAAAACGGAACCCTTATGGATTCGTCATGTCTGTCCGTCCGTCCGTCCGTCTGTCCGTCCGTATGTCACAGCCACTTTTTTCCGTAACTATAAGAGCTATACTGTGGAAACTTTGTAAGTAGATGTATTCGGTGAACCGCTTTAAGATTTTCATACAAAAAAAGAAAAAAAAAAAAATTTTTGGGGTTCCCCATACTTAGAACTGAAACTCAAATTTTTTTTTTGATCAAACCCATACGTGTGGGGTATCTATGGATAGGTCTTCAAAAATGATATTGAGGTTTCTAATAAAAAAAAATTCTAAACTGAATAATTTGCGCGAGAGACGCTTCCAAAGTGGAAAAATGTGTGTCCCCCCCCCCCCCCGTAACTTCTAAAATAAGGGAATGATAAATGTAAAAATAATATATGATGTACATTACCATGCAAACTTCCACCGAAAATTGGTTTGAACGAGATCTAATAATTAGTTTTTTTTAATACGTTATAAATCGTAAACCGCATTTTACCTTTTATTCAATCGACTCCAATATAATAAAGAATAAAGAAATACATTTATTTAGATGTATAGTGGTAGGAACCCTACATGCGCGAGTCCGACGCGCACTTGGCCGCTTCTTTGAGAGCTGATATCTCTTAAACGGCCGACCCGATTTACATGAAACCTAGATCAGAATCATCCAGATTGAAATAACTTGCTTTAAAAAATCCGTGTCCAAATCGATCCATCCGTTTGGGAGCTACGATACCACAGCCAAACACACACACACACACACACACACACACAGATATTCACGTTAAACGTATAACACCAATCTCTTTTGGAACCATTTCTCCGATTTTCTAAAAAAATAATATCAATTACTCACTCTCTCGACCTCCGGCTGTATGACCTTGATTTCCGCCGTCGGGAACTTGACTTCCGGGACGGATACCCTCACTTCCTCTTCCGGCGGGGGCTCGGGAGTTTCTTCGATGGTGGACAACTCGGTTGCCGTTTCTTCTACCACCTAGACAATAATTGATTTACAGTGTTTTCCAAAATGAATGTCGTGAGTTTGAATTTTTGTTTGAGTTTTATAATCATAATTAATAACTGTTCATTAACCTTTTCAACGCTATGTCAGATATAAAGTCTAAACTCACACGCCAATGACAGCTAAACACCAGAGCTAACATCAACCTTACCTCATTGACACTCCAGTCTATTTTGCGCTGTCAACCATGACGGATATTTCCGTCGTTGGCGTTGAACCAGTGGTGCGGATATATCCGTCAATGGCGTGGAAAAGGTTAAATATGACAATTTAAGCACAATTTATTCAAATATGATTTATTTATTTCAGTTTCATACTAGCTCGTACCTGTACATACAGTAAAACACAACCGACATGGCTTACCGATGTACCTGCGCAGATGTCATTTTTTCGAAGCGCGGGAACCAATCAGCGTAGCGCGGTTGTATTCTGTGCTATTATTGGTTATTAGTGACGCCATGTTGACGCGCGCCCGCGTGTCATTCAGTCAGCCGTCAAACGTGCGTGAGATGGAAAAAATAGATGCAATTTAATTTGCACCTTATAACTATTACGTACAAGTCTGATCGTGGGGTTTAATCGTGCTTTCGGAAAGCATCGGAATCGTTGTTCGTGTCTGCGCGAAGGAAGAACCACGACACGCCGTATCGGTTGTGTTCTACTGTACGAATGTGTATGGAATTATGCGTTTTGTCAATGATGAAGGCGATAATCTTCTTTTTTTAAGGTAAAATTCAAATTCAATTAACTATGATTCATTTGGTTAGTGACAAAAAGAGATTGTCCTACCGACATAACAGATATATAAGCAGAGCCCGGATTTTTCGCGGCAAAACAAAAAACTGTCGCAATCTAGCTAGTGTTAGATTTTTTTTTATCGATATCGATAGTTGTGCGATAGAAAGTCCACGAAATAAAAAAAAATCAAATGAAAAAATTACGTGAGTTTTGTATAAAATTATATAGAAACAGATGGAAATCCTTCTTCGAAATCCGTCAGCACACACAGCAGCACTTGACATTTTATTTGGTTTTTAATATGATAGGAGTAGATAATCATTAATTTCTCAACTTTCTCCGGGAGTAGACAGTTTCTGAAGTGTCTATTATTTTCCATGAGGTAGTATAGTCACATCATTCAAAGTTTTACCTCTTAGTTACCCGAAGAGTTATTTTATTACTTGATATTATAATTTGGGAGATAAGATCTAGATGGAATAACACATGTAAAACAACTGTCGCGAATGATTATAAAGTAATGTAAATACATCGTCATGAAAAATACTCTATATCGATACAAAAAGTGATTCTAGCACTAGGTAGATTGCGACAGTCTTTTGTTTTGCCGCGAAAAATCCGGGCTCTAGTAATGATATACCGCAAAACAGGGTGATTAGGGACACAACCTAAAATAAGCCATAACTTGTTACAAATAAGAACAAGTATTAAATGGACAATAACGTTACGTCTATTCAAAATAATTTCAGTCTTATAATTAGTAACATATGCTTCATTTTAGGTTCCGTCCCTACGCACCCCTTGGTCCCTACTCACCCCGTTTTACGGTAGTGAATGAGATGACGGCAGATATGGATGTTGGAAGAAAAGACCCTAAATTATTGGGATAAGGGTAAGATGATGATCACGACGACGATGACGATGACGATGATGATGACGATGATGATGATGACGATGATGATGATGATGATGATGATGACGATGACGATGACGATGACGATGATGATGACGATGATGATGATGACGATGACGATGATGATGACGATGATGATGATGACGATGACGATGATGATGACGATGATGATGATGACGATGACGATGATGATGACGATGATGATGATGACGATGACGATGATGATGATGATGATGATGACGATGATGATGATGATGACGATGATGATGATGACGATGACGATGATGATGACGATGATGATGATGACGATGACGATGATGATGACGATGATGATGATGACGATGACGATGATGATGATGATGATGATGACGATGATGATGATGATGATGATGATGACGATCATGATGAATAAGTAGTTTATCAATTACCGGGACAATTTCTTCTGGAACTTCTTCTGGCGCTTGCTCTTCTTCCACTGGTTGCATCTACAAAAGAGATTAAATTAATTTCTAGCATTTTACTGCGACTTCGTCTCTGGAGAAATTGTTTTTTTGAAGGACAGACTTAAGTTTACCCGATGCTCTTACGGTGAAGGAAAAACTTGCACAAAAGATCGTAAAGGGGACGAAGTGTATCCGAGAGGGTATCCGTAAGATAAGATATGATAAGATAAGACGTAACTCACCGGCATGGGTTCGATTTCCACTTCGATCTTGACATTCTCTGTAGGGGGTGGTTCTTGCTCGTCCTTCTTAAACGGCGGCTTTTCGGAGGTTCTGAAAAAAAAGGGAACAACATTACAAAATAGTCGATTGTACAACAAGGGCAACAATAGTAGTTTATGCAACTGATGCATAATGAGAGGCATTAAAACACGAGTGTAGTTTCATAATAGGATCACACGAGGGTTTTAAGGCCTAATTAATCTAATTATGTACACTTGCATACACTACATTATCTTCACACATATCGTAAGTACTTTAAGATGGGTTCAGAACCCGTAGAGAAATGTCATGCAATGCTACTAGTGCTACCTGTAAAATATCTATAGACTATAGATATTAAAATAATGCATTAAAAAATAAATATGAACAAATACACGAACATTATTGTTTAATGTAATAGTTGTAATGACGACAAAGAACAAACAAATTACATCAATAATGGCGGCAATTCGATCCTCCGTGAAGACGAATGTTTTTTTAAAAATTAGGTATAGACAAACGAATGAAGTAATTCTCAAGTCTTTTTTTTATGATTCTAACGATACCACACACATTTAAATCGGCTCAGGCGTTGAGAAGTTATGATGGAATAATCGTACATACATTCATGAACCCTGAATACATTACACTCCTTTTTTCGGGCAGTCGTGTAAAAGCCTCACCTGGGGATCCCTTTATGCATGGTGGCGACGGGGGGTATGTGCAGGTCGATATCTCTAAACGCGTATACATCTTCTGCTTTTATTTCTATGTCGTCTATGTCGACTGCCGGAGCGAGCGGGACGGGAGATGACTGCGACGGGTTTGCTAGAAAGTGACAAAAAATTGCTTTACATTTGGATAGTGTTGACAGCAGTGAAAAGAGGTTGTTATTACATTTTTTTTACAGGCAACAAATAAGTTCAGCATTGTTTTAGTGCTGTCACATTATCCAAATACAGAAACTTCATGGTTGTGCAATGCGTCAGGATTGACTTCTTATCTAGTGTCGTCACGTAAATAAATGAACAACCATATTAGGGCAATAGGTAACAGAAATGACTGGGCCAGATATGACGTACTTTCCTATTTATACTGTGACATAGATCTGTAGTCACAATATAGACCATTTTGCGGGTGGTAGGACCTTGTGCAGGGTCCGTCCGGATCGCTACCACCATCTTATCCATTAACCTACCGCCAAACAGCAGTGTTCGCATTGTTGTGTTCCGGTTTGGGGGTAAGACAGCCGGTGAAATGACTAGCATATAGGCATTCCATCTTAGTCCTCAGGGTTGGCAACGCATTTGCAGTCTTAGGATTGCATTGTCTTGTGAGTGCGAATGTCTATGGGTCACAGTTTCCACTTACCATCAGGTGGCCTGTGTGCTTGTTTGTCTTATCTATGCCACAAAAAAAAACAACTATGTTCTTCGTTGTGAGCGGTAATAGGTAACAGAAACTCCTAAAGGGCTAGAGATTTATACTTTGACATAAATTTGTGGTCTGTGGACCATAGGCAAGACAAACCTTTCAGCTGCTGCTCTATCTGCACCAGCTGGCTCTTGATGTGCTCTATGGCCGCGTGTTTGTTGTCGCGCGGACTCGTAGAGCCAGACTTCTCTAGAAGCATAGACAATGTAGGCGCTCCGGCGGAGGGCGATATCGTTTCTGTGGACAAATAATATTATATAGATTATGAATGTCTGACACGTTATTATTTCGTTTAACGTTGTATAAACGCATAAAAAATAAAACTATTCGCTACACTTTTAAATACGTTAACCTAAAATTCTATGACATTTTAAAAAGTATAAACCACCATATTGCGGAAATTAGGTATGTGAACTGTCATTTCTATTGTAATTCACGCACCACAGATAAATAAAAGTATTAGTGGCGACGATTTAAAAAGTAAAAAACGTGGCATGTAATGAAATTTCATACATTTTCGCGGCCGCTGCCGATGGTAGATATAGTACATTACTGCACAGACCAGGAAGTAGGCCGTTGCGGGACGAGTAGAGTTAGCGTGGCCGAGACGCAGTCGAGGCCACGCTATATACGAGTCCAGCAACCGCCCTTCCTGGTCGAGGCTTGTATAGTGCTTTTCTCTAACAATGCGAGGAAATTAAACAAAATTTCAGTTTTGATATAATATGTATTCAAATGTATTAACAAAATCAAGTCAAATACGATGTGATAATATGACGAAGGCAAATGGCAGTAATTACCTAAAAAGGTTTACTTAAAAATTAAAAGAAATGTTGCTCATGTTAGGGCAGTTTGTAAAATTAAATGTAATGGTTTTTCCTGGTACGTTAATGTATGTTTGTCGAATATTTTCAGTGGACGTAGATGGCGTATTAGTTACATTGAACAAGGTGACACATAAGGCACGGCTTATATTTACCTTAGTTACTAGAAAAGTATCATCTGGAGCTTCATTTAAAAACATTGTAATGTTTGCATCAGTCAAAATCTTAGATTTTTTGCTTTTGTAGCCCGCTGAGTGTCTTTTTAGAAATGTTACCAAATTGGTGTAACTTTTTATATCAATGTCACATTTTAATTTTATTGTATTTTTCAGCATTGAATATATCGCCCATAGTGTATGTACTCGGTTTTTGTCCTTAGATAGCTCGCTAAAGTAAGCTAACATGACGTTTTCAGACACTGAAGTTGTTTTTTTCTTCTCTCTCCATACCATGAAATTTTCAAATGTTTTGAAATATTTTTCTGCGGACTGCGGTGGTAGTAATTTGGTCTTAACCGACTTTGCTTCTTCTTAACACTCTGGTGGTGTGCCGATAAACGCATCTTCATCACTGGAACTCATTTTACTTTTGTATTTTCGCGAAACAAAAATAATACGTACTGTACTTAAACTTCCCTAAGAAAAAAGTATTCCCGATTCCCGCCTTAATTTTTTTAATTCTAAACGCAGAATGTTTTAAGAAAAAGTAAAACTATTTGACACTTTGGTAAATACGCTGTAAACGCGATAAACGGCGTTTACCTTTTTAGTCTATGACATTTAAAATAGTAGTTTATGCAATAGTTGTATAAGAGAGGTCAAAATATATGAGTGGCGTGAGTTACGATGTGAGCCGAAGGCGAACATCGTAAAGGAAAGCGCCACGAGTGTTTTTTGACTTAGTTATACACCGTTGCATACAATACTTTTTCTACGACTAGGTTTCAAATGAAATGCAGAATTAAGCGAAAAAACTTACAAACGAACGAACGAAGTAAAGAACAACAAACGAGCGGGAAACAAGAAAATGACAAAATATGTGTCTATGGTTTACTTTGTTTTTAAATTGACGGAATGGAAAAAAGAATTATTTACAATTCCAAAACATTTTAATTTGACCAATCAGAATACTTCACTAAATTAAATCCACCAATCACAATACACATCGACTGTCAAACGGAACGATAGGTTCTTTTAGGTACGTGTTTCTCTTTAACTAATTTAAATCTTTTAAAAAAACTTTGTAATTCGTATCAACCAATCAGAATACAGCTATTTTAAAATCGACCAATCAGATAACTGAAATCATTTCTCAAAACATTAGGTGTTTTATAGTCCCTATTTCACAATCGTTAAAATATGATTAACAGGCTACACTTAGTAATCTGTGGCGTATCGTTAGGGCGACTTTACGACACCGAGAGCTGTTATGGGGAATAGAGTTATAGACTTTTCTGAAGTCATATTATCTATGTTCTTATAATAGTGTTCGTGACTATGTAAAAGACTAATAAAAGTACAGGAGTAGAAAAAGTAAATAAACATGGAAGAATTTTGAATTGTACGAGTGTTTGGCTGTTTGGAGTTAGTTATCAGTCCAAATATGGTTTTAAAAAGTAAAAAACCGGGTACGTTATGAAATTTGTATACATTTTCGCGGCCGCTGCCGCTGGTAAATAATAACTTTTTTTTTTAATTTTGCCTGGGCCTGGAACTCGGAACTTCGCGGACTGATTTTACAACAGTAAGGTTAACATTTCCGAGCATGTGGGAGAATAGTACATTGTAGCCCAGGTACAGAAAGTAAGCAATAGATGGACGAGTTAGTTCGCGGGCCGAGCCGCAGGTGAGGACCGCGAAGATACGAGTCCATCTATTGCACTTTCTACCGAGGCAATACTATGTGCTTTTCACGCCTAATGTAAGGAAATAAAACAGGTTAGGACATAATACACAGTTTAATTAAAAGTAATATTGATATTAGCATTAGGACAGTTGCTGAATGACAAGGAAATGTTTTTTCCCGGAATTTTTGTTGAATATCGTACAAATTTCCAATCAAAAGTTCAAAAGTTTAGCGTTTGTTTCCAATTAAAAGAACAGAAGTAATTTTCATTCCCGCCTTTTTAACTTTTTTAATTTTTACCTTATTTAAAGATGCAAAGGCGTTTTTCACGTACGCCTTAAAAACTTACATAAAAACACGTTTACAATCGCAAAAATACACTTTCACTGAGCGGATTTGACGTTTTAATTTTTTAATTAAACGTTCTAATGTCATATTTGTCAAACATTTTTTTATTTATTTCCGAACGAGTTACTAATGTCATAAATAACCGACCAATAGCAGAGTAGAAAGTAAACTGGTCTAAAAACACTCCATTTTACTTTGCAACTCAACATTGTTGGACTGTTTTTGTGTTGTACTACTAAGAGCAACTTTCTATTCTGATTTCGATCCTTCTTTGGCCATATTTCCGAGCAGTGGCGTGAAATAGTACATTGTAGCCCAGGTACAGAAAGTAAGCAATAGATGGACGAGTTAGTTCGCGGGCCGAGCCGCAGGTGAGGACCGCGAAGATACGAGTCCATCTATTGCACTTTCTACCGAGGCAATACTATGTGCTTTTCACGCCTAATGTAAGGAAATAAAACAGGTTAGGACATAATACACAGTTTATTTAAAAGTAATATTGATATTAGCATTAGGACAGTTGCTGAATGACAAGGAAATGTTTTTTCCCGGAACATTTATATTAGTATTTTGTGTCATTTCGGCCGGTTGTACTTGTATCACTCATTTTTGTTGAATATCGTACAAATTTCCAATCAAAAGTTCAAAAGTTTAGCGTTTGTTTCCAATTAAAAGAACAGAAGTAATTTTCATTCCCGCCTTTTTAACTTTTTTAATTTTTACCTTATTTAAAGATGCAAAGGCGTTTTTCACGTACGCCTTAAAAACTTACATAAAAACACGTTTACAATCGCAAAAATACACTTTCACTGAGCGGATTTGACGTTTTAATTTTTTAATTAAACGTTCTAATGTCATATTTGTCAAACATTTTTTTATTTATTTCCGAACGAGTTACTAATGTCATAAATAACCGACCAATAGCAGAGTAGAAAGTAAACTGGTCTAAAAACACTCCATTTTACTTTGCAACTCAACATTGTTGGACTGTTTTTGTGTTGTACTACTAAGAGCAACTTTCTATTCTGATTTCGATCCTTCTTTGGCCATATTTCCGAGCAGTGGCGTGAAATAGTACATTGTAGCCCAGGTACAGAAAGTAAGCAATAGATGGACGAGTTAGTTCGCGGGCCGAGCCGCAGGTGAGGACCGCGAAGATACGAGTCCATCTATTGCACTTTCTACCGAGGCAATACTATGTGCTTTTCACGCCTAATGTAAGGAAATAAAACAGGTTAGGACATAATACACAGTTTAATTAAAAGTAATATTGATATTAGCATTAGGACAGTTGCTGAATGACAAGGAATTGTATCACTCATTTTTGTTGAATATCGTACAAATTTCCAATCAAAAGTTCAAAAGTTTAGCGTTTGTTTCCAATTAAAAGAACAGAAGTAATTTTCATTCCCGCCTTTTTAACTTTTTTAATTTTTACCTTATTTAAAGATGCAAAGGCGTTTTTCACGTACGCCTTAAAAACTTACATAAAAACACGTTTACAATCGCAAAAATACACTTTCACTGAGCGGATTTGACGTTTTAATTTTTTAATTAAACGTTCTAATGTCATATTTGTCAAACATTTTTTTATTTATTTCCGAACGAGTTACTAATGTCATAAATAACCGACCAATAGCAGAGTAGAAAGTAAACTGGTCTAAAAACACTCCATTTTACTTTGCAACTCAACATTGTTGGACTGTTTTTGTGTTGTACTACTACTGTAAAATAACTTTTTCACGCCACTGCTCGGAAATATGGCCAAAGAAGGATCGAAATCAGAATAGAAAGTTGCTCTTAGTAGTACAACACAAAAACAGTCCAACAATGTTGAGTTGCAAAGTAAAATGGAGTGTTTTTAGACCAGTTTACTTTCTACTCTGCTATTGGTCGGTTATTTATGACATTAGTAACTCGTTCGGAAATAAATAAAAAAATGTTTGACAAATATGACATTAGAACGTTTAATTAAAAAATTAAAACGTCAAATCCGCTCAGTGAAAGTGTATTTTTGCGATTGTAAACGTGTTTTTATGTAAGTTTTTAAGGCGTACGTGAAAAACCCTTTGCATCTTTAAATAAGGTAAAAATTAAAAAAGTTAAAAAGGCGGGAATGAAAATTACTTCTGTTCTTTTAATTGGAAACAAACGCTAAACTTTTGAACTTTTGATTGGAAATTTGTACGATATTCAACAAAAATGAGTGATACAATTCCTTGTCATTCAGCAACTGTCCTAATGCTAATATCAATATTACTTTTAATTAAACTGTGTATTATGTCCTAACCTGTTTTATTTCCTTACATTAGGCGTGAAAAGCACATAGTATTGCCTCGGTAGAAAGTGCAATAGATGGACTCGTATCTTCGCGGTCCTCACCTGCGGCTCGGCCCGCGAACTAACTCGTCCATCTATTGCTTACTTTCTGTACCTGGGCTACAATGTACTATTTTTAGCCTGGACCTGGAACCCAGAACTTTGAAGCCTGTTTTTACAAGCTTTTATTTAACTTGCAACGTAATGTATGTATGCAAGGGTCAAATCTTGCAAGTTAAATTTGACCCACTTCCCAGTTTCCGATGAGGCTGAATATCTGCATACGCCTTTAGTTGTGATGAGAATACAATAATATAGTATCATCGAGCTGGTCTGATGATGGAGACTCAGGGTGGCCATAGGAACTCCTAAATTACACATGATAAACCCGTCGTGTTAGGGCTTGTTAGATCCGTCTTGACAAGTAGATGACGACTGTGCAAAAGTACACTCGGCAACAAAAGTTAGTACCTAAAATTTTTTTTTTTCTGAAAATTATTTTAGCTTAAAATAAAGGCTGTGAACTGACCGACGAGGGTGGCGGGGTGCTGAATGTGCTGCGGCGTGGTCACCACCGGCGACGACTTCAGCAGCGACGTCAGCAGCGGCGACGACGGCAGGGGCGGCGGCGTCGCTACGGAAACACACACACACACGATTACGACTGTAAAGTGACGATCTAAATGCTTGCATATTTAGCCAACAGGTTCAAACTTGAATACTATTTTAAAACTAATTGGACCATGCTGAATAAAATGAATTATCCTTAATATAATTAAATAGATTCATATTCGTAATCAATAATCGTGTTTCACGAAAATAAATCGTTTTTTTTAAATATATTTGCACAGTTGTCGTTTTGAGGTTATTTCTACGCCCTAAAAATGGTCTATACACAATCACTGAAAATGGCGATAACCCTCCATACACAAACACCATGATTGGTGGTTTAGGGATTCCCAACGTATATAAAAAAACCTTTTCCTACTCCTGTACTTTTATCTGTCATTTATATAGTCACGAACACTAATATAAGAACATACATAATATGTCCGCAGAATAATCCAGAGAAAAGTCTATCTTGTCTATGCCCCAAAACAGCACATGTGCGTTTTTGAGATAAAACGATACGGCCAGCTGCCAAAGCTTAGCGTTGCACAATCGATTTAATCATATTTTAACGATTGTGAAATAGGGACTATAAATCACCTAATGTTTTGAGAAATGATTTCAGTTACCTGATTGGTCGATTTTAAAATAGCTGTATTCTGGTTGGTTGATACGAAATACAAAGTTTTTTTAAAAGATTTAAATTAGTTAAAGAGAAACACGTACCTAAAAGAACCTATCGTTCCGTTTGACAGTCGATGTGTATTGTGATTGGTGGATTTAATTTAGTGAAGTATTCTGATTGGTCAAATTAAAATGTTTTGGAATTGTAAATAATTCTATTTTCCATTCCGTCAATTTAAAAACAAAGTAAACGATAGACACATATTTTGTCATTTTCTTGTTTCCCGCTCGTTTGTTGTTCTTTACTTCGTTCGTTCGTTTGTAAGTTTTTTCACTTAGTTTTGCATTTTATTTGAAACCTAGTCGTAGAAAAAGTATTGTATGTAACACACGCCACTCATATTTTTTGACCTCTCTTATACAACTATTGCATAAACTACTATTAATTAATGAGGAGCTCCCGATGTGCAGAGATGAAAGTAACATTAAAGAGCATGAGACGTGAAACAAAAAGTATATCACGAGTTTACATCAACAGTTCTGTTAGTCTAACTTAGATGCTATTTATACAATACAATACAATACAAATACTCTTTATTGAACACCAAAAGAAAACAAAACACGGAACAGTACATTTTAACTATAGGTATACAACAGGCGGTCTTACCGCTAAATAGCGATCTCTTCCAGACAACCTTGGACAGAGAAATAATAAAAACAAAAATACATGGCAGGCGGTGCAAACTAAATTATACAGAACTCAAACTAAACTACAAGAAACACTTCTTCTTTTTATCGTATAGATAAGCACTAAAAAAGCAACAAATACTGTGATCCAAAATTTGAACTCGGGCGCAAGCCCAAGTTACTCGTGGCCATTTTTTAGTATTTATTGTTTTTATTCAGGGTTCGTACCTATTAGTCAGCATCAAAAGTAACTAAGCAGTATAAAATGCTCATGCACTTATTCTCTTGACAATAGAGTCGAGAGCAGATCATTTTGACCTCTTCGGTTGCGTAGCTACTTCTGCTGACTGTACTACAATCATACCAAACTTTGACAATTGTATGTTTTACCGTTTTAATCCAAGACAAAAAAAAATAGACCAAAAACATATCTTATATGGGGTCTATATTATTTCACTTTATTCAATTGTAAATTCGCTGTAATTACACAGATTGTGAAGAAAAAAACCAACCTACTATTTATTACGGTTCTAAAGATACAGCTCATTAAAGTTAAAAAAGCGACGGAAAGAGGGACGGTCTGATGGACGGCGTAGGCATATTAATAGGGTCCCATTCAGGTTTGAAACTCCAAAAAAAATAGAACATAGAACCTCTTTCTATTATAAAGTTGGTTATAAACTTACACGGCACGCTCTGCGGCTGCGCGGGCGGGCGCCACGTGCGCTCTGCCCGCGCGCGCCTCTCCTCCCTCTCGCGCAGCCAGGCGGTGCGTTTCGCCGTCTCCCTCTCGCGCGTGCGCTTCGCTGTTTCGATCGCGGTCCATAGTTCACGCACGCGTTCGTCAGATGTCGCTGGGTTGTGCACTTCGAGGAATTCGTTCTGAAAGTAATGGGGGGGTTTAAAAGTGAGAGATTTAAGGGGCATAGCAAAGCTTAACCTTTTGAACGTCTTTTTTTTTATGGCATAGAGAAGACAAACGAGCACACAGGCCACCTGATGGTAAGTGGAAACTGTGACCCATAGACATTCGCATTCAAAAGACTGCAATGCAATCCTAAGACTGCAAATGCGTTGCCAACCCTGAGGACTAAGATGGAATGCCTCTATGCTAGTCATTTCACCGGCTGTCTTATCCCCAAACCGTTTGGCGGTAGGTTAATGGATAATATGGTGGTAGCGATCCGGACCCTGCACAATTTCCTACCACCCGCAAGTACCACGTCTCAGTCAGCGACGCTCAGGTTCACTTTGTCCATATTCTCATGTCGTAAACATTCTCATCTCGGCCACATTAACAACTCGTCCACATATCAATCCCAAATTGTCCACTTCCTATGTCGTCCATATTCCCAACTCGTCCACATATCAATCCCAAATTGTCCACTTCCTATGTCATCCATATTCCCAAATGGTCTACATATCAATCCCAAATTGTCCACTTCCTATGTCGTCCATATTCTCGACTCGTCCTCATTCCCAACTCGTCCGCATTCCTAACTCGTCTGCAACCTAACGTAGGACTGTAGGGCTGTTCTATATCAACTCACTATCGCACTATTATACTTTCACTATTATAGTTATCGGGAATGTGAACGAAATGGGAATGTGGATGAGATAAGAATGCGGACGAGATGGGAATGTGGACGAGACGGGAATGTGGACGTAATGGCAATGTGAACGAAATGGGAATGTAGACGAGATGAGAATGTGAACCCAGAGACCCAGTCCCACTAGGTGACGCCTACGCACTTCGTCCGTCTGTCTTTCTGTCTTAACTTTAAAGGCCTGTATCTTTTGAACCATGATACATAGCTGTTTATTTTTTAGAATATTGTGTTATTGCGGCGGATTTACCACCAAATAAAAATTAAAAATAAAGACAAGAACTATTTTTTTCGATGTGTTTTTATTTTTAATGTTTCGTAAAAATTATCAAACATACAACCCATTTGGTAAAAACACTGAAAACAATACAGGCTGATTCGATTCGCAATGTAATAATCGAGTGCCTTATCTGAATCACACTTAACTGTGGTTTTTTTAAATCAGGTCCTAATTGATTCATCTGTTTGGGAGCTACAATACCGTACACATACTATAATTATCATTACCTTCAACTGCTCATACTGCAGGTTCATGTCAGCCACGGACTTGTGTATCTCAGCGATGCGCTCCTGGGTGAGCTTCTTGAGGATGCTCTCCTGCGGAGTCTCCACGGCACCCTCGGAGCTGCGCTTCTTCCGTTTCGGAGTCTCGACATGTTCCAACAACACCCCATATTGAGCTGCACAGCTGAATTGGACATGGATGACTTAAAATGGTTGTACATTTTAAAAAAAATATAGTATTATCATGTAAAAAATGAAGTTCAATTTCTCTTGTGCCATGCAATTTTCAAATGTATTCAAATTTAGAACACAGAAAAAGAATTTTATATGCCCATCTACACTTATATTATAAAGATTATATTATGTGTGTATGTAAAACAACTGTGCCGATTTCAAAAAATCTTTCACTACTGGAAAGCTACATTCACCCTGAGTGACATAGGCTATGTTTTATTTTTCTCCGTGGACGGAGTCGCGCGCAACAGCTAGTTGTTATAAAAAAAATCATTTGTATTGCATAATAGTATTTGTATTTTTTGGGAGTCCCAAAGTTTTATTTGCCAACCCAATTTATTTCCTGTAACTATATTTCAGGATATATTTCAGTAGCACCTGTAGAACCCTATTGGTTAGGTTAGATTTTATAAAATCCTGAAATATTTACGGTTACAAAGAACAAAGCGGGTTAACAAATGAAACGATTGGGAACCGATACAATTTGGCAAACATATTTCACCGAAACAAAGGTAACCTGTATTTTTATTGTACATAGAGTCAAAGAAGGGTAAAATCTAGTATTACAGTTAAATGTTTCTTATAATAACTATATACATTTTAAATAAAGCCAACTGCAATAAGAATATCAATTGAACATTAAAAAAAACACGAACCAATTAAGATTGCGCCAAGCGTAAATGGGATGTACAGTGGGGCCCTCATGACTATTATTGTGTTTTCTAATAAACAAAGTATTTTCTTGAAATTCGTCTGTAGTTTTTAGTACTACAAATGAAAACACAACTTATAGGGTATATCACATAGTTTAATAACAATTCCCCTTCGAGTTATTAACTTAACAGAAAAGCGTCGCCACCTTTTCCCGTTATGCTGACTACTCAAAGGGTAATTGTTATTAAAGATTGTTACGTGTCCCATAAATTGTGTTTTTACTTGCGCTACAAAAACGTATCATCTGATTACAAGGAAATTATTTAGTAAATTAGAAAAAACAATACGCTCGACGTTTGCTCGGTGCAGTCTTATAACGATTAGGGATAACGAAAATTATCTACAGTGTGTCGTGGACAAACAAATAAGGATGAAACTAGATGCAATTTTACAAACAAAAAAATATTAAAAAACTGAAGTCATTATTTTTTTAAATTGTTGATTGCTGTGTGAATCCTATCAGAAAAAAAGATTTCATTCTCTCCCATTAGTAATATGGTTGCATATGCTATAGAGGTTGTCTAATACCGCCTTTTGTTTTAGCAGGGCAGAATTATGCCAGTGTCAAGGTTGCAGGGTCTGTTTACTCCAACATCTTTTATCCACATCCATATCATAACTTCCCTACAACATGTTTAAAGACAATAAGCAAATAGCCTATATTAGATAACCTGTATCTTTGGTTGTATTTTAATGTTAATATTAAAGTATTGCATGTCATTAAAGTATTGGATGTCCATTTGGTTGCATCTTATTTAATGCGGTGTTACTCGCTAGGTATTTCGCTATATCTTATTTGTATAGGTTCATAGTTCAAATTCAAATACTGTGTGGTATTTTTTACCCAGTAGCAAGTGTGGCCGGATTAAACATTAAGATACAGGATAACCTCATATTGTAGAAAACGTAAGATGTGCATGTAGATAAAGTTATGTATACACATAATTAGGCATTAAAACACTTGTATCATAGCCTAGTTGTGCAAAATGTGGTTACAGAATTATTAACAAGTTTTTAGAGTTGTCAGTAATTCTGTAGCTCTGCCTACCTCACTCTGGGAATAAAGGCGTGAGCTTATGTATGTATGTATGTACACTTGTATGATCTTATTATGAAACCATCCTTTCTGGTCCCACACAAAACCACACTTGTGTGCCTCTCTTATGCACCAGTCACATAAAATACTATTAGATCTATGCAAGAAGCCCTAAATAACGAAAATACTGCCCATGACTTTACTAAATACCTATAGCAAAAAAAAACATTTCGGTTTTATGGGCTACTTAATGTCAAAACAAGCCTTTGAAACATAATTGATAAACAATAACAAAGGTTTTTTTACATTAGCCTAGTTGATTTTATCGTAAAACGCTTCCATTCTCTTATGCTCTAATGGCAATGAACGTTGCCTACACCTAATTACAATCTAATTCAAAGTATTCAGAGGTAAAACTAGAGTTTAGTGTACCTTTTCTGAGAGTACCAATCGGCAGGCCTATTAGCTTCCCCTACAGTTTTTAAAGCCCTTGAGACAGACATCCAGTTCTGGTCCCCACTCCTCACCACTGCAGATGCCAGACATAGCTGCTCCCTTACGTTCCAAGTGTCCAAAGGAATTCTTTTTAGCTGAAGCCTTTCTTGTATAGAACTCATTTTGAGGTTATGTCACTGTATTGACGTTTTTGAATCGATAATTTGTATTATCAATTGTCACCTCACCTCACATTATTTGTGGTTGTATTGAGTCGGCTCATATGTCGAGTTTATTAGGTACATGATAAATACTAAACATGTTTACTAATTAAATAAAACAGCAACAAACCACAGATTATAGGGTATGTCTAAAGACAACAAACTCAACATCGTCTTTTAGGCACAGATTATAAGAGTGTGGTCACAGATTATAATTATATTATGTCTGTGTGGTGTGATAAGAGGCTAACTCCATTCCTTTCTCTCAAATCAGTTTTTAATGAAGAGTGACAGTGATGGAGCTAACGTAACGTTCGATTTTTGTGGTAGGGCCATAGGAGTGGTAGAGAGTAATTCTTAAATCCCAGATAGACGTGCGAGTAAAGGCTGGTTTACACTTTGATTAGCGCGAGTGCAGGTGATTTGTGCGAGTGCAGGTGTGTAGTGCGAGTAGTGTCCGATTCACTACGAGTGCAGGTGATTAGTGCGAGTGCAGGTGTGCAGTGCGAGTAGTGTCCAATTCACTGCGAGTGCAGGTGATTAGTGCGAGTGCAGGTGTGTAGTGCGAGTAGTGTCCAGGCTCTGTTTAGTAAATTCAGTTGGCCGTTGAACCAAACCAAACCCTGGTATGTTCATAGCTTCACTAATACGTACAAGGGCCGCATCTCGGGCTCCCTTAATTTTGTACTTAGGGGCTTTACAGTTGTAAAGGCATTCATATTTTAGATACTCCTGCACAAATTTATAGGTTGTGACTTCGGACCACTTCGCCATTTTGTACAACAATCGTCCGACGCTACACACTAAACGCTAAACACTAAACAATCCTGTCCAGACGTGTTTAGTGGCAGGCACGCTGCGAGTGAGGGGGAAGGGAGGGCGCGCGGGACAGGCTACTCGCAGTCCACTCGCAAAAAAATACAACACGCTTCTATTCACTTTACTACACAGCCAACTAATCACTTATAGTCACTAATCACCTGCACTAATCACCTGCACTCGCGCTAATCAAAGTGTAAACCAGCCTTTAGTACGCGTAGCTCGACGACCTTTTTCGCCTGTGTTTACTGTGTTTAGAAGTTCGTGTACTGGGTGCTGTCACCTTTTTTTCAGTACATTTAATAAAAATTGAGATAATTTTACGATAGGACACTACGTAATTACAGTACGAGTATCATAATTTAATTGGTGATCCCAATACCACGGAAGTTTTTCAAATTGTAGTTAAGTAGCCGAGTAGCCGGCAAATATGGCCGGCATAAAACGACAGATAAACTACAACTTTTACTAATTATATGTTGGCGGCATTGGTTTTCGCCTGCCCCTTGACGCTCGCTTGTGGGTGGGGTGCTTCATGCAGCGCCATTTTGTTCGTAAAGTTCGTATAGAAGGGAGTTTACCCACAGACTATAAGGTATTGAATTTTATCTACTTTAGTTTTAGTGTCTCATGACTTGATTTCTGTTTCTGCCGTCGGGTTCTGATTACACGATTTTAAGATTCTGTGGTTATTATTTTGTTTTGGCGGCTTTCGCGGTAAAATATATCAATTTATTGTTAAAATGTGTAGGATTATTGCAGTTGGAGCACTTGGAGTATTACATGATAGGCATCACAAGGAGGCGCTCCAATGCAGCGCTGGTTACATACCAGTTAAGCTTTGGAGCCCTCTTATCTTACTCTAATAGCATTTATAGTTTGTTGTGGTTGAGTTTCTTTTTTCGGCAGCCGGTTGTAGTATTGAAGCTTGGTTTTGTTGTCTTCCTACGAAGTTAGCGGTCCCTGTTTCCTCTTCTCGGTCAGGGCAAGTGTTTGTGTTTTGCTTTATTTAATTATCCTTACTAATATTGTAATATAAATGCACAAGTATCTCTTTTGGTTTGTTTCGCTTTCACGGCAAAATAGCTGAACAGATTTTTAAATAAGCGATAGCGTAAACACCGAGAAAGGTTAGGTTAGGAATACTTTTAATCCTAGAAAGAAGTTTCCAAGGCAATATGTAGCTATATACGATTTCTAAATGTGCAGAAGTAGTCGCAGGTAAAAGCTAGATATGTATTTGTTTGGGACGGGTACTAGAACATATAACAACAGAACATCTAATACTACTATTCAGTTGGTGTATTTAACAAAGTATTTAATCTCAGCAATAATGAACTATGGACTCTCTCTCTCTCTTTATTTAAGAGCCATGCCCTTGTCGGTGGAGTAACCGCCAACCGCTCCGGTCCTCTGTCAACTGCTTGACTTCCTGGTACGACCCAACCTTTACCCTCTCTTTTATCTGCTCAAAGGAGGAATTTGTTCTTGGTTTTCCCCTGCCTCCCTTTCCCTCTATCTTTCCAACTATGGACATAATCATTTAATTGTTTTAATAACCAAAACACAACTTATGTTTAACATAAAAGAACTATAAAATGTAAAAGAACACTTTTTTTTTTAATAATATGTTATAGGTCAGTCTGTCTGAAGTCACCTTTTGGTTAAAAATGTTGTAGGTTATTGTAAACATTGTGTTTCTATTGGTAAAAGATTTTTTTTTATGGCATAGAGAAGGCAAACGAGCACACAGGCCACCTGATGGTAAGTGGAAACTGACCCATACACATTCGCACTCACAAGAGTGCAATGCAATCCTAAGACTGCAAATGTGTTGCCAACCCTGAGGACTAAGATGGAATGCCTCTATGCTAGTCATTTCACCGGCTGTCTTACCCCCAAACCGGATTACAACAATGCGAACACTGCTGTTTGGCAGTAGGTTAATGGATAAGATGGTGGTAGCGATCCGGATGGACCCTGCACAAGGTCCTACCACCTGCAAAACCTCACAAACTTTACCCCGTTGTTAAGTACATATTATAAAAATTATATCTGGTAATGTTGTAAAAACTATACATGGTTTTTCAAAGAGAGCTAGTTTAAACAAGATGGATCTACCTGGGTTTTATGACAATTGTACTTATTTTTGCATTGAGTGTTTCATGTCCACTTCTTTAATGTTCCGTACCCAAACGGGACTGCTGTCCGTCTGTCTGTCCGTCCGTCGACCCGAAGCCCGCCAGCCCGCCCGAAAGCCCGCCCGTCCGTCGATCCGTCTGTCTGTATGTCGGTCTGTCTGTCTCAACTAGACAGCTGAAATGATTAAAAAAAAACAGACTGAATTTTACAATTATTGGTAATTCTGTAACTCGGCCTACCCCCCTTTGGGAATAAAGGCGTGAGTTTATGTATGTATGTAAATAAAATATTTAAGGGGGCTCCCATACAACTATGTATGGAACCCTTCTTGCGCGAATCCGATTCACACTTGGCCGGTTTTTCTATGGTTACGCTGTCCATGTAAGGCTAAGGGGTCATTCCACCGTAACACCTAAAATGGCTACTTTTTATTAGTGATTCGTTACTCTCTTATACTTTTGATTATGCGTGTTAAGGAAAAGAAAATATTATCCAAATAGTAGACCATTCGGGAACTTTGCCCATTCAGCCAAAAGTTGTGTGCGAATTTTATTTTACTTACTTTGTTTTTTTTACCAACAACTCTAAAAACTTGTTGATAATTCTGTAACCACATTTTGCACACTTAGGCCACGATGTTTACCAGTGTATTAGTGACAGGTTGCAAGCCCGTCGCCTAACATACGCCTTTATTCCCTTCGCCGTCTCTTACGACATCCACGGGAAGACATGGAGTGACATTATTCTAACCCGGCAACCACGCGGGAATATGTATATTATTCACGCCAAATTATAGCTTTCTAGTAGGTACTGTCTTTGAGCTAGGCTGCAGACCGACAGACGGACGGACATGGTGTATGTAACCTTCCCTGGTTTCACCTGATGGTTCCAATGAAATACCAGTGGTCACTTACATACATTAAATCACGCCTGTTTCCCAGAGGGGTAGGCAAAGACCACTTCTTTCCACTTGCTACGATCTTGACAAGTTTCTTTCGCTTCTTCCACATTCATACATCGAGTCATGCACGCACGTCGGTTTCGGGTAGATACTTAAGCTTCACAAGATTCACTTAAATGCCAGCATTACGCTGAGTTGGGACCATTTTCGTGAGTGTCACAAATTAATGTTTTTCGTTATTTCTTCCTTTCATGTGAATGTTGTGTTGCAGCGTGATGTGGGACGTAAGGGCCTGCCGCGGCTGCCTCGCAGTGAAATCCAAGCTGGAGAAGATCGGGGAAGCCTCCAAGCGGCTCTACACTGTGCTCACTGGCCTCCAGGTAGGTTAAGGGAATTGTTCGGCGGTTTTTTTTTTCTTACATTAGAATAGAATTACTTTTATCTACAAGTTAATCCAAAAACTTAATGTCACCAACGAGATTCTATATCATTTATTTTTATAATGGAACGCACATGCGGTTCGCGTCATTTTTACAGCCTAACAAAAAGTTTTTATTCCAATTTTTACTTGTCTGTGACAGCGCCCGCTTTAACGCAGGCGCGGTGATGTGCTAGGTTTTGGCGCCATTCATTGAATACGTTTTGTTGTAATGTATGAAAGTAGATAAAGTAGTGTATGAAACTGCACATAACTAGGTATTAAAACACTCGTGTGATACTATTTAAAAACCTCACCTAGCGGCTCGGTTCTTGAACACACACTCGTGTTTTAATACCCCCATTATGCAACCATTTCATAAACTACTATTATTCTATTATATTCTCAAATGTTCATGTAAAATGCGGTAAAGTTTCTCTACCCTTAAACCTAGTCCGATTTTTATGATTTTTATCCATTATTTATTGAATATGTTGTAGATATTATGAGAAACTATGTCTGTACGTTTTGCACTGCGATAATAAACTTACAGAACATCGAATGACATGGTTCTAAGTATGCTCGACATTTTTATTGGATTGTACAGTCAGGCTAGATTTTCATATTAAAAATAACTTTAAAATTGTTTGGAAATTGGACTTGATTTTGTGGCTGGGAATTTTTTATTGCCGAAGCCAGATTTGTTTGGAAAAAAAACCGAAATAAAATACTTTTGAAACCTCTATAGCAGAACACCTTTTCAAAAAAATCCTTTTAATTATTTTGAGGGTTTTTTATATTTTGATCAATCTAATAGATATTTGTTATTAGATTAAAGATGGCGACGGTTACCCAAACTATTTCTGCGTGGAATGCCGCGCGCAGCTCCGGAAGTGTTTGGCTTTCAGGCGGAAGAGCCGGCGGGCGCATTATGTGCTCAAAGAAATTATGACGATCAGAAAACAGGTACTTTATTAGTTAAATTTCTCAGATTTATTTTTATGCGTCCCTTTTGGCTTACTGAATACAAGTGTGTCACTAAAACTCTGGTTTCATAGGATAGCGGTGCCGTCTTATAGCGGCCGTAATACAGCGGTGAATGACTTCACAAAGAACGTTGTGTATGTAAACAAAATGGCGCGGTTTTCTAGAGGGCGGTGATTGACACCGTAATGTCAAATAATATTATAGCGGCCGTCATATTACGGCCGCTATAAGACGGCATCGCTATCCTAGGAAACCAGAGCTTTACGGTGTCAATCAACGCCCTCTATGAATTATTATTAGTACTTATTATACATAATAACCTTCCTCTTGAATTACTCCATCTATTAAAAAAAAACTGCGTCCAAATCCGTTCATACATTTGGGAGCTTCGATGCCACTAACAGATACTGAGATGCATAGACATAGAGACACAGAAACTTTTAACACCCCTCTTTTTATTTATTAGTTATTAACCCCCTATTATTCATGTCTTTAAAGAGAGTTGCTAGCTAAACTCGTATTGTTAATTTGGAAAAGTTCACAAAGCATAAAATAAAAAAAATAAAAAAGTCTAAAAGGTAAAAAATAATAAGTATTGGCCCTATAAGTTTAATTATAAGTAGGTATTAATATTTTGATTCAAGCATCGACACGTCGGGGCACCGCTAAGGCAATGAAGTAGTATTAAATATTCCAGCTACTTAGCGGTCCTCCGACGTGTCGACGCTTGAATCAAATTATTAATACTTACTTATAATTGAACTTATAGGGCCAATACTTATTAGTTTTTACTTTTTAAACGTTTTGTTACAGATTGTTTGGGTACGGGGTTTTTCAAATTTTAAATTTATTTTTTTCCACATAATTTGGTTGATTTTTTTCTCTTAAAGTATCTTAAAATGCTTTTCTTAAAACAGGTAACTTACAGCGACATCATCACGGTGAACCGTAGAAAAACAAATCTTGAGTCACCACTCAAGTTCTGGGATCCTCAGAAAACCAGTAGCTACCTCATCATCAACGCAGATGAACAGGATTCCTTGACTGAAGTTAAAACTAGCGGCCTGACGTACGGTTCCAACTACACCCATATTGTTGATATCAAACCAGCCATAGTAAAAACTGAAGTTGATATTCCAGCAGAAAATACTGATGATATCACTGAAGATAATAGTACACCACAACAAATAGACGACCCAAAGGAAGAAACACCAGCAGAAATTGATTTGAACGACATATTCAAAGATTTGAACGATGATAACAATTCAAGTGACAATGAAGAGATAGAAGACAATGATGTGAAAGCGAAAGATGAAAAAGAAGAGAAACATATGCTGGACAAACGGTTATCTCTAAATGCAACGATTAATGCAGTGGCTGCGTCCAGGATTAGAGTGTTGAGTTTAGAAGAGCAAATCAAGAAGATAGAGGTTAGGCAGAAACAGGAACCGTTCTACCATGCACAATATAAATGCTCCATGTGTTTCACAACTTACAAGAGCATGGAACAACTTGTGGAACATGTTAATTTTCATAATGAGGTAAGATAAATAAATAAGTGAACATCAACAGGGATATCTCATACAAATTAAGACTGCGCCGAGCAAACGCCGAGCGTCCAGTGGCGCCCTCGTTACTATTATTGTGTTTTCTTATGAACTAAAGAATTTCCTTGGAATCAGACGATAGGTTTTTGTAGTGCAAGTAAAAACACGATTTATGGGATACGTAACAAACTTTAATAACAATTACCCGTTGAGTAGTGAGCTTAAGACTGCGCCGAGCAAACGCCGAGCGTCCAGTGGCGCCCTCATTACTATTATTGGGTTTTCTAATTAACTAAAGAATTTCCTTGGAACCAAACAAAATGTGTTTTTAGCGCAAGTAAAAACACAATTTATGGGATACGTAACAAACTTTAATAACAATTACCCGTTGAGTAGTGAGCTTAAGACTGCGCCGAGCAAACGCCGAGCGTCCAGTGGCGCCCTCATTACTATTATTGGGATGTACAGTGGCGCCCCACTGTACATCCGGCGTACGCTCGGCGCAGTCTTAATTTCAATGTATACGAATGGCACGCCCTTACCTATGATATTGACGTTATGTTAGTAACATTTAAAGATGTTTTTTTTAATATGCTTTTTTTTTCAGAGACGCTTCGCCCACGAATGCAAAGTTTGCAAGAACAAATTCGAAACTGTGGATGACCTCAACATTCATATAGCTCGCACTCATATGTACGAATATACGTGCAAAATATGTGAAGGCGTGTACTACTCCATGTAAGCACGAAAATCTAATTTTCCTACACCTTCAGATTTATAGTACATTATTGCCTAGACAGTGAAGCAGGCAATTGCGGGCCGAGGATTGGTTTAAACCAATCCTCGGCCCGAGTCCGTTTAAAAATACGAGGCCCGCAATTGCCGTACCTGCCGAGGCATATATAGTGCTTTTCTCAAAAATCGCAAGAAAAAAATTGTGTTGGAGTAAAGTAAACAAGCAAGCTTCACATAACAAAAAACTATTACTCTTTACCGCCTTTATGTTTATGACAAGGAGAAACGCAAGCTTTTTTTTAATACTACTCAAGCTATTCGAGACACAGATAAAAAAGTTATGTTCCGAACAAAATTTGGATGTACACCGTGTTTTTTTTTATTTACGATAACTTCGGCA
Source organism: Acleris laterana (assembly GCA_963966035.1). Lineage (NCBI taxonomy): Eukaryota > Metazoa > Arthropoda > Insecta > Lepidoptera > Tortricidae > Acleris > Acleris laterana. The sequence goes on from OZ014466.1 coordinate 2,124,478, forward strand.
TATTACTAGGTATATCCATAGAAACTAATTGGTAGATTAGATTTTTAAATATAGCAAAAAAAATATATTTTCTCTGTTTAGAACAAAGTAATTGAATGTTATATCGTTGATCATTCTAAAAGGGCCTTTAGAGTTAACTAATAGCGAGTGTCAAATATGTCAATGTTGGCGTGACCATGGAATTAGTAAGTAATAACGTACATCTGGAAGGTGCATTCCACCGATAACGTGAGCCGAAATAAATGTACCTGTATGTGGATCTGGGGATTTGTGTATTCTGTGTGGTCTCCTATAATTCGAAATTGACACTTGAATGACAACTTAATACTAGATTTTGTTTGAAATCTTTCAATGCTTGTATTTTGTTGTACTTGCTCTTATTAAGAAGTTCAAGACGGCAGTTACTTTTTCTCAATTTGTCAACGGATTAGTTGTCAGGTCTACAGATCCACAGATATCGATTTTGAAAACAATCAGTTCAATAAGTAAATATTGTTTCGTTTACTGCCAAACCGGCTTGTAAAATTAATTTGTCCGTAAATTGCAATTCAAATATGGTCACCTTTAGAAAGGGACGCAGTAAGCTTTAGTAGGTACATTTCTTTCGGCTCGCGTTATCGGTGTAGTGCACCTTCCAGATGTACGTTAGTACATACCACAGACCACTTACCCTATAGACTCCGCTTCGGAACAGTTTGTCTAGTATCTCATTAAGCCAAAATGGCGGGGCGCGGGGGGCGGAAAGTGCACCGTGATTGGCTAGTTCAAAGTCAACGAATAATCAAGTGTGCGCGTCGTGGTGCGCGCCAATAGAACCATGGCAACCAATTAGTGTTCTGTGAGCATAAGCATGGCTTACGGGGGCGCCTTTGTATGCGGAGTCTATAGGGTAAGTGGTCTGTGGTACATACTAATTCCATGGACGCGTATACAAACCTAACAATTGGAAACTCTTTACTCACAAGATTTAAAAGAAAATTGTTGTTATCAATTAAGAGCCTTTTATACTAGTTCAACGTGATTAACTGATTAAATTTAAAAATTAAATATCTTTAAAACCGTAAGAGTTATCATTTGTCTTTGGTTGTTTATTATTATTATTATATATAACACCGATTGTACCTACACAGTTTTTACAATAAATATATCTTTATCTTTATCTTTAACTTTATTTGACCTAAAGAACGTTCCGTTAAAGTTATCGTAAATCAAAAAAAACACGGTGTATAAGACTTGTGCCCTCATTTTATTAAGGCCGTTTTCACTTTTTAAAAAGTTAGATACTAGGTAGTATTGAAAATTGTATGCAACATTGCGTGCTTGTGTAGCGAGCACGCAATGTTTTTTTTTTAAATTTTATATCTGTCAGTATATAAACTATGTACTTCGCATCCCAATATATAGATAGTAATGTCAACTTTTCCTGTCATTTTTGAGAAATAGTACATTATTGCCTAGGCGTAGAAAGTAACGGATTTTCTGGGTGACGAGGTGGTTAGCAGGCCGAGCAACAGTGAGGTCTGCTAAAATACGAGTCAGGAAATCCTCGTTTCCGCGAAGGCAAATAAATACCTATAATGCTTTTCTCAAACAATGCGAGGAAATGATACAAATACATAATTATAAGTATTTATAAAAACCTTTGACAAATTCGGAGAGAATGTTTATTTGAAAACAACTATGAGTATTAGTTAAGATAGTTTTCATCACACTAGCTCGTAAATAGTGTCCTAACATGCTAGAAAAATCGACCGTAAATCCAAAATAATACCCGCGGGCCTTTTTTTACCATTACGCTTCTAACGTGCGTAATAGCTTTTTTTTTAAATATTATACGTGGACTCAAACTATCACAATACGTCAGGACCCCAATTCTTGTGCCATTCGATATGAAGTTTCATTCGAGATGAAATGTCAGTTCAATACTATTTCCTAAAAATCTCGCATAATAAACTATTGATCTCATATGTCACTAGAATCGGACTCCGAACACGTTTGACATTATCTGTGGTAAGTCACAGACAATGATGTAGTCTGCCGCTAATAAGTTAAAAATATGATCTTTTGTCTGATTTTATTTCATTTCCTCGCAATTGTGATGAAAAACATTGTATGTTACACGGGTGGTAAAGGAAATACAAAGCTCGAGTCATTAAAGCCCTCAGCCTTCGGCTTCGGGCTTCTAACAGACTCTCGTTTGTAATTCTTTCTTTACCACCCTTAATACACAATGTACTATTGTATCAAAACGTCATGCTACACATGGTTATGAATATTCCCTTTTACAAGCTTAAAATTTGCATTCGCCTTTAGTTCTGACGACAATACAATAATATAGTACCATCGAGCTGGTCTGATGATGGAGACTCAGGGTGGCCGTAGGAACTCCTAAATTACACATGATAAACCCGTCGTGTTAGGGCTTGTGAGAATCGTCTCGACAAGTAGATGACGACTGTGCAAAAAAAAGTACAGTCGGAAACAAAAGCTTGTGCCGAAAATTTAATTATTGACAGAAACTTATTAATCGTAGTCACTACATCTTTTAGTCGAGACAATAATAATAATTATTATTTATTATTTATGCCTAGGTACGACATAGTGACGCATTACAGGCGATGCTCAACGCGACTGGCCCGAAAAAAACCCCTTTTGAACTGGCCGAAGATGTTCAAGAAAAAACTAGTGACCCAAGAGATGCGATGGGAGATGGCCGCGTTCCGAGCAGCTGATCACCAGAAGAAAGAGGTGAGTCATCATCTCATCATAACATTCATCACCCTTTGTTTTTTTTTTATGGCATTGAGTGGACAAACGAGCACACAGGCCACCTGATGGTAAGTGGAAACTGTGACCCATAGACATTCGCAATCACAAGACTGCAATGCAATCCTAAGACTGCAAATGCGTTGCCAACCCTGAGGCTAAGATGGAATGCCTCTATGCTAGTAATTTCACCGGCTGTCTTATCCCCAAACCGGAACACAACAATGCGAACACTGCTGTTTGGCGGTAGGTTAATGGATAAGATAGTGGTAGCGATCCGGACGGACCCTGCACAAGGTCCTACCACCCGCAAACCCACCCTGCTCTTATCTAGGGCATCCTCCCGGGAAATCCCGGTTCTGTAATTCCCGGGAATTTCATAGTGGCTAAAGAACCGGTACTAAAGATTACATCCCGGTTCCCCCGGTTCTTTCCATGAACATCAAAAAAATATCGTGGCGCGTATCACAAATATCACAATTTACACCTGAGCGACGACGCCGCCCCGGCACAAGCAAGCGGCAACTTCATTCCAATTTTTACGTGTCTGTGACAGCGCCCGCTTTAACGCATGCGCGGTGATGTGCTAGGTTTTGGCGCCATTCATTGAATACGTTTTGTTGTAATGTATGAGAGTAGATAAAGTAGTGTATGAAACTGCACATAACTAGGTATTAAAACACTCGTGTGATACTATTAAAAACCTCGCCTGGCGGCTCGGTTCATAAACACACACTCGTGTTTTTTAATACCCCTCATTATTCAACAATTTCATACTATTATATCAAATTTAATATGGTAAGTAATGTATAGCGCATAGGTTGTCTGAAAAAAATCAGTCCAGTACAAAAAAATATCAAAATTAACTTTTTTTTAAATTGCAATTTGTTGTTTAATAGACAAATTACATACTAATCGAAAGTATGAAGACTATAGAAATGCAAATTTTAAGTTTGGGCAAATTATTAGTACCGACTTACAGATGTAGTGCAAAATGATTTTCCTTCGGGAAAACTCGGATCTCAATCGGAATACGATGGCACCCGAACTGTCAATCAATGATTGTATTAAATGAGTGACGTTTTCATGTCCATTAAAATTGAACTTTATTGTTTAGTGTCAAATGACAAATGCTGTCATTTGTCACTTTGTCATTTGACACTAAACAATAAAGTTCAATTTTAATGGACATGAAAACGTCACTCATTTAATACAATCATTGATTGACAGTTCGGGTGCCATGAATCCCGATTGAGATCCGAGTTTTCCCGAAGGAAAATCATTTTGCACTACATCTGTACCTGTTTATACCTACCTACCCAATAGTTATGATAGGGTTCATACTTTCGATTGGTATGTAATTTGTCTATTAAACAAGCAATTGCATTTTTTTATAATAAAGTTGATTTTGTAATTTTTTTATTAGTTAATACCTTGTGGACTGAAATTTTTCAGCCTACCTATTCGCCATTTATTACTTAACATATTAAATGACGACGGGCAAAAATGTCCCCACCCACCAACAGAGATAAAACGTGCGCCAGTTTATAGATCTTGGCAACATGATGTATTTCTTGGAAAACCATAATGATATCGTATGGAATTTGTTTGAAATTGAACACATTCTTGCCATGCATCTTAGGAAGTTGTCTTTTCATTAAAAAAACCCAATCGCTTTTGGTACTAAAATTTGTCTTTTTTTTTGGGTTCTATTGAACATATGGACATGCATCCCGTGACTGTTGGAAGGTGGGGACGGGGCCCATACAAAATTGCCCACCACCCTTTCATATCAAATGCTTTTTATCGAATAAACAGTTTGGTGAAGGTTAAAAAAAAAGATAAAAGACATTTATTCAGTAAGTAGGCCGTACGGGCACTTTTACACGTCAAGAATCTACCAGCGCTTCCCAAGAGGAGACACTGCTGAGAAAAAACGGCGCAAGAAACTCGGCAGTCAGTCATTTTTTAAACATATTACAATGGTACTACTTAATCTAGCATTATATAAGGCAATAAATATTAAATTCAATATAATATCAAATAACATGAGTAGATCAGCAGGAAAACATGCCAAAAATCTTACGTGAGAGCTAAAGGAAGAAAAAAAAAACTAAAACCCACCTACTCATATTTGTTTATAACGGTGCAAGATGACCACATAAAAGTCTCGATATGTTTTCCTACATCAACTGTGTCCCCTAGACAAGATAAAGCTTTTGCAATTGATCAAAGCCTATCCGGATCTCCTACTATATATTATATTATATTATTTATATCGTGGTCTAGTGCCCATACCACAAGCTTACTTTGGGACTAGGTCAATTGACAACATTTCATTTTGGTGACACTTGCAAATTACTATACGAAGCGAAAGGGTTTTGCCTCCTGAACACGGGAAAACATTTATTTAGATTTATTTTTCTTTATTTACAAAATTACAAGTAAGTTAATAAAAATATCGAGTTTTACCAATACTATGCCTGAATAGATATAATACCATTGCCTTTTTCACGAGAAAAAAAGCTGTCATACTTCAAATTTGACATTGACACTATTGACAGATGGATAGATAGTTAGAGAATTATCGGTTGACATGATACTTTTTTATATAAAGATTGGACTAATCGCTAACGTAATATGTCCATTGTGTCGTAGAAATGAAGTTACGCCCTTTTAGAATAAGTACATCTTAATAAATTAATAATAAAATAATTATTCATTCTAGAGAAAATTTAAAACTATTAGTGTCTTCCTCCTTCCAAACAGTATCTATAAAGCGAATAAAATTAAAGTCTTGAAAATATGAAATCTTGTCAATTGATGTGGCTTCATCCCCTGATTTTTATTTATTTCTCACCCTATAGTTCAAGCCGTCGTCGCCGACCGACGTCCAGTGCGACGTGTGCGGCGTGTGGGCCGCCTCCCTCATGGCGCTGGAGGCACACATTCACCTCGCACACGCATTCTCGTACACGTGCAGGGTGTGCAAGGAAGTTTTCTCACAGCGGTAAGTACTAATGGGGCTTTAGGTACAGGTCTCGAGACCATGTAGTAAAAACGACCAGCCACCTATTTTACCATCCGGACATATATTTTTTAACCCCCGACGCAAAAAACGACGGGGTGTTATAAGTTTGACGTGTCTGTGTGTGTGTGTAAATGTGTATGTCTGTGGCATCGTAGCTCCCAAACGGATGATCCGATTTTGATTTTGTTTTTTTTTGTTTGAAAGGTGTATTAGTCGGGAGTGTTCTTAGACATGTTTTATCAAAATTGGTTCAGCCGTTTTTGACATATTGAGCTTTAAAGCTAAAAAAGCGTGAAATAAAAATTAAATTAAAAATTTAAAAAACCCCCGACTCTAAGCAGTCGGTAAAAAAACGTCTAAAAAGTAAAAAATAATCAGTATTGGCCCTATAAGTTGAATTATAGTAGGTTAATATTTTGATTCAAGCGTCGAAATGTCGGGGACTGCTAAGTAAATGAAAAAGTATAAAATACCCAGCTACTTAGCGGTCCCTGACGTGGCGACACGCTTGAATCAAAATATTAATACCTAAGTACTATAATTCAACTTATAGGGGCCAATACTGATTATTTTTTACTTTTTAGACGTTTTTTTACAGACTGCTTAGAGTCGGGGGTTTTTTAAATTTTAAATTTATTTTTTTATCAGCGGACACACACAATTTGACTTAGCCTCAAACTAAGCTCTAGGCTTGCACTATGGGTACTAGGCAACGGTAAACTTACTTGTATAGATAAATACATACTTAAATACATAATACTCACACAAATACTCACCACCTTTACACCTTCTCACTGTGTGTGACATAGATTTTTTTATTGCCGACTGTACTCTTATGCACAGTCGTCATCTACTTGTCAAGACTATTGTATCAAGCCCTAACACGACGGGTTTATCATGTGTAATTTAGGAGTTCTTATGGCCACCCTGAGTCTCCATCATCAGACCAACTCGATGGTACTATATTATTGTATTGTCGTCAGAACTAAAGGCGTATGCAAATTTTCAGCTTCATCGGAAACCGGGAAGTGGGTCATATTTAACTTGCAAGATTTGACCCTTACATACATACATGCATACATTGCAAGTTAAATAAAAGGTTTTTAAATGAAGTACGCAAATAGTGTTGTCTCCTTTGTTTTTACGTAGGAATATTTTTTGATTTCAGATCGCTAGCGTCAAAGCACGCGAACACCCATATACAAAGCAAATATCCCTGCAAAATCTGTGGAACGCAATATAAGTGAGTATAAACTAAAGTAAGATCCATACATGAAATATATACATTGTGTCACAAGGGAGCAAAATTAGATTTACGGCGAGGGCGTACATTGATTTCTGATCCTAGTTTAACTATAATACATGTTGACGAAATTATTAAAAACGTTGAATTTTGTTGCGTGCATGACTCGATGTAGGAATGTGGAAAAAGCGAAAGTTTGTCAAGATCGTAGCAAGTGGAAAGAAGTGGTCTCTGCCTACCCCTCTGGGAAACAGGCGTGATTTAATGTAGGTATGTATGTATGTTGAATGATCATTTATCATTAAATAAATTAAACGATTTGAAGTTGGTAAGAAACGGGTTTTTTAAAGCCTTTTATCTACCCAAATATCATAAACCCCCCTTGATGCGTTCAAGAACCGCACATTATGACCACCATAAAAATAGACTGTTTTGTTAGAATAAATTTCTTATCTGTAGAAATGTTATTATTGCTAAATAATAACATCGATTTCGATGATATTATTTCATTCAAATTTCGAACGTCTCTGAAAAACAAAGAAATTTGATTTGACCTCTATTCTAATATCAGTCGAGATGACGAGTTCAAAATGAATTGTCAATTTGCATACAAATTTGACAAATGCCGCACGTAAGTATGATGTCGAACGGTATGATAGTTGGAGCCGATTCTAGTTTCTCTGATTTGAAAAAAAAATATGACAGCTGACAGAAAACACTTCAATCTTTAACATTTCATAACTGCCATTACCGGTTAAAATTTGTTTTGTTGTATTGTTCGATTTGTTGAATTTAAACCATAAAATGAGCGATCAAGATGATATAGATGTTTCGGCGACGCCTTATATCCGTGACAAAGCAACTAACGTCATAATAATTACTGTAAGTGGCCCTGAACAACGCCGCGATGCCGGTCATAATATGCCGCTCCTGAATACAGGCTTATGATGTGTGGGTAGATAAAATAGTGTATGTAACTGTACATAATTAGGCATTAAAACACTTGTGCTGATGTTATTATGAAACTCGCCTTCGGCTCGTTTCGTAAACCCTCGCTCGTGTTTAATGCCCTTCATTATGTACAGTCGCAAAAACTTCTTATATCTTTGCAGATCCATTATAAGTCTGACCGCGCACCGCTCTAGGAAGCATAGCACGCAGATGGCGTGCAACCTCTGCGGCCGCTCCTTCCCGACCCCCTGGTCGCTCTACAAGCATCAGCTGACGGAGCACCAGTACATCGTGAGTACCGGGGCCGGCTGGCATCATTAGGGTTCCGTACCGATGGCAAAAAAGGAACCCTGTTGGTAGTCTCGAATCGAAGAATAGCTATAAAATAACCAAGATTAGCCAGTAAATATTTGATCCTATTTCTTTCTTCAAAACAGAATTTACCATGGAGTTTATATAAGGTGCTAACAAATTAGTCACGGATATTTTTACAGCTGATAGTACTCGGTTCTCAGAGTACATTTAAGTATGAAACATCATAGGTTTCCTTATGTTTTTTTGGAGAAAACTAGGAAACAAATTTGCTATGTTAAAACACTCTGTTAATAAGATAATTAAATGAGACCTCTTGAGACATTCTAGAACCTCTTTAAACTATCATTCAGTCGCTAGTATTTAATAACCTACAGTTTTCCCGCCGAATCATAATGACATTTACGAAAAATAACTTTTGACAAACAGTGTTAAACATCTTGACAGGTACATAATGGGGGACACTATTTTAAAGATTAATTATAATTTATATTTTTTGTTCGGTAAATTAAAACAATATAATGATATATAATTTCCTTAATTACAGTTAAAAGTTAATTGTTTTAATGTAATGTATTATCACTTAAAATATCCGTGACTAATTTGTTAGCACCTTATATGACTGATCTATTACGTCATGATGTCACAGTGCATATCAGCTCTCTCTGTCTATTGACAAATATTGTTGCGGGCAGTAGGACCTTGTGCAGGGTCCGCCCGGATCGCTACCACCATCTTATCCATTAACCTACCGCCAAACAGCAGTGTTCGCATTGTTGTGTTCCTGTTTGGGGATAAGACAGCCGGTGAAATGACTAGCATAGAGGCATTCCATCTTAGTCCTCAGGGTTGGCAACGCATTTGCAGTCTTAGGATTGCATTGCAGTCTTGTGAATGCGAATGTCTATGGGTCACAGTTACCACTTACAATCGGTGGCCTGTGTGCTCGTTTGTCTTCTCTATACCATAAAAAAAAAATGGTTATATATATGTTCCCAGAGCCTGAACGACCCACTGGTGGGTGACCCTCAGCACCAGTGCACCGACTGCAAGGTGCAGTTCGTGGACCGCGCCGCGCTGGCCACGCACCTCGTTATGGAGGACCACGCGGGTGCCGCGGACGTGCCGTGAGTGCATCATTGTCATCAACAACATTATCATCATACGTGTTCAACCGTCTCACCATCATATTAATGTTTACTGTTAGTTTTAGGCAACTTCTTGATAGATGGCGCTAGTTGCACACTAATCATCGATAATTAGTTCTGCTACTGCTCACTAGATGCCACCACGTAGGCACTAATCCTACATCGCGCTGAAAAGATTTCCCCTGGTTAAATGACCTCAGCAGGGATATCTTTATTTTTAATTACATTGTACATCAACTATATTCGGTAGTATTACATTATACGAAGTGTTTAAGAAGCGAAAAGTACTTTGATTTTTGGGACCCTCGTGATTGAACAAAACGTTATGACCGGGTTAATCTGGCAGAATAATCATTGTTTGAAATCCACTTCGCTTTACTTACACCATTATTATTATTATTAACAAAATCACTGCCATCTTCATTATCAACGACACTTATAAGTTATAACACTGACATTATAATCAACCTCATCAACAGAGCCCGGATTTTTCGCGGCAAAACAAAAGACTGTCGCAATCTAGCTAGTGTTAGAAATATTTTTTATCGATATCGAGTATTACTATATTTACATTATTTTACAATCATTCGCGACAGTTGTTTTATATGTGTTATTCTATCTAAATCTTAACTCCTATTTTTCATATCAAGTAATAAAAGAACCCATCAAGAAACTAAGAGGTACAACTTTAAATGAATTGACTATACTACATCATGGAAAATAATAGGTAATTCAAAAACTGTTTACTCCCAGAGAATGTTGAGAAGTTAATCATTATCTACTCCTATCACTATCACAAATATTAGTATGTGCTGACGGATTTCGAAGAAGGAATTGCATCTGTTTCTATATAATTTTATACAAAACTCACGTAAAATGGTGTATTCATTTTTTTTCATTTCTTGGACCTTCTATGACACAACTATAGATATATCGATAAAAAAATATTTCTAACACTAGCTATAGTCTATACTTTTAGGTATTTAAAAAAATGTAAACATTCCAAATCACGTGACTTTGTTAAACAACCAATCAAAACTGTTTTATCGAGCTTTGACGTACGACGACTTTGACGTGAGCCAATAGAAGCAGAACACTGTCTACTTCTATTGGCTGACGAACTATATCACGTGGTTGTTTTGTTTACATTTTTTTAAATGCCTAAAAGTATACACTATAGATTGCGACAGTTTTTTGTTTTGCCGCGAAAAATCCGAGCTCTAATCATCAACACTACCTAACACCACAGTGTAAAGAGTAACTAACAGTGGGCCGACGCCTTTGATGTTTGCGTAAATGCCGACGCCGCACAAGGCCACCGTAATTACCTAGGGTTGTCACAAACTACACAACTGCCCAAAAAAAGAGGGTAATGGTTTTAGGTTTAAAGTATGTATGTACGTTTCTTTGTTCCGCCATAAATAACTTAGGTATGATTTTAGATTCAAACACACATACAATTTTGTTTAAAGAAATTATGTTCACCATCTTGGATTTCAATATGGATGTCATTTTCGTAATCAGCACCCCGAGGAACCTCGAAAATGACACCCATATCATTATATTAAAAAAAAAAACGTCCGCCATCTTGGATTCCAAAAATAATGTCATTTTCGTAATCGGCACCCCGAGAAACCTCGAAAATGACACCCATATCATTATATTGAAAAAAAAAGTACGTCCGCCATCTTGGATTCCTAAAATAATGTCATTTTCGTAATCGGCACCCCGAGGAACCTCGAAGATGACACCCATATCGATTTTTAAGAAAAAATAACGTCCGCCATCTTTGATTTCAACATGGATATCTTTTTCGTAATCAGCACCCCCATTATTATTTATAAAAGTCATGTCCGCCATTTTAAATTTGAAAATGGCTGTAATTTTTTTGTTTGAGAAAAGTTTAAATTTTTGCTGGCAGGCGTCACGCTTTTACATCCGCCATTTTGTTTACGTTGGCATGACATGACAAAAATGTTATAAATTAAGCACTATAAAATAATATATTTACCTTTCTTCTGAGTGTGAAAATTGATAATATCGCAGATCTTTATTTGTGCGAGATGATGAATTGCATTCTCGCACAGCACATGTCGTATGCACCATTTTTTATTCTAAACACATCAAAATACAACACACGACACGCAGTAAGCCCTGAAAGATATGTCCCGAGCTACTAACAATGGCGACGTATGCAGCTCGGGCTCGCCCTACCCGCCCCTCGCCCCTCACACCCCGCACGATGGCCCTGTCTAGACGGCTTCGTCGGACGACTGTATTGGTTTATAGACTGTGCTAACACCATACTTAGGCCCGGTGCCCACTATCGGCACGGCATGGTAAGGGATCCTTCGGCATGCCTACACTCAGGCGCACGCTGACGGCAATTCTTCTTTTGGTCTTACCGAGGTCCGATTAGGAAACCCGAAAGAACATGATTTGTTTCAGATTTTCGTGTGTCCCCTGCAAGAAGATATACGAGTGCGCGGAACAATTGGAAACTCACCTGATAACGTGTAAGCAACCTGTCAAGTACCCGAGGAAATGCTGCTACGTGAGTAATATTTTATTACTGATCAGCCCCAGAATTACCAACAACTCTAACAAGTATTTTTTTCCTCTTATTCATAGTGAAAAGTAGGGTGGTTAACGCGAGACAAAACCGCCATAATGACACTAACTATAGCCACCCTCTATTTAATTTAACGCTAGTTTTAAATTTTAGGTTTTAGCTTATACTTTAATTGTTATAATTATAGCATATAACAATGATTGCAGTGACGTAATAATCGCCATACGATAAATAATAATTAAATAAAGGTTTACAGGTTTCGGTTTATCTACACTACACTGTATGGTGCCGTACAGTCGGCCAAAAATGTGGTCTACTGTTGAAGTTCATTTGCACGTCATGATACAACAAGATCAATTTTCCCTTACAATAACATTATGACAGTGACAAGTTTCACAATCTTGACAATGACACGTGACAGGTGACTATTCGTTATACATTGCAAAGTTAACACGCTGATACATCACTGGGTATCATTTTAAACTGCGCCATGCACACTGAAATGTCACCTGTCATTGTCAGAATGGTGAAATAGAGGGCAGATCTCACAGAAACTTCTGTCAAAATTGGTCGACCACTTTCTTGGCCGACATTCAACTCGCGCGGGGAATGGTTGTGAATGTAATACTTTTTTTTCTTGATACAGTGTGAAGAGATGCTTCGAGACAAGACACACTACAAGAGGCACTATAACCAAGAGCATCCGACGCTACAATACAGATATGCGGGCATGAATACTATCTGCGAGTCGTGCGGGAAATCAGTACGTATTCTGACAAGCACCCGCGTCCCTAGCCAAGATGCGAAACGTTTTTCTATTATACTAGCTGTCCGCACCCATACAAACTTTATGAAAAAAAGTTTCTGTCATATATTTTTTTGAAAAAGTTTTTATTGCCTACTGTACTTTTTTTTGCACATTCATCATCTACTCGTCAAGACGATTCTAACAAGCCCTAACACGACGGGTTTATCATGTGTAACTTAGGAGTTCCTACGGCCACCCTGAGCCTCCATCATCAGACCAACTCGATGGTGCTATATTATTGTATTGTCATCAGAACTAAAGGCGTATGCAAATTTTCAGCTTCATCGGAAACCGGGAGGTGGCTCAAATTCAACTTGCAAGATTTGACCGTTACATACAAACATACATTATGTACTATCAGCCCAATGGAACCCTGACCCACCATAGAACGGTGTCACAGTGACATTATAAAACAATTTGTTTGACACTTCTTATGACTTGAATCATAACGTCTCTGTGACACAGTTCTATGGTGGGTCAAGGTTCCAATGGTCTGATAGTACATTGCAAAGTTAATCGTTTAACTTCGATAAAAGGGACTTTCGGTGAAAATAAAATGGGACTGACCCTTGTCATAATACAATTTGTTGATTGATTTATGAGATAAAAGAGGCTTTCGTCTCTGTCGCACCCAGCGTAATACGATGATGATGATGAATAATTGAACCTTTTTTATATTTCTAATAAGATAACATTATTCTCATCTAGATATCACATCTGAAGACAATTACAGTCAGGTACAGATGTAGTGAATAATCTTTCCCATCGTTTTTTGTCGGATTACTTCGTAATTATCTAGCTTTCTCAATTAGCTTCAGTACCCATCAATAAGCCAACTGAGAAAGCAAGATAAATACGAAGTTATCCGACCAAAAACGATGAAAAAGGATTATTCACTACATTTGTACACTTGTTAATGTCATTGGCAGTCTGAATAGGAGCAGACTTTAGGTACGCCGCGTCATTCGGAAACAACTATTTATCTCTTTCTAACAATAGCGTTCGCTACGGATTGCCGAAATCAACTAATAATAAAATCTGACCAAGTTGGGCCATACAGAACCCTTGTTGCACGAATCGGACTCTCATTAGACCGGTTCTATGTTTGGTACAGATGTAGTGAATAATCCTTTCCCATCGTTTTTGGTCGGATAAGTTCGTATTTATCTAGCTTTTTCAATAAGCTTCAGTACCCATCAATAAGCCAACTGAGAAAGCAAGGTAAATACGAAGTTATCCGACCAAAAACGATGGGAAAGGATTTTTCTCAAAAATGACAGGAAAAGTTGACATTACTATCTATATATTGGGATGCGAAGTATAAGTACCTACTTTACTGACAGATCTCAAATTAAAAAAAAAAACATTGCGTGCTCGCTACACAAGCACGCAATGTTGCATACAAATTTCATTACTATCTAGTATTTAACTTTTTAAAAAGTGAAAACGGCCTTAATAAAATGAGGGCACAAGTCTTATACATCCAAATTTTGTTCGGAACATAACTTTTTTATCTGTGTCTCGAATAGCTTGAGTAGTATTAAAAAAAAGCTTGCGTTTCTCCTTGTCATAAACATAAAGGCGGTAAAGAGTAATAGTTTTTTGTTATGTGAAGTTTGCTTGTTTACTTTACTCCAACACAATTTTTTTCTTGCGATTTTTGAGAAAAGCACTATATATGCCTCGGCAGGTACGGCAATTGCGGGCCTCGTATTTTTAAACGGACTCGCAAGCTCGTCCGTTTAAACCAATCCTCGGCCCGCAATTGCCTGCTTCACTGCCTAGGCAATAATGTACTAATTCACTCCATCTGTAATGAATATCGCATGTTCCCTACAGATCTTCAAGCCCCACCTAGAAGCCCACCTAAAGACCGAGGGTGGCAGGACCATCTAGGAACTGCTGCGAGTGTCGCCCAGCCTCGACCCGACCGGGCACGTCAACCACGTGCTGAGCCAGCACGCCGCGCGCCCCTTCTGCTGCACGCTCTGCACGCGGCGCTTCCAGCACCGGAGCGACTGCAGGGACCACATACTGAAGGTAGCTCGTACTCCGAGGGTGGCAGGACCATCTAGGAACTGCTGCGAGTGTCGCCCAGCCTCGACCCGACCGGGCACGTCAACCACGTGCTGAGCCAGCACGCCGCGCGCCCCTTCTGCTGCACGCTCTGCACGCGGCGCTTCCAGCACCGGAGCGACTGCAGGGACCACATACTGAAGGTAGCTCGTACTCCGAGGGTGGCAGGACCATCTAGGAACTGCTGCGAGTGTCGCCCAGCCTCGACCCGACCGGGCACGTCAACCACGTGCTGAGCCAGCACGCCGCGCGCCCCTTCTGCTGCACGCTCTGCACGCGGCGCTTCCAGCACCGGAGCGACTGCAGGGACCACATACTGAAGGTAGCTCGTACTCCGAGGGTGGCAGGACCATCTAGGAACTGCTGCGAGTGTCGCCCAGCCTCGACCCGACCGGGCACGTCAACCACGTGCTGAGCCAGCACGCCGCGCGCCCCTTCTGCTGCACGCTCTGCACGCGGCGCTTCCAGCACCGGAGCGACTGCAGGGACCACATACTGAAGGTAGCTCGTACTCCGAGGGTGGCAGGACCATCTAGGAACTGCTGCGAGTGTCGCCCAGCCTCGACCCGACCGGGCACGTCAACCACGTGCTGAGCCAGCACGCCGCGCGCCCCTTCTGCTGCACGCTCTGCACGCGGCGCTTCCAGCACCGGAGCGACTGCAGGGACCACATACTGAAGGTAGCTCGTACTCCGAGGGTGGCAGGACCATCTAGGAACTGCTGCGAGTGTCGCCCAGCCTCGACCCGACCGGGCACGTCAACCACGTGCTGAGCCAGCACGCCGCGCGCCCCTTCTGCTGCACGCTCTGCACGCGGCGCTTCCAGCACCGGAGCGACTGCAGGGACCACATACTGAAGGTAGCTCGTACTCCGAGGGTGGCAGGACCATCTAGGAACTGCTGCGAGTGTCGCCCAGCCTCGACCCGACCGGGCACGTCAACCACGTGCTGAGCCAGCACGCCGCGCGCCCCTTCTGCTGCACGCTCTGCACGCGGCGCTTCCAGCACCGGAGCGACTGCAGGGACCACATACTGAAGGTAGCTCGTACTCCGAGGGTGGCAGGACCATCTAGGAACTGCTGCGAGTGTCGCCCAGCCTCGACCCGACCGGGCACGTCAACCACGTGCTGAGCCAGCACGCCGCGCGCCCCTTCTGCTGCACGCTCTGCACGCGGCGCTTCCAGCACCGGAGCGACTGCAGGGACCACATACTGAAGGTAGCTCGTACTCCGAGGGTGGCAGGACCATCTAGGAACTGCTGCGAGTGTCGCCCAGCCTCGACCCGACCGGGCACGTCAACCACGTGCTGAGCCAGCACGCCGCGCGCCCCTTCTGCTGCACGCTCTGCACGCGGCGCTTCCAGCACCGGAGCGACTGCAGGGACCACATACTGAAGGTAGCTCGTACTCCGAGGGTGGCAGGACCATCTAGGAACTGCTGCGAGTGTCGCCCAGCCTCGACCCGACCGGGCACGTCAACCACGTGCTGAGCCAGCACGCCGCGCGCCCCTTCTGCTGCACGCTCTGCACGCGGCGCTTCCAGCACCGGAGCGACTGCAGGGACCACATACTGAAGGTAGCTCGTACTCCGAGGGTGGCAGGACCATCTAGGAACTGCTGCGAGTGTCGCCCAGCCTCGACCCGACCGGGCACGTCAACCACGTGCTGAGCCAGCACGCCGCGCGCCCCTTCTGCTGCACGCTCTGCACGCGGCGCTTCCAGCACCGGAGCGACTGCAGGGACCACATACTGAAGGTAGCTCGTACTCCGAGGGTGGCAGGACCATCTAGGAACTGCTGCGAGTGTCGCCCAGCCTCGACCCGACCGGGCACGTCAACCACGTGCTGAGCCAGCACGCCGCGCGCCCCTTCTGCTGCACGCTCTGCACGCGGCGCTTCCAGCACCGGAGCGACTGCAGGGACCACATACTGAAGGTAGCTCGTACTCCGAGGGTGGCAGGACCATCTAGGAACTGCTGCGAGTGTCGCCCAGCCTCGACCCGACCGGGCACGTCAACCACGTGCTGAGCCAGCACGCCGCGCGCCCCTTCTGCTGCACGCTCTGCACGCGGCGCTTCCAGCACCGGAGCGACTGCAGGGACCACATACTGAAGGTAGCTCGTACTCCGAGGGTGGCAGGACCATCTAGGAACTGCTGCGAGTGTCGCCCAGCCTCGACCCGACCGGGCACGTCAACCACGTGCTGAGCCAGCACGCCGCGCGCCCCTTCTGCTGCACGCTCTGCACGCGGCGCTTCCAGCACCGGAGCGACTGCAGGGACCACATACTGAAGGTAGCTCGTACTCCGAGGGTGGCAGGACCATCTAGGAACTGCTGCGAGTGTCGCCCAGCCTCGACCCGACCGGGCACGTCAACCACGTGCTGAGCCAGCACGCCGCGCGCCCCTTCTGCTGCACGCTCTGCACGCGGCGCTTCCAGCACCGGAGCGACTGCAGGGACCACATACTGAAGGTAGCTCGTACTCCGAGGGTGGCAGGACCATCTAGGAACTGCTGCGAGTGTCGCCCAGCCTCGACCCGACCGGGCACGTCAACCACGTGCTGAGCCAGCACGCCGCGCGCCCCTTCTGCTGCACGCTCTGCACGCGGCGCTTCCAGCACCGGAGCGACTGCAGGGACCACATACTGAAGGTAGCTCGTACTCCGAGGGTGGCAGGACCATCTAGGAACTGCTGCGAGTGTCGCCCAGCCTCGACCCGACCGGGCACGTCAACCACGTGCTGAGCCAGCACGCCGCGCGCCCCTTCTGCTGCACGCTCTGCACGCGGCGCTTCCAGCACCGGAGCGACTGCAGGGACCACATACTGAAGGTAGCTCGTACTCCGAGGGTGGCAGGACCATCTAGGAACTGCTGCGAGTGTCGCCCAGCCTCGACCCGACCGGGCACGTCAACCACGTGCTGAGCCAGCACGCCGCGCGCCCCTTCTGCTGCACGCTCTGCACGCGGCGCTTCCAGCACCGGAGCGACTGCAGGGACCACATACTGAAGGTAGCTCGTACTCCGAGGGTGGCAGGACCATCTAGGAACTGCTGCGAGTGTCGCCCAGCCTCGACCCGACCGGGCACGTCAACCACGTGCTGAGCCAGCACGCCGCGCGCCCCTTCTGCTGCACGCTCTGCACGCGGCGCTTCCAGCACCGGAGCGACTGCAGGGACCACATACTGAAGGTAGCTCGTACTCCGAGGGTGGCAGGACCATCTAGGAACTGCTGCGAGTGGCGCTGATGACTCTATATAAGGTGTATTAAAGAGATTTTGACACCGACGCAAAAGGAGGGTTGTTATAAGTACGTGTGACTATCTGTGGCATCATAACACCCAAACATACTGGCTGGCTTTCATGGTCAGCTTTGAAAGTAGGCATCGCCAATAATCATTAATGGGGGGTAGCCATCCTAAAACACTTTGGCCCTATCGTTTTCTGTTTTATGACTATGTGTATGAAATTTATTAATATACGTCACTACACTACGACAGCTGTTGCCTGCGTAGAAATCTTTTATTCCTATATAATAATAGAGAAAGCGTAATAAAGAAAGCAAAATAACACCGGCCAAGTGCGACTCGGACACGCGCACGAAGGATTCCGTACCATTATCTATACGAGATTAGACACTATACCAGTCGCCATTATTAATATGAACCTAAAAACGGCAGAAAAAGACCGGTCTGATATATGGGAATATTTATTTTATTCTGTTTTTAGTATTTTTTCTCATAGCTGTAACAGAAATACATCATGTGTGAAAATTTCAACTATCTAGCTACCACGATTCATGATATACATACAGCCTGGTGACAGACAGACGGTGGAGTTTTAGTAATAGGGTCCCTAGGAACCCTAGAAATATGGGTATGGATCAGTCGAAATTACTTTAAGTTGACTGGCTTTAGATTGTCGTCCTGTTTGTAGTTAAGTACAACAGTAATACCCTTACCTTTAACCTTAAGTAAGTATTTTTTTTTCTAGATTCATGCACCAGCCAAACTGTACAGATGCGAATTCTGCGGCCTCGAATTTTCTTACTTCCGCCGACTAAAGGACCATTCAGAGAAACTACACAACCTCGTCCTTCCGCATCTTAGAATTCCGAAAGCCACAAAACTAAAAATAATCGTCTATGCTCACATGATCATAGAGATCAATCAACTAGAGAAAGAAGCAGTAGAGAAAAGCGAAGTAGAACTACTAGACTATCTCGGACAAAAATCAAAACCGGTAAACTATGAGAAATTCTTTAGATTCCACTCCCAACCTGATGAGATAATGATAAAAAAACGCAAGAGAAAGCCTAAACCCAAGATCTCAAAACAATCTAATATGAACATGGAAAGTGATATCGTTAAGATAGAAGGCGACGCTGTTACAGATGGAGATTTTCAAGCTAAAATGAAGCCAGTTGCCAGAGTTGAGGTAGAACTATTAGGCACTGAAGTTGGAATTTCTGTCAAGGAAATACAACCGCAGATGGAGGATGCGGTGGTAGAGGAAACCGTGGAGGAATCAATGGAACAGGTGGTGTTTTACGAAGACCCGGTGGAAGAGGTGATGTATGACCAAGAACCAGGGGAACATGTATTGTTTGATGAAGAACCAGTGGAACAGGTGGTGTTTGATCAGGAACTAGTAAAACAGGTGGTACACCAGAAACCAGTCCAACAGAAGGTGTTCCATCAGGAACCAGTGGCACAGGATCAAGAATTTGTGCATAAAGTAGAGTATGATCAAGATTTGGCGCGGGAACCTGTTCAACAGCCCATGGAGGTAGAAGATGCAACAGCCCCGCTGGAGGTGTTTGAAATGGATGGACAGCAGTATGTGATGATCTGTGGTGAAATGTACAAGATAGCTGGTGAAGATGATGACTGATCGTAAATCTGAAGTAGCTTAGGCCCGTATTAATAAACTAATCTCAACTCTAATGCTCGTCTTGAGATGTGTCAAAAATGACAGTGCTCTATGGTTTGACGTTTACTTTGACGTACCTTGTGACGCGCATCTCAGCCAAGATGAGTTTATTAATACGGGCCTTAGACTCAAACTGGACTGATTAGTGCTGGAAATAAGTGACGGACAGAAACCTATCATGTTATTTTTTATTAGGGTGACTTTTAGCGGCGGATTTTTTCTAATCAATGTAAATTTTATTGTAGTTTAAATTGGGTAACGAGGAATTAAATCGGGTTCTTAAATATTGGGTCCTTAGTCCTTACCTATGAAATTAGCGTTTTTTTTACGTGTTTTATTTCGTACGGAATTTATTCATTTCAATTTTAACTTCCAATTTATTTTTAAATTTCATTAATACACTATGTTACAAAGGTTTCTTGACTTGACATCTCTAATGTCATTGACGACTTCAATCATATTTTTCTTGAAATTGGTCCCAAATTAACGCTCGTAACCGTACCTAAGCATTCTAGCAACTATGTAATCTAAGTGCTGTAAATATTATTTATATACATTTTTAATAAACTACCAAATACATTTGGGTTTTTTTTTCACAACTATTGCGTGACGGAGATAGCTGATAATTTGGAGACATTTCAATGTCGACGAGTTCCTATAGTAGGCGACCCCACGAACCTAAACCTAGTGCGATATATCGATACTATCCCTTTATGGAGACATAGTAGATTTCATTAGGGAGCAAATTAGGTCATGTAGTACCTTGGCCGAAAATTATTAATTTCTGAGATATTTATTATTTTAATCTGAATTTTGGTGATTTCCCCTTATGTCCGTGCCACGAAACATCCTTAATGCCATGTTTTGAATCAGTTTTTTTGTGTGATATTTTACATTATTAGATTCATTACAAACCAGGGAAGTTTTTAAACGCATTGGTCTTATTTTTTTATAATCGAGTAGGTATTCAAGTAATCACACAATGTTTTCTCCATACTAGATTTTCCCGTGTTTGTTTTTCAATTAGTAGCTCTCGCTGTCGCTCGTGCTGCCTAAATATCTCGGGCTGCAATTGATCACGTTCACGCATCCCTTGGTTAACAATCTACTATTTCATGTCTCATCCACTGAAAGTAGGCCATTGTTAACCTTAAAAGCGGGATGAAAGTGATGCATGTCAACTCTAGGAAGAAAAGTAATTTAAAACAAGTCTAACAAAAGGCAAGTTTTAAAAAACCTAACTGTTGCTAACCAGCTTTAAATCGTTATACATTTATAACGATTTAGTGGCGCCCTCATTACTATTATTGTGTTTTCTAATTAACTAAAGTATTTCCTTGAAATCAGACGATACTTTTTCGTAGTGCAAGTAAAAACACAATTTATGGAATACGGAACGAACTTTAATAACAATTACCCTTTGAGTAGTCAGCTTAACGGAAAAAGGTGGCCACTTTTTTCCGCTAAGTTGATAACTCAAAGGTGAATTGTTATTAAACTATGCGATATACCCTATAAGTTGTGTTTTCATTTGTAGTACAAAAACTTACCGACCAATTTCAAGAAAATACCTTAGTTTATTAGAAAACACAGTCTTAAATAATGACTGACATATAGTGTACACTACATAATTCCGAATGCAATGTTTTGATAGAAACCTTTATTTTTTGTCATCGCTTATAAATTAAACCTAGCCTAACCTACGTATAGCAATTAAATTACGCATTTAATTTTAAATAGCTCCAGCATACCGTTTGGAATTGTTTTAATTCGGACAAAAGTAATTGAGAATTTTAAGGTGTTCCCGTTATAAATCCAAAGTGACAACCGGCGGGTCGGACCCGCGCACGAAGGGTTCCATACGTTTGTTTTATGGGAGCCGTACTTGAATGATTATTTTATTCTATTTTAAGTATTTCTTGTTATAGCGGTAACAGAAATACATCATCTGTGAAAATTTCAACTGTGTAGCTACCACGGTTCATGAGAGCCTGGTTACAGACAGACAAAACACTAACCCCCTTACTTATAAACGTGGTATAAGCTTTGAATAGTTTATGCCAGTGTTTTTCAAACTTTTTAGCGTCACGGCCCTTAAAGGCCTATAGGTAATAGATTAAATTTGGTAAATTATTTAATCGTCCGCGTGTCACGACAGGAACCACTTTTTAGGGTTCCGTAGTCAAACTAGGAACCCTTATAGTTTCGCCATGTCCGTCCGTCCGTCCGTCCCCAGTCTAGCTCAGAGACTCATAGTACTAGAAAGCTGTAATTTGGCATGAATATACATATTAGTCACGCCAACAAAGTGGTAAAATAAAATTTTGAAAAATATTTTTTTTTAATGCACCTCCCCTACACGTAACGTGGGGATGCCTTTTTTTTTCTTGCCTACCCCATAGTGTGGGGTGTCGTTGGATAGGTCTTTCAAAAATATTGCGGGTTTATGAAAACAATTTTTCGATTCAGGGATCCGTTTATGAAATATTAAGCTTTAAAGCGCTATTTTTTGTTAGAGTCAAGTGTCCCCCCCCTCCTACAGCCAAAACTACAAATACTAAAAATCTGAAAAAAATCTTCAACGAAAGCGCATATAACGAATTTTAAAGGAAAACTATCACGGCTAAGTAGACAAGATTAGTTCCTGAGATACAGGCGACTAAAGGGTTTATACCTATCAAAATCGCCTATGATAACTTTGATAGAAAAATTTGTGAACGGGGCGTGCAGGACGCGCGGGGGGAGTCTGTCCAAGTAACAAATCGAGCGACAGCCGCGCTCATAGCGCGAGCGCCTAGATGCTGTTCGGACGTGCCCCGGAATGCTACCTACAAGTTTGCGATTTGCGATCTGAAAGTTTACAAATAATCGATTAGATTATTGATTTGAGTCGAGTATCGTTTGGAAAACTTAAAATTCTATTTACTGGCCCTTGTTTTTTTTTCAATTTCTATTAATTACTTTATTAAAGATTAAACTTTTATTGTAATTTAAAGTCGGTTTGAAGCAGTTTAGATACCTAACTACCTACATAGGTATACTGATCTCACACTTAAAAGCTTGGCTCTTGTTTGAGATATGTATTATATACGAATTTATAAGAAAAAGAATCATTACTAACAATAAGTAGACTTAATTAGTTCCTGAGATATAGGCGACTAACGGGTTTATTCTTACTAAAAATCATCTAAGACAGCGCCAAATAACTAAATAGAAAATTGGTTCATACATGTTGATTTTTGAGATAGTTTTTTGTGTTTGTCGTTACGGCTTCGGAACCCTACACTGAGCATGGTCCGACATGCTCTTGCCCGGTTTTTTGATAATTTGTTTCAAAAGAAACAAGCTCATTCTTCGCACTGAACAAAAAAAGTATTTTTATAAAAATAAAATAAATACAAAATACAATGTCTAAGTTGCTGTTTTATTAAAATTTAAATCCTTGAAAAAAAATCATTCCATCTAGTCACAAGACTTTCTCGGAGCTGAACCTCGACCCCCCTGGATAGATCTGGCGACCCCCCGGGGGGTCGCGACCCACACTTTGAAAAACACTGGTTTATGCCATGCTTTGTAACTTTCTGTCAGATGCAAATGTCACAATTACATATAAGTACAAAGCTAATCCAAGCTTATTCCACGGGGGTAATACTTTAACCTAGCTTTAGTAACATTTGGCAGCTAGGGGTGTCGTTTTGGCTCAAAAAACGCACCAGTGCTCTTTAGGGGCATAGACTAGATAGACTTTTCTTTGGATTATTCTGCGGACATATTAATAATATAATAATTATTATTTATATAATTGTTCGAGACTATTTAAATGACAGATAAAAGTACAGGAGTAGGAAAAAATAATTACACCTTTGGTTTGAGTGACATTTATTTCTATAACATACTTAAGTCTAATAATGTTTTAAAATACAATTATATACTATTCATGACAATAGGTACCTAATAAATAGAATGTCATTTTTTGCTTCTTATTCAATAAAAATATTTTTTTGTTAAAATGTTTACTACCCAAGCAACACAGCGTAAACATATAATCCTCTAAATTGCACTTGCGATGAAGTAACATTAATATTGTGTCAAAAAATAATATACAGTTGACATTTTGTCTCAGGTAGGCTGATCAAAAGCCAACGAACTTATCCTCTTGCTAAATAGTTTTACGGGCCATTTGCAACGTTAAAAGATGGCGGATGTGTAATTTGTTTTAGTTTTATTTAGGTGTTCAAAGTTCTTTTCTGATAGTGATTTGTACTTTTTATGCCATTGTGTTGCACAGTGATTGAAAACTTGGACTTATTTCGCGTATCTGGCATCTTTCTTCTCGTTACAAGTGGACTCGAAGTGGTACATAGGTTAAAACTATCTTGACCTCTGTCCTACAAACTACCGAACAACGTTGCCCCCAATCTTCCCAGAGAAGATTGGATTGTATTTTATTGCTATATTGATTTATACTTATATACACTTGACACTGGCGAAATCACTAATTCGTGGAAACGCCATAGCCTGGCGGTAGTAGCTGTTGAAGTCGCCGCGGGGCAAAAAAAAAAAAAAAAAATAGTTTTACATTTATATATCTCTTATAAAATTTAATTAAAACCCAAGAACGCGAGTGAACCCAAAGCTATTGATTGATTGATGTCGAAGTTGAAACATCACGTCAGGCAGTTTTTTATAATATAGGAATCAAACATTTCATGGTTTCGGTGAATTAAAGAAAATATCAACCATTCATTAGCTTGCCGATCATAATATAATATTCAATACTGAATATAACAATTTCAATATTTGAATCAATTGGTCCAGCGTAACGATTCCATGTATTGAATGTAAAAAAAAATCTTGACAAGGATTGCTGACGACATTATAAGTTATAAGTCCAATTATGTATTACTAGCGACCCGCCCTCGCTTCGCTTCGGTTTATTTGAGTTTTCTATAACACACGTACATAAAACAAAATTTATTATACATAAAAACCTTCCTCTTGAATCACTCTATCTACTAAAAAAAACGATTTACTGTCATTAAGTACAAAAAGAATTTCGTCCACAGAGAATTAGTCGTCAAATCGGAAAAAATGCCAAATTGAAATATACCTATTAGGATAGTTTTCCATCTAGAATATTGTCCAAAATAGAATCATGTCCTCTGGTAAAATTGTCCAAAATTAATATAGACCGACAGGAATATTAACCATTTGTATTTATGTTCACTTATAATTCGTTTTGTACTTAAATTTACATTACGTTCTCAAATAAAATTAGACAATATTCACTTTGTGCGTATTAAATTTTGCACATTTTTTATAATGGACATAATTCATTTCAGACTTAATTAATTTTTAACGAAAATAAATTTGGTCATAATTACATTTTATCAGATTTACACTTTGGTCAAAATTCCAAATGGTCAATTCAAGTGGACGAATTTCTTTTTGTACTTAATGACAGTAAATCAAAAAAAACCGCATCAAAATCCGTTGCGTAGTTTTAAAGGTCTAAGCATACATAGGGACAGACAGCGGGAAGCGACTTTGTTTTATACTATGTAGTGATTATAACATTTATAACATTCATCACTAATCGGCGGATGAAAGCACAAGATGGATAAGACATTTATTAAAATTCGAATTTTTACGTGTGAAAATATATCGACGACGAGGTGTAATTACTTATCTAAATAAATATGATTTTACAGGAAACGAAAATAAAAGTCTACGCAAATGAACTGAGGAGCTATTTTTTTTTTATATCTCACTAAATAATACGAAACCAGTTTGGTGGTCTTGTTAGTGCATGCGAAATAATATTTTAA
Organism: Acleris laterana; assembly: GCA_963966035.1. Lineage (NCBI taxonomy): Eukaryota > Metazoa > Arthropoda > Insecta > Lepidoptera > Tortricidae > Acleris > Acleris laterana. Next base: position 2,150,140 of record OZ014466.1, read on the forward strand.
ACCCATGTACATAATGAATCACAAAAATGACGAAATGTTAGGAGGTCATTACACTTTGTCGTCAATATGCAAGTTTTTGTTATAAACCAATACATATTTTGTAAATTAAGTAAGTACTGAGGTATCACTTGACGAATACGCCCCTCAGCCCTCTTACGTCTAGATGTGGAGAGGTCATTTTTCCTACATAAGTAGATAGTGTACTACAAAAGAAATGTACTGAAAATACCTAATAAAAAAAAAAAAAAGATTATTTACTTCAACAATAAAACTCTAACTTTTTTGTAGTGATGTTCTCTTTTATTTAAATCAATGATACTCTATCCATATTACGGGTATTGTTGATATTATTTTGACGTACATAGGTAATTTGTTTTCGTCTGCCCATTAATTATCACCTCTATGAATATCAGAATTGGGAACACAAATCTGGGATCCTATTGAAAAAGGGTATAAGTCTTCTGAAGATCAGGTGAAAAAGGGTTCAAGTCTAGTATAATCGTATATACCCTTTTTTATTATGAGTTAAGTTGACTTAAACCAGTTTAAGGGTATAAGTCTTCTGAAGATCGGGTGAAATAGGGTTCAAGTCTAGTATAATCGTATATACCCTTTTTATTATGAGTTAAGTTGACTTAAACCAGTTTAAGGGTATAAGTCTTCTGAAGATCAGGTGATAAAGGGTTTAAGTCTAGTATATACCCTTACCCTTTTTTTATTACAAGTTAAGTCGACTTGAACCCTTTCACTAGGACCCCAGAAATACGAGCGAGTCAGTACAAACATTTTTTAAACCTTGCAAGGTTAACTTATTTGTATATCTATCCCAGTACATTATCATAGACACAGTCACATAAGCTTGGAATTAATCGTTTTTATCCTAGATGTTTTATAATTAAAAAATAATGAGGTTCTTTTTACAGTGATGATCATGGTCGGTGGGTACTATTTGGATTATGGAACATAATTCAATTTTGGGATATTATGACCCCATCGATTGGTGCGAGAAAAATAGTATAACACATGAGGGGTAACGTGAGATAACCAGAGTATTAATTATGAATGAACAAACTTTAGACTGATCCCAGCATCTAAGGCCCGTATTAATAAACTACTCTCAACTCTAAGGCTCGTCTTGAGATGTGTCAAAAATGACAGTGTTCTATGGTTTGACGTTTACTTTGACGTATCTTGTGACACGCATCTCAGCCAAGATGAGTTTATTAATACGGGCCTAAGATTTACAGTTTTTATCTACGGAGACTCTATCTTTAATACTTTTACATTCTGCACGTCTGCATATGGTAACATTGCTACAGATGCGGACCTCTTCTGGCTGTGGGTAAACTCCAACAGTGCTATTTTTTTAGGCATGGCTACAATAATCGTATGCCCATCCTCAGCTTCCAATACGTCAATCTGTATGATTGGGCACATGGAGAGTACCGGGACGTCAGAACGCTCCATGAAGTTAAACTGTTTCACAGGTTCAGAGTTGAATAAATCAAATTCATAACCTGTATATGGAGCATGGTAGATACGTAACACTCCCGAGTTGGTTCCAACAAACACAACATCCCCATATACCCGCACAGTTACTATATCACGCAAAGGACCCTCAGGTATAGTATGATTCAAAATATACATCCATTGCATATAAACCCTCCAGTCCATGCCTTCCAGTAAGTTATATTCACGTAATTGGTGAAGTATATTTGATTCCGGGCCCAGGCAGCACCCATACATAAGGTCCTCTTCATATATAGTGTAAATAATTCGTTGGAATGTCAGTACATGCAGGAACTCCGTAAATCCAAGAGACATAATGGCATCTTCAGAATTTGCTAAAAATTGATTTCTAAGTTTCCCATCCTCCAAATGGCATACATATATCTCATCAGTTAAGGTTACGTAAAATACTCTTTTGTTGACCAGAATGAAAGTTTTTACATCATCATAGGTGACATTTGTATTGTATCTAGGATTCCGAATTGATTTACGGATGATGAATAAATGGAGTTGGTATCCAAGGATTACGATTGTGTCTTCATCTTCTGAATAATGAAGATATTCACCTGTTATATCAGTACGCTTTGATTTTTCCAAAGTTGCAATATCATAGTAAACTATTCCTCCTTTCTTGTGAACGCCTATGACGCCGTCTCGTAGTATTTTAAAGTTTCTGATTTCCTCTCTCATGGTTGAAGCAGCCGCGAACTCGTCTCGACGCTCTCTAGCTTGTGCCAGCTTTGGCCAGAGCGAAAGAGACCTGTACGTGTGGTACCACGACATATCAGGTCTGGTCTTACTACGCGCAACTTCATAAATATCTGGAAAATCCTCCTTGCAAAACTCCTGCCACAACGACTCCCTCTTGGCAAAAGAGTCGATCACTTGTTTGAACCTCACACACACCCGGCGACATAGTGTTAGCTCTTTCGCTGGTAGATGCCAAAAAATCAACAAGAGAACTTCGTTGGGCAACCGGTCGAAGTAAGAGTCGGCGTCGTAAGTCATTTTAAACTTTTGTACAATTAATGCAACATTTAACACTTTAAACGGTTGTTTGACCGAACATTTCGTATTTTTTTGGGTGTGCACATCAATAATTAATCTTATTTATCCATTGTTAGTGAACACTGATACTCAGACCCAGGCTCACTGTCGGTCGTAAGTTGCCGAAGAGAAAAATAAATATTATCGATTAGAGGATAAGAGGACGTAGCTGTCAGATTTGTCACTAGTGAATAGTGAAGCAAAATAATTGCATGCTGTACCGTGGCGAATCGAATAACCCAGGAAACCTGTTGCTTTATCGTTTTTCACACCACAACCCGTAGTAAAATTGCTCCACAGATTATAGGATAAATGTCAATTGCTCTCATAAGCTAATTTAATTATAAATTAGACCTTGTAACACATTAAATTATTGTTTTTAACACTGTTTCCGGTTCATAAAATTGAGGTACAACCTAAAAACCGGAAAAATATCTGTCAACTGTGAATGCAAGTGACTCGCACTCGGCAGTATGGTTAAAAGAATCTTAGCCTCCGAACGTATAGGAAAAAAAGTGCTGTCAACAATCGACGACCGTTTAGTTTGTTTTTAATCACTTGATATTTTTTAGATTATCGTTGTGATCAGCCAGTTCTTTTGTCTGCTATAAAATAATTTAAGATCATTCGCATAAAAATGACCTTGTTTAGGAACCTACGCGATGTGTGTATAACGTTTGAAGAAGATCTGCGTAACGTTTCTTCGCAATTATTCACGGCAAGAATCGGCCAGCCTTTCGAAGATGAAATCTCAAACAAAATGCGAGATTTATCACTGTTTACTGCGAAATTGAGACTTTTGCAGGCAAAATCTATATCTAGTACGTGTTGCTTGGTTAAAATTCAAGTAATGTAAAGCTTTAATCTTAAGCTATGTTAAGCATTATTGACTCATTTACTTGCTACTTACATTCCCACTACAACTGGTGAAATAGTTTAGTAGCATTCCATATTTTTCTTGCTTTAGTCCGCGAGGTTAGGTCTTAGATCCCACTCAACTTATCTGCATGTGGACTGTGTGCTTCTTTGCCTTCCCTTAACCATTAAAAAACTACTGCTGGGTGAATATTTGGCGTTTCAACCGCCGTCATTATTATTTTCGCATATTATTCAATATAAACTCAATAACTTTCTTGTTTTTTTAAATGGAATGGATACTACCCCGGGTCCGCTGATTTTGACATCAAAAATTGCTGGTAGTTATCATTTTTTTCGTCAATGTATTAAAGAGAATAATGACGGCGGTTGGAACGCCCGAATATTCACCCTGCTATACCAGATTAAAAAATTAGGTATCCTCCAACTGTACAACTACATAATTAGCTATTGTAGTAACTTGTCTAACTCATCTACCACATCTTATAATTTGGTTACAGTGACCCCACAGACTTTCCAAGAGCTCTCAGAAGATGCAACTCTGGTGGGATATGAAGACACAGTCACGTGGAAGGTGATTGAGCAGCAAACTGTCAAAGCCGTGACACAATCAAGAGACGTAAGGGCACTTATCACTACACCGGATAGCAAGCTTGATCCTGTGATGATTGATAGGAAAAGGTGAGATCATGCATAGTATTTTTGAAAAAGCTGTTAAATTAATTGGAATTTAACTTAAAACCCTAGAAATTTCACAATAGCCGCAACAGGATTTTTTCTGGCAATCTACAAACATTGTCTCATGGTTTTTTTTATGCACAAAACCTGGCAAAATTTTCGAGTCTTTGCATCTTACACTAAAAAATGTATTTTTTAACTTTGTATCAGGGACCGGCCCGCTAACCCATTCAAGGGGTTTCGAATGGGTTTTTTATAAGGATTTATTTAGAAAAGCCGTATCGCTTGAAAGAGCCGTATCGATCGATTTACTTTTTAAAGTGCTATTTATAAGGGTTACCCTTACGAAATCTGTTCCATGTATGTCTTGCTCGATTTTGCTTTTTTAGCGCTATATTTTGAGTGATACCAATATCCCTTTAACTTAAAAAAGCCATTTGATTGGCTTTTTAAGCGCTATTTATAAGGGTTACCCTTATAAAAAGCCGTTCTATTGGCTTTTTAAGCACTATTTTTAAGGGTTACCCTTATATTTGGTTACGCAGTAAGAGGGATATCAATATCAATTTACTGCTGCTCTTAAGCGGTTTCCCTTATGTGAATGACTAGTTTAACAAACAACTAAGTTGTATATTTCTTCCAAAAGGGTTATTCTTTTAGTGGGTTGTACTTCGAGAGGTAAGTCTTTTAAAGGCTTTTATCGGGGAATGGGTGGACGGGTCCC
>OZ014466.1:2155173-2417673 GCA_963966035.1 Acleris laterana
AATCGTCATACTTATATATGCCAACATGTTTTAATAAGAATCTTAAGCATCGTACTTTAAAATTTATTGTGCATTGGCACACATGTATCGTACTTTTATCTGTAAAAGAAAAAAAAACGGAAACATTAATATAATAGGAAACTATTATCGGATATGCTTATGTAATATTAAAATATTACTGTCTATTGCACATTGACATATTGCTTTACCTAATTTATATAACTGTGATTATTATGTACTAAATTTACGAACCATTTCCGCGTCGCATTCGGGTCACTTCTAATTTAGCCATGAGCTCTCTTGAAAACCGGGAAAATTCTGCGTGATCATCGAGTAAATTCATGATTTTACCTGAATACTAAGCGAACGAATAGACGGTACGACATTAATCATTATTGACAAATAAAAGACAAAACCACCTATTATGGAGTTTAAAAAAAGAATAAATCCTTCTTTAATTAAGGGCTGAAAAGAGGTTTTATTTTGTTTTAAAATTTAAAATACATGCTTAAATTAAAAAAGTTGCATCAATAAGGTGGTTAAATATACCTAAGCACATGTTAAAAATAAAGCGGATGACTCGTGGTCACACCAGGTTTGTCACCCCAGTGCTATTCGCTTTAGTCGGTTATTCGTCAGAAATAATTTTTATTCCGCAAAAGTAGGTAGGTTAGGTTCGTTAGGTATCTTAAGATGCCCGAAGGGCAAATCGCTCAGAAATAGGAGCCCTGCCATAGGCAGGGCTCCGTCGAAAGGCACTGGGGTGACAAACTGGGGTGACCACGAGTCTGCACCCAAAAATAAATGTGCAGTGCCAACAGTAGCGTTTTCAATGATTTTGCAACACTGATAACGGGGTATGCTCCGAAGATACTCAAGAAACTGATTTAAAACTAAAATAAAAACAAAACCAGGTGTAAAACCAAGTATGTAGTTCCATATGGAACTATTGGGATCACTTTTTTGACATTTACATATGTACCGATTGTTCCATATGGAACTAAAATTATGGAACATCCGGGATATCCCCGAAAAAATTCAAAATTAGGTATGTATTGATGAAACCTCAGTTTCGATTTTTGTGTCTTTTTGTATTCAATAGTGAATGAAATGGTACCTAATATCAGAATCCTTGCCTTTAACACGTTCCCGTCCAGGTGCTCCGAATGATGGGTCACGTACCGGCTTTTCAGGAGTCTGTGCTTTTACTATGGATTCACATCAAACTGGAAGCACACTTGGAGTGACATTGTTTGACTTTGACTTTGTTTAGGGACAGTGAACGTGTTAAATTAAAAATGAATTATATCAACTAAGTATGCACTGAAACGCAGTTGAAGATGTTATTTTTTTTATTTCAAGAAGGCATTGCCGTTTGTCAGATAAACTAAGAACAAAAAATTAAAATAACCACTGTTTTATATTAACAATTAAACTATTATATCAATATTTGAGCATTTCTAAAAACCTTTGTATAATTCATTTACGACTTCAATTTGCAAAAAAAAAATGCAGTTTGGTAGGGTGAATGAATCTGAGCCTATGAAACTGTCCGTTTTTGTTACCAACTTTCTTTGGTTCATGGTAACAAAAAAGGAAAGTTTCGTATAAATGTATGAGGACATTTTGAGAGACTATTTTATTTAGGCTCAGCTTCACAGCATTTCTTTTTGCAAATCGAAGTCCTAAATGAAATGTACCTTTTTTGGAAATTGCTCATTTATGTCTTTATCATTTCAAGATAATGTCCCACAGTAATGACACTGTATGTCAACTTTATTTGAGCTTCATACAGAAAGTTGTCATAATCAATGTCTTCTTGTTTGCGTTTGTTATGTTCTTGCCGTAAAATTCGAGTCGAAGTAATAGAAGCATCTTTTTTTAATATTTGTAAAACGTTAGCAAAATTGGGGTGCTTTCTGCCGACCAATTTGTTAAGACTAGAGTGCCATGACTCTAAACAATTAGTAGTACGATGGCGTTCTCCAAAAACGCTCCAAAAACTTGTCAAATAATTATTTGACTGAATATAATATTGTTGCATATATCTTTTAAAGGTTTGTAGTTGACGATGATCAGTTGGAATCTCTGCGATTACATATGCCCAGCCTTCGTCAATAAGAAATTCCGGTAGTAAAGCTAAAGCGACAGCCAATGTCACGAATCGTCGTGTAAATTTAGATTTAACCATTTTTAGAGCTTTAGCCTTTCTCCAAATGTTTTTGGAAAAGTGGTAAAAACAACCTTTGACTTCTGCATTCGGGAAGTTTTCTCTTATTGCTCCAATAGCGGCAAGTTCGAAATCTAATGTAAATTTGGTTGGTGAGAAATTGGGAATTTTTGATTTAATCAATTTCAAAACAAAATCGTACGATTTTTTTGTTTTGTGCGTCATAAACACATATATAAGCGGGACAACAAACGTTGTCGTATGGGAACTACCCAGATCACCCTGCAACGTATATAATTGTCCAAAAGGTAACGGGCAACTTTTAAATGTCCCGTCGCAAAGGACATGCTTTACTGACGAAATTACTTGCTTCGCATTGTTTGAACAAAAAATTAGAATCCGTTCTTCGTCGCAACAGAAGTCAGCAAGTAAATGATCGAGCATGAGATTTGGTACTTCAACTTCTGAAGATTTATTAAAACTGGTTTTGTTCACTTTCAAGTTTTCATTTCGCAAATTATACAATCCGGATTTTACGGAACTGTATTTTGGTAAATTTGTGACCAAGTCTAACCCACTGTTCTCCAAAGAACACACTAATTCCTTGTAGATTGTCGGTATTGGGCGGCAATCTTCCCCAACAACTTGCTTTTTGCATTCTTCAAATTTTAATAGCATTTCATTTTTGCCGTAGTCACATTTGCAAATATGTGGCACCGCTTTTAAAATACAGCTATCCTATAAAAATATAATTTTACAATTACGTATAACAATATTGACTGTAGGGTCACGATCGTTAATTTGGGACCCATTTCAAGAAAAATATGCTTGAAGTCGTCAATGTCATTAGAGATGTCACGTCACTTGTATCTTTTAGGAAACTCAACCTTATTGTTGTAGAATGTCATATTGACTTTGGACCTAAGGTGGGTACCAAATTAAAGATCGTGACTGTACAAAGGACATGAGTAATTTGGGTTTTATTAACTCCTACAAAAATACCTACCTTCACAGTTACAGTCCCTTTACAGTGATTTTTTTTCCAGTTACAGCATCGCCATAATGCGGCACCATTTTTGTATGATTTCTTTAAATGATATTGATGCCCGCTGTGTAGCAATAAGGTACCTTTATGTTTTACGTAATTTATTTCATTCGAAGAACACTCTTCTGTGTCTGCCATATTCGTGTTGAAAATGAAACACTAATATTTCACTTTAGTTTGTATTTTTATGACAGGAAACAACTGAACAAATTTTGCAAATATCATTCAAAAAAAATTTCTAGCCAGTGACACTCACAATTTATCTATTGGTAGGTATCACAACCTTTTATAAAAAGACGATTGAGTGCCAGTAATGTTGAAATTATAGGCAGAGGTTGATAACTGACATGAGTGAGTGAGATTACATCAGTATGTACGTGCTTAGTACTATCAGCCCAATGGAACCCTGACCCACCATAGAACTGTGTCACAGTGACGTTATAAAACAATTTGTTTGACACTTCTTATGACTTGAATCATAACGTCTCTGTGACACAGTTCTATGGTGGGTCAAGGTTCCAATGGTCTGATAGTACTATTATTATTATTGGTACTTATAGGGAGTGTAGAGTATAAGTTTGATTTTTGTTAAAATGGAAATTTATTTTAATTACTTACCTAATTATAATAATTATAGAAGGTGTATAATTTAAATGTTTCTAATTTCATTTTATTAAGAAAACGTTGTTTTTAATGTCTTCGATGTGCGTGTTCCTCGCGGTGTGTACTTCGCGGGATTTAGTATCGATTTGATTTAAATGGACACCATAAACAGCATTTGTTGTCGGTGACATATATACGAGTATATCAGAAGAATATAATAACTTGACCTAATGTAATAAGTTGTAAATGCACTGGTGATCTGGCCAGGTACGTACTCGTATTACATGTCAGTACCCGGAAGACCGAGCGTCGCTAGGGTTGAAAACTACATTTCCCGAAGATGACAACTTGACAGATAAATTTTTCGCCCCCGTAAACCCCCATATTTCAAATTTCATCGAAATCGTAATCGTATATATATATATATATATATACAAGAATTGCTCGTTTAAAGGTATTAGATAGATGTAAATAAAGCACTGACACTAAGTACAGAGCCGTGTAAACAAGTACTGTTCCAAGGATCATTCGTTGTTTGGTTAGTCACTCTGAATTAAATATGCAATTTCTTGAGCAGTCCATTGTGCTTTTAGCTCTGTCATTTATCCGTCTATACGTTCTAATTCAGTATCTTACTACATCTAATTACGTTGAGGTATTATTTACAACACGATAACTACACTGATGCATGGACAGTGAAAGTATTAAAATGAGGTTACTTGACAGACAGATCAACTCGTGATTTTCGATAGTATCTAATGAAAAAAATGGTCAAATATTGTATAGGCAAATACGTAAAGATTAACCATTATTTTCATGTTATTACACCGTCATAGAAAAAAAAACATAGATTGTGAAATTGGATGGTCAAAAGGTGAATTAAATTGCACATGCAATAGCCAAACATCACACCTAAGAAAAATGGTAATGCAAATATCACCCCAAGATATGGAAACTTTTTGGGTTGAAGTTGTTAATGTTATTGAAAAGTATTAAATAAGTAAGTAGTGTAGTTTATCCTTAAATAAAATTCGATTGTAAAGGCACAACATAATTTTATTTTCTCAAACATGCTCGGAAATGTATGCGTTAATGTCACGAATTGAAGACATAAAGTTTCTTGTTTGTGGCTCCCTACATCACTTCATGGCCTAGGCCAAGAAGTAATGTATGAAAACCCTAAGGAAAAATATATAAGGCCGCTGCTCTAACTTTTTAAATTTGCTTACTAACTGCCAACCACCACTAGACTCTGTAACCATATTTTTTTCGATTACATGGTAGTTATTTTAATTTTAATATTTCCTCTTATAGACCAGGGTAGAAGCCTTTAAAAATAATAAAAAGTGAAAAAAAATAATAGTAGGATGAAACCCATTGGAAAAGGAGGAGAATATTATAAAAATAAAAGGAAAAATAATTTACGGGCGATCTGAGGTCGGGAAGGGGGTGGGGGTGAGTTTTTAAGGGTAAAAAACGGTTTTTCTCGATTTCCGGCAAAACTAAAAGTCCTATCGAAAAAAATTAAATGGCAAAGTTGTAGGTAATAAAAAGATCTAAAACTTTTGTATTTACACTTTTTTCACATAACCTCAAAATTTATGTGAAAAATCCAAAAAACCAAGTTTTTGGTTTTTTATTTTTATCTTTTACAAACATTATTTTTTTTTAACGAAATTTGGTGAAAACTTACCTTTTTATGTCCCAAATACGCTGTAATTTATTTGATTAAAAATATTTATTTTTTCACCTTATTTTGAATTAATATCGAAAAAACACCCTAATTTTCAATCGAAAATTCACCCCTCAAAATATCAGCTTTTTTCAAAAAGTTGGTATGGTTTCTGTTCGTTGAAATCTCTACTTTCCGATGGTGAAAAAAAAATATATGTTACTACAGTAAATCTTCTCAGAAAATGCAATCATCCATACTGATAATCTGAAAAGACAAAATCGAATTAATAATGCCTTCACTATTTTATCGTGAATAAACTCCCATGAAAAAAAAAAATTAAAGAAATAAATGTCAAAATGTAAAATAATATATAATTATTATAAATCTATTAAAAATGTATAAAATATATATGGAAATCGGCCAAAAGTTTGTCATTAAAAATATATCGAATACTGGTTAGGCTAACGGTTGTAACAGCTGCTACGAAATATATAGTATATAATAGTAGGTATGTATGTAGTACGACCCAGACCCGCCTAGCCTCTTCCCCACTTCTCCACGAAATACCTTTTGAGGGGCTACAATTTTTCGTAGGTCACTCAGGTATATCTACTCAGGTATATATAATTTATCTTAAAATAGTTATAAATAGGCATCTACGCATATAATATATTTATTATTATATATATATACACGGTATTTCGTGGAGAAGTGGGGAAGGGGCTAGGCGGGTCTGGGTCTTACTACATACATACCTACTATTATATACTATATATTTCGTAGCAGCTGTTACAACCGTTAGCCTAACCAGTATTCGATATATTTTTAATAACAAACTTTTGGCCGATTTCCATATATATTTTATACATTTTTAATAGATTTATAATAATAATATATTTTTTATACATTTTGACATTTATTTCTTTAATATTTTTTTTTCATGGGAGTTTATTCACGATAAAATAGTGAAGGCATTATTAATTCGATTTTGTCTTTTCAGATTATCAGTATGGATGATTGCATTTTCTGAGAAGATTTACTGTAGTAACATATATTTTTTTTCACCATCATAAAGTAGAGATTTCAACAAACAGAAACCATACCAACTTTTTGAAAAAAGCTGATATTTTGACGGGTGAATTTTCGATTGAAAATTAGGGTGTTTTTTCGATATTAATTCAAAATAAGGTGAAAAAATAAATATTTTTAATCAAATAAATTACAGCGTATTTGGGACATAAAAAGGTAAGTTTTCACCAAATTTCGTTAAAAAAAAATAATGTTTGTAAAAGATAAAAATAAAAAACCAAAAACTTGGTTTTTTGGATTTTTCACATAAATTTTGAGGTTATGTGAAAAAAGTGTAAATACAAAAGTTTTAGATCTTTTTATTACCTACATCTTTGCCATTTAATTTTTTTCGATAGGACTTTTAGTTTTGCCGGAAATCGAGAAAAACCGTTTTTTACCCTTAAAAACTCACCCCCACCCCCTTCCCGACCTCAGATCGCCCGTAAATTATTTTTCCTTTTATTTTTATAATATTCTCCTCCTTTTCTAATGGGTTTCATCCTACTATTATTTTTTTTGGTTTTAAAAATTATCGACCCTGGTCTATTAGTTATGATAATTTTCAGTTTTTCAATAAAAATATAATTAGAGTGTATAGTGAAGTTTAATGTTCAATGAGTCAACATCCCTATTCCTAGAAATTTCCAGCAAGATCACCCAGGTGATTTTAGCGAACAAATATATCCACTGTGATCACCTAGTTGATCCTTCTGAACGTAGTAGTCCACAAAAATCACCCAAGGGAGCGTGCTAGATATTTATGTCCATTTAAATCACCTGAGTGATCGTTCTGGATGTAGCAGTCCATTTAAATCACCTGGGTGATCGTAATGTACAACGTAATCCAATTGAATCACCCAGATGATCTTATTGGACATGTTTGTCAACTAGAATCACTTGCGAAGTCATAATTATTTCCTGGGGGATCCTAGTGGATATATATCTGTCCACTAAAATCACCTAGGGGATCCTCCTGGACATAGCGTCCGGTTGAATCACCTGGGGGATCTTATAGGACAAATTCGTCCAATATAATCACCTGGGTGATCCACTCAGGTGATCTTAGTGGATGCCGCGTGCTTTGTATCATTGTGAGGAATCAATAAGAAGTTAACAAGCGGAATTTAAAAAATAAAAATGTGCATAGTTTGGTTTTTAAATTTTTTTAAAGGTTATTTTACTAAAGCTTACACATATTTATGAACTCGTCGGTATGAACCTTAAAGAAAAACAATGAATACAAAAAAATGGATAAGTGCGAGTTGGATTCGCGCTGATTCCAGTTCAAATCGGAATATAATTAATACCTACTGTGCTGTAAATACCAAACTTTATAATATTAATAATATATGTGTTCTTTTTTTATTTGCAGCTCAGTAATCTCGAAATTAAAAGAATACCGTGTAAAAGAAGAGCAGCTGTCAGAGATGGACGCGACGCTGAAGCGAGCAGAGACGGAACATCACCAGTTGAGGATAGAGTGGGACAGAGGGCTTGGGGAGCTGCGGGACCTGCGGGGGCAGGCGGAGGCTGCGGAAGAGGAGATGGGCCTTGAGGGACCATTGTTCAAGTTAGTTATTTGTTTCTGTGTGTCTGTCTGTGGCATCATAACTCCAAAACGAAAGGACAACGTTATACTGATGAGAGTCATTCAGTCCCCTTTGTGTGAAAGATACAATGCAACAGAAGACCTAATAATTTTTTTGATGGAATTTGACCAAAAAGTTTCTGGAATACCTGATTCACCTGAACTTACATAATGGTGCAGTGAATGCAGTGCTGACACGTCCGTTGTCTAAAGATGCTAGTTTTGACTTTAGATTAACAAATTTGTAAATTAATGCCCCATAATTACTTTTTTTATATTGAGTCCCCTGAGGATGACGTACATAGTACTAAAGCCTCTATAAACCATTAGATAAAAAAAAGAAGTTGAGTTAGTTTAGTGGACGGTAACAGGGGTGAAGCAAATGTAACAACGAACTTTAATTTTCAAAATGTGGCGTCTGATTCGAAAGACTTTCTTTTACCTATTAAAATTTAGGACATTAGTCAAAGTGACTTGACTTTAGTTTACCGATAGAGGATTCTTTTTCGAACTTTCGAAATTTGACAAAGGCCTTACGAGGGTAAAAGAAAGCTTATTAATCGGGATGATTCATACCTAGGTTTCACGATAATCGGTAAGGGTCTCCATCATACTTAAAGATTGTTATCAATTCAGTTTGTTCTCAATTTGGTTGGACCACTTTATAAAATAACTTGCGACCCGTCCTCGCTTCGCTTTGGTTTATGTGAGTTTTTAACCCCCGACGCAAAAACGACGGGGGGTTATAAGTTTGAAGTGTCTGTGTGTCTGTCTGTCTGTGGCATCGTAGCTCCAGAATGGATGAACCGATTTAGATTTTGTTTTTTTTGTTTGAAGCTGTCGGGAGTGTTTTTAGACATGTTTTATCAAAATCGGTTCAGCCGTTTTTGAGATATTCGGCTTTAAAGTTTAAAAAGCGTGAAATAAAATATTAAATTGAAAAATTAAAAATCCCTCGACTGTAAACAGTCGGTAAAAAAACGTAAAAAATATTAATTATAGTAGGTATTAATATTTTGATTCAAGCGTCGAAACGTCGAGGGACCGCTAAGTAAATGAAATAATATAAAATGTCCCATCTACTTAGCGGTCCCGGACGAGGCGAATATTAATACCTACCTACATATCAAAATATTAATACCTACTATAATTAAACTTATAGGGCCAATACTTATTATTTTTTACGTTTTTTTACCGACTGTTTAGTCAGAGGTTTTTTAAATTTTTTTTTTTTTTTTTATAATGAAAGCCTTCCTCTTGAATCACTATAGATCTATAGATGAATACCGCATTAAAATCCTTAGATCTAAGCGTACATATAGAGAGACGACGCACGGGAAGTGACATTGTTTTAAACTATGTAAAGACAAAAGACCGTCCGTAACTTCGTACGCGTAGAATTCGATTCCCGGCTCTCCCCCTATTTCTTCCCGTGGGGGGTCGACTTTCGGAAAATCCTTTCGTAGTACTCGCTTACAACATGAAAGGAACCCCTGTACCAAATGTCAAGTTTCTAGGTACAGTCACCCAATAAAAATGTTGAGCATACTTGGAACCTTGTCATTGTGACGGTCATTGTTATTGTTATAGTTGTCATGCGATGTTCAGTTTGAAGTTTATTATGACAGTGCACTAAAGTGCTTAACATTTTGGTTGGGGTACTGTACAGTAATTTCGGCGTAGAATTCAAAACTGTTTGTTGCAAAAATATCTCTAAAAGCGACTTTTACTAAACCTATTTTAGCTTTTTCATAACGTTCTAAGTGCCATCTATCCGTTTTTAAAGGTTTATCCACCCAATACCTAACTCCTTGTATATAGATCCTAACCTAACCTCGTTTTTCTTCTCTTCCACAGCAAACTCCGTGTACTGATAGATAAAATGGAAATCATGCGATGGCTCTTGTCTCGGCTGGTCACGGCCCGGGCCGCGGGCTACGACTGGCTCTCGGACCCCCATCGGAGACTCGGGGCACTGAAGATGGCCAGGGAGCCCAACACAGTAGAGTTCTACACGGGAATGTAGCCGACAATTATATCAATAATACTTTTATTATAATAATAAATCAATTTAAAAAACAATTTTACTTATGTGTTCTTTATTACACGCCGGATGTACAGTGGCGGCCTCATTACTATTATTGTTTTCTAATAAACTAAAGTATTTGCTTGAAATTAGTTGGTAGGTTTTTGTATAACAAATGAAAACGCAACTTTTAGGGTATATCACATAGATTAATAACAATTCCCTTCGAGTTATCAACTTAACGGAAAAAAGTGGCCACCTTTTTCCGTTAAGCTGACTACTCAAAGGGTAATTGTTATTAAAGTTTGTTACGTATCCCATAAATTGTGTATTTACTTGCGCTACAAAAACGTATCGTCTGATTGCAAGGGAATTCTTTAGTTAATTAGAAAACACAATAAAAGTAATGAGGGCGCCACTGGACGCTCGACGTTTGCTCGGTGCAGTCTTAACCCTTTGAACGCCTTTGCCTTGCAAACGTCGTCCTCACACGCCAATGACAGCTGAAAACCACAGCTAATGTCAAGCTTACGTCACAAATACTCGGGTCTATTTTGCACTGTATCTGTGACCACTATATGGGTCGATGGCGTCGTAGGCACCACAGTACACGACCACTTTAGTGGTTCTTGGCGTTCAAAGGATTAAAGCTCTGGTATGGTAATTAATTGAATATTTTTAGTATTTTTTAAATTTAAATTGTAATTGACCAGTTTAAAATAAAAATTGAGATGTTGATCACCGAACATCATCACTGACATTGTTCATGCGCGAAACCAAGGTAATAAATTCAGGGGTCGGATTTTTCATCGCATGGTGAGATGAAAGAAAACTGTGGAGTCGATATTAAAGCTAAATTTTAATTCATATTCATACTCATTCATTTAATTAAGAACGAAATTAAATTATAAATAAAATAAGTCATATGAGTAGAAATAAATTATATCGTAAATAAAAATAAAATAAAATATTACTTTTATAATATGGTTTACCGCAACAAAGTAGTCTGAACCAAACAAAAGATTAACTAATTTGATATAGTTACAGGGTAAATGTAACCCTTTACCAAGCAAAAGGCTTAACACTTCCCAAATCATACTACACAAATAATTTTAATTACATTCAGTAAGATTAATTTTCGATTAACATTTTCGATCTGTCAACCTGCACAAGGGACAAAAGTATTACGGGACTAAGAAAATTGGTGAGTATGAGTATGAATATGAATTAAAATTTAGCTTTAATATCGACTCCACAGTTTTCTTTCATCTCACCATGCGATGAAAAATCCGACCCCTGGTAATAATAATGCTACGGCCATAAGAGGTAATGGAAGTAGAAGCGAAACAATTTGTTAAGTACACCATTTTATTAAATAGTTTATTTTTAAGCTGAAAATAACACGATATTTTTCCTTACACCAATAGTTAAATAGTTTGATTAATAAGAGTAATATAATTATCAAAATACAAAGTATGATTGTTTTTGTAGCTGTTATACAGGGTGGCACATTTAGATCAGTCAGTATGGGCAAGTCTGTAACTATAAGACATGCAATGATCTGTTCTTGGGAAACATGTCATGGATTTTAGTGAGAAAAAAAACTGCATAAGGTAAAAGCACCTATTATGGACAAGGCTCCAGTGATGAACATTATGATTTTTTTAAATGAAAACATATCAATACTAAACATTTTATTCTAATAGTAGTAATCCCGAATAACTTAATATAATCTAATTGTAGCACTAAAAGCATTATCAATCTCAGAGACTTATATTTATGGAATTGTTCATAACTGGAGCACTGTCCAAAATAGGAGCTTGATTGATTTAAAAAAAAAACTTGTCCTTTGATCGGGAATCTAACCCGCTGGCCTATTGCCTAACGCACTCACAATCAAAAAAGACTTCAATACGGAACAATTGTTTTCATTTTGCATACAGACAAGCCTTCGATTTCCAAAATGAAAGCGATTGTGTTTGCGAGTGCGTTAGGCAATAGCCCCCAGGTCAGTATAGATAAAATGAAGTGTTCATTATTTAGTTTTTAAATAACAAAAAAAACTTTTTCTACTCCTGTACTTTTATTAGTCTTTTACATAGTCACGAACACTATTATAAGAACATAGATAATATGACTTCAGAAAAGTCTATAACTCTATTCCCCATAACAGCTCTCGGTGTCGTAAAGTCGCCCTAACGATACGCCACAGATTACTAAGTGTAGCCTGTTAATCATATTTTAACGATTGTGAAATAGGGACTATAAAACACCTAATGTTTTGAGAAATTATTTCAGTTATCTGATTGGTCGATTTTAAAATAGCTGCATTCTGATTGGTTGATACGAATTACAACGTTTTTTTAAAAGATTTAAATTAGTTAAAGAGAAACACGTACCTAAAAGAACCTATCGTTCCGTTTGACAGTCGATGTGTATTGTGATTGGTGGATTTAATTTAGTGAAGTATTCTGATTGGTCAAATTAAAATGTTTTGGAATTGTAAATTTCCATTCCGTCAATTTAAAAACAAAGTAAACCATAGACACATATTTTGTCATTTTCTTGTTTCCCGCTCGTTTGTTGTTCTTTACTTCGTTCGTTCGTTTGTAAGTTTTTTCGCTTAATTTTGCATTTCATTTGAAACCTAGTCGTAGAAAAAGTATTGTATGCAACGGTGTATAACTAAGTCAAAAAACACTCGTGGCGCTTTCCTTTACGATGTTCGCCTTCGGCTCACATCGTAACTCACGCCACTCAAATATTTTGACCTCTCTTATACAACTATTGCATAAACTACTATTAAAAATCTGTAAGTATATTAAATTTAGGCTAGCCTGGATAATTACATCGAAAACACAAACAAACAACATCAAGTTCATAACGAAATGAGCGTTTTCTTTTATGGTTATCAAGCATATTATTTTAAATACGGAAGTCTAACGAGTCCAACTCGCACTTAGCCTTTTTTTTTCAATACTTCGAACAATAAATACAAAACTTTAATATATAGAAAACAAACAAACGAAAGGACTACTTAAAACTACTCTAAACTAACAAACCGCTACCAGTGGGCATTGTTCTTAAAATGCAGGCATCATTGCCACGTTGAATGGCAATGCTTAATCTGTGCCAAGTACAGGCCAGCATTTTTGTCACGTGATGCGTCGATCAGGCGCTTTGACATATCTTTAAAAATACGGTGTGCTCCTGGTCCCCACGGTCCTTAAGTTTCGACCCCAAAAGGCTGAAATATGTAACTTCTATCAAGTTGACTGTATTTGCGCCTTTTGAGGGTCTCCGCTGATTCCGCCGCGAAACCAGCCCTATAGTGTATACTTTTAGGCATTTAAAAAAATGTAAACAAAACAACCACGTGATAATAGTTCGTCAGCCAATAGAAGTAGACAGTGTTCTGCTTCTATTGGCTGCCGTCAAAGTCGTCGTACGTCAAAGCTCGATAAAACAGTTTTGATTGGTTGTTTAACAACGTCACGTGATTTGGAATGTTTACATTTTTTTAAATACCTAAAAGTATAGACTATAGTACTTGTTCCGGGAAGATGTGACGGCGCAATGGTGTCCACGCAAGTGGCATCCCAAACCAACGGCCGGCCCAACTTCCACGGAACAAGAGTCATCCCATCAGGTCTTTTACCATCATCGCGCATGAGACCATTTGGTTCCCAAATAGCCGCGAAATTGGCGGTGGTAAAAGCCCGACGGAGGACATCATTAATGCTGGAGTGACGGGAAAATCTACCAGCACTTCGCGTACAGCATAGACCGTGGTGACCAAGCCGATCGACGCTGGCGCCACACTGGCAGCGGCGAGGAGCACAACATTGTGCACCCAAGCGGAGTGAGGTTGCAACTCTAAAAGTTGATGAATCTAACAATAAATTATAATAGTCACCTACATAGAATGACAATTTTATTCACCAAACGTCATTTCTGGAGCCGCCAAATTGCCATTATGCAAAACAGGCAAACCAATCGATTTTATTGATGTGTTCTTTATTATTAATTCTTTTAAACTAATTGAATATTTAAAGTAATTGAATATTTTTAGTATTTATTACATTTAGATTGTTTAAAAATTGAGATATTGATCGATCACCAAACACCTCACTGACATTGCTCATGCTATAACCATGGTAATAATAATGCTATAATAATTATTATAGAACTGTTATCACCATGGCAACGCTCATTATAGAATTGTTTTCACGCTTCGGTTTCGCTACAGGTGGTAGGTATTTGGTAACATATCAATATTAACGATTTATATTACCCGAGTAGAAAAAAGTGGTTAAAGTATCATAGATTTTATAGCAAATAGGGGTTATTTTGGTTGCGTAGGGTTCATGTCTGACGAGTGCCAAATGTAGTAGTAGTTTTTCCCAAACTTGTTAGCGGTTGGGCTGTTGGTTGTTCAGAACATGTTTGGCCATCGACATTTGATTTAGGTTTAAAACTAAAATGGATTGGTTGGTTTATGGTTTGCTGCGAACTAGAACCAAAACTAGCACTGGTGTTATCTTTGGCCTTGGAATTGTTTGAAGATTGTGCAAAGAGGGAAGTATGGTTGGGTAGGTTTCCTGGCTGAGTAGTTCCAGATGCAGTTGTACCAAAACTTAACTGGGCATTCTCTGTTGGTTTTGCACATGTTTGTGCTCCATTGAAATCAGGTTTAGATTCTAAAATATTTTGAAAAGAATTGTTTATGGTTTGCGGAGGGTTAGAACCAAATGTAGCATTGGTGTTGACAAAAGATTGACCAAAGAGAGGCTTCTCATCAGCGTGGTTATATACACCAAATGTTGGTCTGTTAACGAAGAAATTTGGTGGTTTTACTGCCTTAGTGTCAAATGTTCCTTGGTTGTATATAATAATTTTCAGGTCATCTTTGCTTTCTTTAAAAGAGTTTCCTCGTTCTAAAGCCTTGGGGAGGAGGGCTGCATGCTGGATATCCGTCATAATGTGGTTCTTCACAGCGCTACCAGATTGCAAACAGACGTTGCAAATAATGCAGAAATAATGTGTGCTGTCAATCTGAAATGAAAAACAGTTTTTGACACTTTTTTTTTGGCAATAGTTTATGCCATGCTTTGTCACTTTCTGTCAGATGCAAATGTCACCATTACAGATAAGGACAAAGCATGGCGTAAACTATTCCAAGCTTATTCCACGTTTATAAGTAAGGGGGTAAGTCTTTAACATTGAACGATGAGGATAAAATCACTCATACTTATATATAACTAGCGACCCGCCCTCGCTTCGCTTCGGTTTATTTGAGTTTTCTATAACACACGTACATAAAACAAAATTTATTATACACAAAAACCTTCCTCTTGAATCACTGTATCTACTAAAAAAAACCGCATCAAAATCCGTTGCGTAGTTTTAAAGATCTAAGCATACATAGGGACAGACAGCGGGAAGCGACTTCGTTTTATACTATGTAGTGACTCACTAGCGACCCACCCTCGCTTCGCTTCCGTTAATGTGAGTATGATAGGTATATAGCCTTTCCTTGATAAATGGGCTATCTAATACTGAAATAATTTTTCAAATCGGACCAGTAGTTCGTGAGATTACCGCGTTTAAGCAAACAAACAAACAAACAAACAAACAAACTCTTCAGCTTTATGATATTAGTATAGATTATATCGGCTTCAGTAAAGATAGGACTTGGGGTGATTATGAATTCAAAAAGGTTCTGTCAAATATTTCATTTTTAGGGTTCCGTAGTCAAACTAGGAACCCTTATAGTTTCGCCATGTCCGTCCGTCCGTCCGTCCGTCCGTCCCCAGTCTAGCTCAGAGACTCATAGTACTAGAAAGCTGTAATTTGGCATGAATGTACATATTAGTCACGCCAACAAAGTGGTAAAATAAAATTTTGAAAAATATTTTTTTTTAATGCACCTCCCCTACCCGTAACGTGGGGATGTCTTTTTTTTTTCTTGCCTACCCCATAGTGTGGGGTGTCGTTGGATAGGTCTTTCAAAAATATTGCGGGTTGATGAAAACAATTTTTCGATTAAGGGATCCGTTTATGAAATATTAAGCTTTAAAGCGCTATTTTTTGTTAGAGTCAAGTGTCCCCCCCCCCTACAGCCAAAACTACAAGGACTAAAAATCTGAAAAAAATCTTCAACGAAAGCGCATATAACGAATTTTAAAGGAAAACTATCACGGCTAAGTAGACATGATTAGTTCCTGAGATACAGGCATACTGTATCATTATTGGTACGAATAAGAGAGAGAAGACTGCGATATGTGTGCGTGTTAACAGGCACACACACGATCGGAATAGGTGAATGTCTGACAGAGTAATTACCACAAAAAAATTTAAACCATTGTTTTCTCGGTAAATACTAGAACGACCGAAAAATGCCCTAATAAACGTGTAGTGTTCGTCTATGTCCATAGCCTGATTCGTTGTATACTAAGTAGATACCTGGCTATCCATAACAAAGTATAAGACTGCGTCGAGCGTACGCCGGATGTACAGTGGCGCCCTCATTGCTATTATTGTGTTTTCTAATAAACTAAAGTATTTTCTTGAAATTGGTCGGTAGTTTTTTATACTAGAAATTAAAACACAATTTATAGGGTATTCACATAGTTTAATATCAATTCACCTTCGAGTTATCAACTTAACGGAAAAAAGTGGCCCTTTTCCCGTTAAGCTGACTACTCAAAGCGTAATTGTTATTAAAATTTGCTACGTATCCCATAAATTGTGTTTTTACTTGCGCTACAAAAACGTATCGTCTGATTGCAAGGAAATTCTTTAGTTAATTAGAGAACACAATAATATTAATGAGGGCGCCACTGGACGCTCGACGTTTGCTCGGCGCAGTCTTAAAAAAGTATACGAACCTTTCTAATCCCATGCACGTTATAAATAGGAGTCAATACATGAGCAATATGTCCCAAGCTCATCACGTGGAACTCGTCGTGTTGTCTTTCGGAGCTGTAGGACACGTGGAAGTTGTTATAGTCGCACATTCTACATTTCATTTCGTCTCCCACATTATAAATTCCATTGAAATCCGACACGTGAACTCTCAACGTATTTTTACCAGCTTTCACAGTGACATACTCCGTATCATCTATAATAATTTCACAAAAGTCACCAATTTCATTGAGATGCTTTTGGACTTTAGTGAAATAGCTTTTGGCGGTTGCGCGGTGTCCAGTTGCGTTTGCTTTGGTTTCTGTCACTTTTTCGAACGTTTCCGGTTCTGTCGTGTCATGTTTCACGTACACCTTTAGTAGGGGTGTTATTTTGTCTGCTGTAGACGTTTCAGGAGGTAGGATGGTCGTTGCAGCTGGAGCTAGGTCAGATAGGTGTGCACTGATGCGTCTTGATGCGGCATTGGCGCAGGCTAGGTTCGCGCGGTGACGTACGCTAAGTTCATGCTCCGTACGAAACGCAGTCGGTATAGGTACGTCGCATAGGTAACATTCATATTTTTCAGCCACTGAAATAAATTAATTTATGAGTTATTACATACATACATACATACAATAAATCACGCCTCTTTCCCAGAGGGGTAGGCAGAGACCACTTCTTTCCACTTGCTATAATCCTGACAAATCTCTTTCGCTTCTTCCACATTCATACATCGAGTCATGCACGCACGTCGGTTTCGGGTACTTAATTTCGACCCTTTTCCAGTATTTCTCCGATTTGATTCGAAAAACTACGTCTAGCGCGGCTCCTTCCGACCCTTCCACTCACTTTCGCTCTTCTTTCATCCATCCTTTCTAAATGACCGAACCATCGAAGCATGCCCTTGTCAATCTTAGTCACTACATCTACTTTTAGTCCACATTTCTCACTGAGTTATTACAACTCCGGAAATATTATCCAAGTGTAGTTAAATTATCCAGTAATTATTGTTTCCCAGTTGTCCCCAGCGGTATGGGAGTTTTTGTTTTATCAATGTTTATGACATAGACTGATCAAAGCTCACAGCATTACTGACTTACCCTCACAATTCCCGACAACCTTCTCAGTTTCCACATCGCTTGGATCTTTTGAAGGTGCCTCCATAAGGGGAAGGTCCTCTTCCTCAACATACTCCCGTACCAATTCGTCCAAGATTTGTTCATCTAAGGCTTCCGTTAGATGCGCCTTACAACGCCAGTGAGTCTTTTCCGTAATGGGAACATTTGTTGCGCACGATCCGCAAAATACTTGGTCCATATTAGTGTCGGCTGGCTTGCCTGTTATGTCATCTAAAAGAGAAATAATGGTTGTTCGAGTGCGGATCACTTCGTTTACCCGAATTTCATTTGCCATAATTGTGTCACTTGCCATAATGTTAATTTGCCATAAAGGCATTTTTTCTGAAACTGTAAATCTTTTAGGTAATTTTTACATGCCATCGTATAGAGCCCAATAGGTTAGGTTAGGTTTGTTTTATAACAATTCTGAATAGTTTACGATTTCAGAAAAAATGCCTTTATGGCGAATGAATATTATGGCAAGTGATGGAATTATGGCAAACGACTTTGGGGCAACGACAGAGAACCGTTCGAGTGCATGTACTATCAGCCCGATGGAGCCCTGACCCACCATAGAACTTTTTGTAAGATCAAACAAATGGTTTTATAATGTCACTGTGACACGGGAACACCTTAAAATTCCGAATAACTTTTTTCCAAATGTTCATTTGGCCGAATTTAAATTTTTCCGAAAACTATGTTACGCTGGAGCTATTTTAGATTAAATGCATAATTTAATTGTCATATCGTTAATTGAATACAAAACGGACACAATCCGAAATGAGTCAGTGTTTCATTTTAAAATTAGAAGCGGTTGGAATACGATTTTTAATGGAAGCGCAAATTATTTTGGAATGTGTCCGTTTTGTATTCAATGAGCGATATGTAGGTTAGGTTAGATTTGTTGTATAAACTAACTAGCGACCCGCCCTCGCTTCGCTTCGGTTTATGTGAGTTTTCTGTAACACCCGCGTTGCTATTGCCTAACGCACTCGCAATATTGGCTTCAATCGGGAACAATTGTTTTCATTTTGTATGCAGACAAGCCTTCAATTTTCAAAATGCAAACAATTGCGATTGCGAGTGCGTTAAGCAATAGCCTCTCTGTACATAAAAAGGAATTGACTTACCCCTAATGTTGGTTTGGGGGGCAAGATGGGCCCTGAGGCGGTCTAGGGCTGCGGCGGCGAGCCGCCGAGCCGAGTGGTGCCGGGCGCCGCCCTCGTGCTCCGCTATGGAAGCGACCATCACCCGGCACAACTGACAGGCAACCAGCTTGCATCCTGTGAAAGCAACACTAACCTATAGACAGACTAACGACCCGCCCACGCTTCGCATCGCTTCTGTAACACCCGTACATAATCCAGAGTATTCCAGATATATACCCCAATTTGAACAGCAGTGTTCGCATTGTTGTGTTCCGGTTTGGGGATAAGACAGCCGGTGAAATGACTAGCATAGAGGCATTCCATCTTAGTCCTCAGGGTTGGCAACGCATTTGCAGTCTTAGGATTGCATTGCAGTCTTGTGAATGCGAATGTCTATGGGTCACAGTTTCCACTTTCCATCAGGTGGCCTGTGTGCTCGTTTGTCTTCTCTATGCCATAAAAAAAAACAGGTGTAAAAACGGAACTGTAAGAGATTCTATATGGGATAAGTTTGCCTATGTACATTATGTATGTTAATGCAAACATGTCTTGTAATTATTTATGTGCAATAAACAGTTTACATACATACATACAATGAATCTATATCTAAATATATAAAAGGAGAAACTGACTGACTGACTGACATATCAACGCACAGCCTAAACGGCTAAACGTAGGATTTCGTGTATTGCTATTGTGATGACATACTTGTGACTTCTCTCACAGAGGAAGAGCATGACGGTCATCTCGAGAAATTATTTAAAAGGTTTAGTGAATTTGGAATTACAATCAATTTAGAAAAATGCGTCATTCGTCAAAAGTAAAGTAGAATTTCTTGGGTTCGAGATATCAACAGATGGATTTAGGCCATTGAAAAGTAAGGTGCAAGCCATCATAGATTATCCAAAGCCACTAACTGTAAATCATTTGCGAACATTTTTAGGCATGATTAATTTTTACAGACCGCATGGACGCGGTAAAATTCCAAGAAGTATTGCTTAGGTATGTACATAAAGCAAAACGGAACGACAAAACGCCCATAGCGTGGACAACAGAAGCTGACGAAGCTTTCCAACAATGTAAGCTCAGTTTACAGAACGCGGTCAAGTTATCGTTCCCACTGCCGGACGTACCTATATTTCACTTTGTGCAGACGCCAGTAATATGTGTATAGGAGCAGTGTTGCAACAGTTGGTTCACGGTAACTGGAAACCGCTAGCATATTTTTCTAGGAAACTTACTAGCACACAAATTGTAATACAGCACATACGACAGAGAGTTATTACACTCAGGAGCAAAAGTATCGGGTCAGAGTGCATTTTTCATACAAACGAGGCTATTTTTACGTAATCTTACATACCTCCCAACATTTGTGGTGCCAACTAGTACTAACGAGTATGGCAGGAGAGTATGGACGCGAGCACTACCTTGTATTTTGAACAGACTTCCATATGACTCGATAGATAAAAAGACGAACAAGCAGGTGGCTAGATCATATAAGCAAATTTTAATTAATAGCCTCCCCAATACCTCAATTAATAAGTAAATTTTATAAGGACCCAAGTAAGTTTATATAAGCATGAAATAGAGATTAAAAAAATATTTAGATATTAAATTATGGCTTGACTCGCCTAAAAATCTTCCTAATTAAGATTTAGAGTTTAAGTATGTAAAAATTTGGACATTACTGAAATAAACAGTTTAAAATTATTATAATTTTTTTAATTTTTATTTCGAACGCAGTGGTCGAGTGATAAAGCGGTCGGTAAAATTTAGTGACGAGTAAACTTCATTTGTAGCTATAAATGTATGCTCTAAGCAAATTTACTAGGTTAATCATGTAGCAAATATAATGGCGAAATAACCAAACTTAGTAATAACGTAATAAGCATTTGTGACACTACTTTAAGGTAAAGTATCGAACAATTAGCACTTGAACACAAGCTCTGCTAACATTAACACGATTTGTAATCATGGGTAATTGGGGTAGCAAGAAAGATTCTGAGAATACGGATAAATAGAGGACTAGCATAGAGGCATTCCATCTTAGTCCTCAAGGTTGGCAACGCATTTGCAGTCTTAGGATTGCATCGCAGTCCTGTGAATGCGAATGTCTATGGGTCACAGTTTCCACTTACCATCAGGTGGCCTGTGTGCTCGTTTGTCTTTTGTATGACATAAAAAAAAAAAAAAAAAAAGTCAAATACTGTTACGGCGCACGCATCGGTACATATGGCTGGAATGGTTCTCTATTTATCGCCGAAAATTTTATTGCCGAATTTCACTTCCCAACCAACATTTTGGCGAATTTCATTTTGCCGAATCATCATATGGCAACTTGTTAAAATGATTAATTTCATTTCCCAACCTCTAGATTTCCAATTGGTTTTTTTTTTATGAACATTTATTAAAATGTCTTTTTTCATATGGTTTACCTGGGATAATATACATTTCGCGGTGTATTGTTAAGTCGAATTTAGAGTTTAAGTTTTGAAGTTGTTCCTCAGTACTAACATTAGACAGTAAGATAATAGTGTACACTAACCAATATGGGTCATGTTACCCGAAATAAATGTTTTGAATTTTAATTTGAATTTGAATTGTGTATGTAGTATTATAAAAAAAGTCGGTGCTGTAGGGTCGCAGTTCTACCTAACACTCCTCCTCGCTACGCTCGTCGTCGTACCTAACTAAGAGTTTTTCGGCATAGTGTAATATTTGCCATGTGAAAGATATTCCAAAAGTCAATATGATATTCGTCTTCATAATAATTCGGCCAAATGAGAGGTTGGCATACAAAAATTTGCCAATAAGTAGTTGTCAAAGTAAACATTCGGCGAAATGTTGGTTGGCAAATGAAATTCAACCAAAAAATAATCGGCGAAAAGGCAGAACACCGGCTGGAATTGCATCGCAGTTAAATACATTTACTATTGTTATTATAGTGATCGTCGCAATCTTAGCAATTCTCTTGATAGCTATGATCTACAGAGGTCGCAAAAAGAAGGTGGACACTTGGTTCGTCAAACGGGTGAGAAAACTAGCTCAAGTACAGAACCAGGTTCAGACTGCTCCAGCGCAGCCGCAACAGATAATTTTGACAGTTTAATACTAAAGAATAAATTCAATGCAGTGCAAATCGTTCGATACATAAATTAAGTTAAGATTGATAATATAATATACTTCTACTAGCTGTTCCCGTGTCCACTTCGTTGGGCAAAACATTTTTTTTGTGTTAATAATTTTCCCGCTAATTCCCGTTCCCGTGGGAATTTCGGGAATTCCTTTCTTAGTGCACCTCTTACCTCTTTACGGTACCTAAGCTACGTCCCTTCCAAATTTCAAGTGCCTACGTTTAGCCGTTTAGGCTGTGCGTTGATATGTCAGTCAGTCAGTCAGTTTCTCCTTTTATATATTTAGATTCTTAGAAATGCGACATAAACAGTAGGCAGGTATACGATGACGAATCGCCTCAACCATGTCGCGCACAACATAGAGCGTGTTTAGTTTCATAAGATCATAAGTAATCATTACGTAAGTGAGTGAGTTATTTTGATTAGGCGGACTTGCGCGGACCAGAGTTAGCCCTTAACCTAGAGTTAAGCGTCTACTTTTGTACGTGGTTTGCCGCCTAACCTCGGGTTAAGACGCTAACTCTGGTCCACGCAAGTGGGCGTTAAGGGAACAAAAAGAAAACATCATTGTACTTGAGTAGCAAGTATCTAAATATATAAAAGGAGAAACTGACTGACTGACTGACATATCAACGCACAGCCTAAACGGCTAAACGTAGGCACTTGAAATTTGGAAGGGACGTAGCTTAGGTACCGTAGAGGTGCACTAAGAAAGGAATTCCCGAAATTCCCACGGGAACGGGAATTAGCGGGAAAATTATTAATTCAAAAAAAATGTTTTGCCCAACGAAGTGGACACGGGAACAGCTAGATACTTATATTTACTAACTATTCGTGTTTAATTAAAGAGCTCCCACGACAAAACTATCACAGAATCATCTTAACGAGTATATGACGACTGTGCAAAAAAGTACAGTAGGCCACAAAAGCTTGTCCCAAAATTGAATTTTTTGACAGAAACTTATTACCAAGTCGATTCATCCGTTTGGGAGCTATGATGCCACAGAGGAATACACAGAGAACCACATGAAACTTTTAACATATGATACAATATGTAGTGTTAGAAGTATGTATGCTGACTTACCATCATTTTCTGTAGTGCTCATGATGTCTTGTTATTTTAATACTGTTTTAACTGAAATTTCAAAAGAGACAATATTATAATACCATACATTGTATTAAAAGAAATAATCAATTAACAATCTATAATATAGTAGTTTATGCAATAGTTGTATAAGAGAGGTCAAAATATATGAGTGGCGTGAGTTACGATGTGAGCCGAAGGCGAACATCGTAAAGGAAAGCGCCACGAGTGTTTTTTGACTTAGTTATACACCGTTGCATACAATACTTTTTCTACGACTAGGTTTCAAATGAAATGCGAAATTAAGCGAAAAAACTTACAAACGAACGAACGAAGTAAAGAACAACAAACGAGCGGGAAACAAGAAAATGACAAAATATGTGTCTATGGTTAACTTTGTTTTTAAATCGACGGAATGGAAAAAAGAATTATTTACAATTCCAAAACATTTTAATTTGACCAATCAGAATACTTCACTAAATTAAATCCACCAATCACAATACACATCGACTGTCAAACGGAACGATAGGTTCTTTTAGGTACGTGTTTCTCTTTAACTAATTTAAATCTTTTAAAAAAACTTTGTAATTCGTATCAACCAATCAGAATACAGCTATTTTAAAATCGACCAATCAGATAACTGAAATAATTTCTCAAAACATTAGGTGTTTTATAGTCCCTATTTCACAATCGTTAAAATATGATTAACAGGCTACACTTAGTAATCTGTGGCGTATCGTTAGGGCGACTTTACGACACCGAGAGCTGTTATGGGGAATAGAGTTATAGACTTTTCTGAAGTCATATTATCTATGTTCTTATAATAGTGTTCGTGACTATGTAAAAGACTAATAAAAGTACAGGAGTAGAAAAAGTACTTAATAAAAACATTCAAAGAAATTAAAAAATAAATAAAACTGATAACTAAAACATATCAAAACCCTGCAAATCTCCCGCTCGGGGCAGCGTCCCTAAAATGCTTGCAGCATTACCCCGCTGCACGGCCAGGCTACGAAGTTTCGGATAAATTGGTTGGCGTCTCTGGCGATCCGAGGGCCGGGTCTTTTTTTTGCCCAACGGCTTAGCCTGGCCGTGCAGCGGGGTAATAATCAATTAATAAATAAACTCACATACTACATTTTGTACGAGTTCCAAGTTGACTTGGTTTCGGGGAGGGAAATGGCCGATTGAATCGATTACTCTACAGAATATGACATTCGCAAAAGATCATACTAGCAAAACATCATAATACGCATAACATCATACTAGCAAAACATCATAATACGCATAACATCATACTCGCAAAACATCATATACGCATAACATCATACTAGCAAAACACGATATTCGCAAAACATTATATTTACAAATAGTCGGGTTTTATTATAAAATCATTAGGTAGGTTTAGGTTATGTTAGATTTATATCAGGCTTGGAGGGCCAAACTACCCAGAAATAGGAGCTCCGCCGTAGCGGAGCTCCGTTGACACTATCTAATTCATGTCTTAATAATAGTTAAGTTTTGCTAATGTGATGTCTTGCTACTATGATGATTTGGGAATGTCAAAAAAATGGAAAAGTAAAACGCACTAGTGTGAAATATCCAACGTTCCGCACGATACGAAGATAGAAAATAGTACGTTTTGATACAAGTGCGGAAACGGAACTGCAAGCGAGTTCCGCAGTTCCGCACGTGTACCAAACTCCGTTTTTTGATACATGTGCGAGAAAGTGTGTACCCATCTGTGTACCTATAAGTGTGTTTTTGTATCTGTCCTCTTCCCCCCGGACCTCTGAAGTGAGCTGCTGTTCGAAATTACTTAAATATTAATACAAATATAAAAGAAAAATGATAGCGTCAAATACTAGGTTTGCATAAACATTAAAAGTTCCTAAAGTGCTGTACATTGCTGTGTCGTGTGACCTTGCTACTTCATCGCCTGCGATCTAAGTTGCGCTGCGCACGCACCCGGTACTTTATTTAAACATGCAAACTCTTTGCTAGGACGCACGACTTAGAACCAAGTATATTTAAAAAAAAGGAAACGTCAAACGCGAAAAAGGGCTATTCCCAGTTGTCCACACCCTCGAAATTACGTGAACATTTCACACTCTTTAATTTGACTCAACTGTGTTAGTTTTTACTTCAGTAGATGTGAAACTAACACAGTTGAGTTAAATTAAAGTGACTGGGAATTATTATCCACTGTTGTGCACAGTGTGGACAAAGGGGAATAGCCCGTGCGAAATACCCAACTTTCCGCACGATATACCTACAACTACGAAAAGTACCTAACACTTTTTGAGCAACAGTATTAAAAAGTAAAACAATAACAAACCAAAAACCGGGCAAGAGAATGTCGGACCATGCTCAGTGTAGGGTTCCGAAGCCGTTACGACAAACACAAAAAACGATATCAAAAAAACCACATGTAAGTAGGTAGGTACCTACCTATTAACAAATTATCTATATAAAGTTATTTGGTGGTCTTAGATG
Source organism: Acleris laterana (assembly GCA_963966035.1). Taxonomy (NCBI): domain Eukaryota; kingdom Metazoa; phylum Arthropoda; class Insecta; order Lepidoptera; family Tortricidae; genus Acleris; species Acleris laterana. Next base: position 2,181,238 of record OZ014466.1, read on the forward strand.
ATTTTTAGTAGGTTTAAACACTTTCGTCGCCTGTATCTCAAGAACTAATTAGTTGTGATAGTTTTCCTTTAAAATTCGTTGTACCTATGCGCTTTCATTGAAGATATTTTTCAGATTTTTAGCATTTGTAGTTTTGGCTGAAGTACCCACTTGAGTCTAACAAAAATTGGCGCTTTAAAACTTAATATTTCATGAACGGATCCCTTCATTGAAAAATTGTTTTAACGATCCCGCCGCCCGCGACATTTTTGAAAGACCTATCCAACAACACCCCACACTATGGGCTAGACGACAAAAAAAAACCTCGCGTTACGTGAACTTACGTGTAGGGAAGTACCTACAATAAAAAATATTTTTCAAGATTGTATTTTACCATTGTTGGCGTGACTAATTATGTATATTCATGGCCAATTTCAACTTTCTAGTACTAAGAGTCTGTCTCTGAGCTACGCTGCGGACGGACGGACATGGCGAAACTATAAGGGTTCTTAGTTTGACTGCGGAACCCTAAAAAAGGAAAAGTAAATCGCACTAGTGCGAAATATCCAGCTTGCCGCACGATATAAGTACAGCTAAAATACGAAAAGTACCACTGCAACTGTATTAGAAAATACATTTGAACATAATTTCACATTTGTATACAGTAAAATTATAACTAAAAACAGGTATTATGGGCTAATAAACAGTAAAACATTTATTAAAAACTCAAAAAGATTAGTAAGATAAGTTCATGGAAATCCAATTTCCTTGTTTGTAAGTACCTTATACAAACAAGGAAATTGGAATAATAATTATGTTCTATATTATATTACACCATTTTCCTTAAATTTTACACCGGCAAATTTTCAAGTTAGTCAGTATCTTACCTTACATTCCTTGGTTAATATTCGACGCAAAATTAGACACAGGTGTGTAGTTTTATGAAAAATATTAACATTTCTACCTACCTGCTGGGAATACACACGTAAGTTTCTGATAAAAAGTATCGTTCACAGATTATAGGATATGTCTAAAGAGTATCGTTTAGAATTATGGCGAAGTTTCGGCTTCGGAAGTAAACATCGATCGATCATCGATGCCACAGGTTATAGTGTAACCATTGCCAGTATAATAAATTTGGTACCACCACTAAAACTCCGAAACATGGCCAAGGTTTTTCTTCTTAAAATTTATGTCACTTACCCAGCAATAGTGGGTTATTTTTTGTTTTACTTTTATGTGTACTAAAATAAAACTCACTCAACCACTACAAGCTTAGTTTATTACTGACCTTAGATTATACCTTTGTTACAACAGACTATTTACTCATATTAACTAAATCTACTACAATAGATTTTGAATTAAGTATTTTACTATATTTTTATTTACCTACTCGTCAGGTTACAATGGTATTTTCAGCTAATTTAAGGTTTCATTTTATTCTTTCATTATGTTTCTGAACGATAAAGGGTTGTCATATGATAAATTAAATTGTCAGCAGTAGCCATATAATGTGGTAGCATAGACGTACCTATGACATTTATTATTGTAATTATTTACACTTTACACAAAAAAGTCCAAACGTCGGAATTCTCACGAAACGAAAGGTTTACCTAAGGATTTTCGTTAAAATATGAGTGAAATTTATTCCAAATTGTGCAAAATATGCTTGAGCAGTAATACGGAGACTGGATTGTATGCCAATTCGTCACTCAACAAGTTTTTTGATCTTGTTCTTGGCGTACATGTAAGTTAGGTTTTACTTTCTTTCGACATAAACTTGTTTACTTTACATTTAGATCAAGAGACGAAACCAATTTAGGACTTATTTGGGTACGTCTGAGGATTCATTATAAAACGTAAATAAACGAATAATGTAGTCAACATTTTAATAATAATAATAAAAGCCTTCCCTTTGGAAATAAATTTATATGACTATTTTTATTTGTTCAACTAACCATTCACATACGGGACACCTAAAGAGCTAAAGCTCAGATTGTCAGCAGTAAATTGATATCCCTTTCATATGAACCTCTGAAAATTTCATAAGAAACGGTAAGCTGTTTCGTAGTTTTGTTACATACACCATGACATGAGAATTTTACATGCATATGTTTATTAGTGTGTTGTAGGTAGATTCAGCGCAGTCTTTTTCTTGTCCTTTCTAATATAAGAGGATACCTTACCAAGATGGTGTCCAATTCTGCCATTCTTAATGAAAAGGATGCATGCACAATTTGATAGTCTAAGCAAATTGAACCCGGTGTCTTAAGAAATAAGGTTGTTAATATGTTAATGATTCTATGAGACATGCACCCTTTTTCCTAACAGGGGCGGAATAGTGTGACTAGTATAAATGACACTATGTTCATTTTAGGAACCACCCATGGAATTATGGCTGTGCGTCTGGTGCAAATGTATCCTGAGAAAGATTGTAAAATTTATAGAACTCGCGGAAAAGTCTGAGGCCTTCTTGGCTGGATTCAAACAGGTAACTTTTTATAAGAAAACTAGCTGAATGCGATTCCGTTAACGCAGAAAAAAAAAACATGGCACATGTTTATTAGGGATGATGTAGGATTATAATGGTGAATTTTTCAAATCGGTCCAGTAGTTTCAGAGCCTATTCAATGCAAACAAACAATCAAATCTTTCCTCTTTATAATATTAGTGTAGAAAATGTTATGTGACATCGTTAATATCTTATGTTGGTAGATTTTATAAGGTTTTCTCAACTTGCTAAAAAATAACAAAAAGATAAAAACCTGTGATATAATGGTGATCTCTTCTTATAGAGTTGATATGATAAATGGCTCATGTCATTTTTATGAAATTGAGCTAACCCTCGTAAATTTATCCATCTGTTTGGCATCTACAATGCCACAGACAGACACAAAGATACACAAGTTAAACTTCTAACACCCCTCTTTCTGTTGGGGGTTAAGATAAATATAGCGTTGTTTTTTTTCAGACTCACCGTGCTCTACATGTAGATGAGCAACACAAAAACAGTTTCCTTTCTCTTTCTATACAACATAATGACCACAATGATATACCCCCTAAATCTAGAAAAAGTAGGGATAAAAACAAGGTCAAATGCAGTAAGAAATCTAAAAACGATATACAATTTGTTAACCTAAATGAATCAAGCGATAACGAAATAATAATTAAAGATGAATCCATAGAAGATTTAGGAATTGATGTGGTGAAAATAGAAACTATGGAAATAGATATCCCAGAATATGATGATAGAGATGACATACACGATGAGAGAGATGACAATATTAAAATGGAAAAATCCAGGAAGGAGGTAAATCCAAAATTATATGCCAAATGTGAGGAGAATAACTTTGATTTGAAAGTTTTGACTTTTGAAGAGCAAATCGCGGAATTGGACGAAAAGAAAAAGGCTGATAAGTATTTAAGCAAAAAATATAAATGTGAATTTTGTGGCATTGGATTTGTGACAAAGGATGTCTATGAGGAACACAATAAGAGACATCAAGAGGTTAGTTCTTAAAAACTTGGCTTGGTTTCCAATCTAAATATATAGGTACCATACGACGATGACGACTCGCGATAGCCTAGTTGGTAGTGACCCTGCCTACGAAGCTAGAGGTCCTGGGTTCAAATCCCGGTAAGGGCAGATATTTGTGTGATGAGTGCAAATATTTGTTCCTGAGTCATGGATGTTTTCTATGTATTTAAGTATATATTTCTCTATATAAGTATTTATATCGTTGTCTAGTACCCATAGTACAAGCCTAGAGCTTAGTTTGGGACTAGGTCTAGGTAGGTAGGTGTGATATTATTATTATTATTTATTATTTATACATACTTAACAAAAGCCTTTTTTAATATAATATGGCCACCAAGGTCTTCGTCTTTCAATTTTTTACCGTTTCAATCCACTCCTAGCTGGTTTCGCGTGCGAACGCGATGCGACGCGAATCGCTTGCGTGACGCGAATCGCTTGCGTTCACTGCGTTTGACATCCCGTGTGCAGTCCCACAGCCCGCACGAGTGCCCCATATGCCGCCTCCGCTTCACCACCTCGCTGGTGCTCTCGCAGCACCTCCTGGCGCACGCGCGCAGGTTCCGCTGCCGGCTGTGCGGCGCGGCCGTCTGCCGCGTGAGCGACTGCGAGCGGCATCGGCTCAAGTGTGGCTGCGCCGCGCCGGGCGTGTGTCCGCACTGCAGCAAGATATTCAGGTGAGTGTGAGCACGCCGCTAGGGTTGCCAATGATATTTTATATTAAGATACCTAGGTCATCTGCGCGCAAAAGCGTTTCCCAAAAAGGAAGGTAATTTACCTTACTTAGTAAGCCGCAGACACGCACGCATCAACCAAAAAGTAACAAATATATTTCACTAGCTGTTCCCGTGTCCACTTCGTTGGGCAAAACATTTTTTTTGAGTTAGTAATTTTCCCGCTAATTCCCGTTCCCGTGGGAATTTCGGGAATTCCTTTCTTAGTGCACCTCTACGGTACCTAAGCTACGTCCGTTCCAAATTTCAAGTGCCTACGTTTAGCCGTTTAGGCTGTGCGTTGATATGTCAGTCAGTCAGTCAGTCAGTTTCTCCTTTTATATATTTAGATTAAAAATGCCGTCTTGTGTTTTTCTAAGCTGCCGAAATTATACTGTAACTGTAAAAGAAAGAAAGGATGTCTCATTTCATTCGTAAGTACCGTAAGTATTCTTTACATTTTGTTAACATTGCAATAATTTCTTAAATTTGCACCGGCGTCACTGTCACCTGTGTAACATGAGATACGCAATAAGATATCGCATGAGTGCGATAAAGACGGGTAGCTTAATGGCGGCCGTGAACGTGCAATTTTCTTGGCGCGAATGGCGTGCAATTTGAAACTGTGTATATCTCTTTTTAACAATAGCGTTCGCTACAGATTGCCGTCTTTGTCTGTAGAAATATGGTAACGTAGCAACTGTCAGTAATTGTCGATGGGTTTTAAATGCGTATGAGCATAACGTAGATACGAATATAAAATATCATTATTCGCAGCACAGGTTCGCTGCGGCAGTCCAGTGGACCAAGGGGACAGAACCCCGCACCACCATCACCCGCAGGTCCACACGTTTCTTTCCACGTAATTTATTAAAAACCTTGTTGCAGTAACCAGGGCTCGTTGGAGCAGCACGTGAGAGGGGTGCACTACAAGAAAGAGAAGAAGTTTGTGTGTTCCTACTGCAACCAGCGGTTCCAGAGCAAGCAGCGACATGCCATACATACTAGGTGAAGTGTTGTTCATTGTTTTTAAACCCCGACGTAAAAAGAGGGGTGGGTTGGTGGAGGGAGGGTTTTCTAGCCAGGTTTTATGAAAATCGACTGGAAGAGATCGGTTTTGGAAGAAGGGGTCACCATTATATCCGGGGTCTTTATCTATCTAATATTTATAGGTATTTAACTTGAAGTAAAAATCCTATACTACACTCAGGAGCAAAAATATCGGGTCAGAGTGCGTTTTTCATACAAACGAGGCTATTTTGAAGCCTTGGTTCCTAGCCAGAAGTTATTTTGAGTGAGGTTTAAAGGTGGGTACTCCGAGGTTCAATAGAGGAGGTCAATAGTTCTTAAGACACCTAACTGATCGCACAATCAGTTGACACCACAGCGAGAGAGTTTGGGTTCGCATTTGGATTTCCTTACATATAATTGTCATTTTAGAGGTTTTTCTGAACATGCACAATTCCGGCGTTAACCGCAAATTCAATCAGTTGGGTGTCCTAGGCACTCTGGAAGTCCTGTATCGATGCTCGGGGCACCCATCATCAGATTTCACTACAAGCATCCCCTGGCGAGGAACCAAGGCTTCGAAATAGCCTCGTTTGTATGAAAAATGCACTCTGACCCGAAACTTTTGCTCCTGAGTGTATTAAACGCGTACATCTACCACAAGTACAGAAATAGTACATTACTGCAGATGCCGTGAAGTAAAGGATTGCTGGACGAGTTTGGGGAAGACAGATAAAACGAGTCCTGCAATCCCTGTTCTGGCATTGTATAGTGCTTTTCTCAAGCATTATGAGGAAATATTAAAATTAAAATAACTACCAGGTAACCAAGTAAAATTGTTTAACCTTTAAATTTTCCGAAGAGCTAGTAGATTCACACAAATGTGGCCAATTTATTAAAAATTTTTTTTTTATTGTATTGCCAGGACTCATACTGGCGACAAACCTTACCGTTGCGACATCTGCGACCGCTCGTTCGCGGCCAACTCCAACCTGCGCAACCACCTGTCGGCCCACGAGCAAGCGAGACCGCACTATTGCGTCGAGTGCGACAAGTCGTACAAGACGCGCAAAGGGTTGAGGCGGCATCTACTGGAGGGCGCTATGCATCTCGGGAAGTCTGTGTAAGTATTGAAGTCGTCAACATATATTAAAATCATTAGAACACTAAAAATCTGATGAATGGATCCGTGAGGGGTTGAGGGAACTCCTCAAATATTATAGGGATTTACCTTTCGTATGCTGAGTAGCATACTGCTTGAGAGCAGATATGCACCAAATGCTTTGCGTGCCTCTCGAATTTAAATTGATTCTTATTGTGAAGCTTCCTAAGGGTAAAAGTTTATTGTAGGTTAGCCAATAAAGTAATCAAATTGACCAAAAATTGCTCCATACATAAATATATTCAGTATGGCCGCTATTTCTGTGCGTTTGATGTCATGTGACAGGTCAGGTGACCGCGTTGCCGCACTAAGCCGTCAATTTTTTTTCTGCCTACCGCATACGAAAGGTTAAGTACTGTTAGTAACAAGTCTAGCATTTGCATTCAGAAAGTGGAACTGATGATGAAGACCACAAATGGCCAACGGAACTCCTCAGCGGTACCTATATCAAGGGTGGCGATAAGATATCTCGATTAAGATAGTTGAGCAATAGTTTCAATATGACTATGACTTTCCTTCGGCGTTGCTTGCGGTGAGCTTGAAATGTCTTAAAGTTACATATCAATTAAGAAGTAGAACTACTATCACTAAAAAGTATAAAATGAAAATGTTTTAAAAAACAAAAAAACTGCTTTCGGCTTTTGGGTAAAAATATTGTGAGTCAGTCACAGACTTTAGTTTTTCTGACCTATACCTACCATTTTTAAAGAAGTTATTGAAAGCAGATTTTTGTTTTTTATTACTATGCAAAGATAATGATAAAGAAGATGCACTTAAATCTTTTTATCTACTCTCATATCGTAAAGTTCGAATTATAAACTTCAAAACGAATTTATATCGGCATACTTTAGAAACACAATACCAAAATAATAATAAAAAATACTATAACATTATTTCCCTAACAAAATACAAAGTTTTTTTTTTACCATTACGATACAAGTTAATCCAAAAAATTAATGTCACCAACGAGGTTCCATCTCAATTTTTTTTTTATAATGGAACGCACGTTTTGCCTCATTTTGACAGCATTACAAAAAGTTTTCATTCCAATTTTTACGTGTCAGTGACAGCGCCCGCTTTAACGCATGCGCGGTGATGTGCTAGGTTTTGGCGCCATTCATTGAATACGTTTTGTTTTAATGTATGAGAGTAGATAAAGTAGTGTATGAAACTGCACATAACTAGGTTTTAAAACATTAATTATTGTACTTAAGACGAATAATATCAATATTAAATAGTTGTTAATATTGTTTGTAATGTTCCTTTTTTTTCTCCGCAGCCATTCCTGTCACCACTGCCTGAAGAACTTTACCTCGGAAAAACTTCTCGCCTCCCACATCAGCGCGACACACACTAAGGACAACTCTTGTACCCTGTGCAATAAGGTACAGTTTGCAACAACTTGAATCATAATATTAAATAGCCATCTTTAGATTTGTTTAAGTTTTTGATAGATTACTTTAAAAAACTCACTTCAATGTTAGGTACGGTCAGGCGCGTTAAGGTTTGACTCATTTCAAAAAAATATGCGTAAAGTCGTAAATTTCATTAGTAATGACCGGCGACTGGTTGCAATTTTTGACGTAAGTATAACATGGATATGATTCTATTTTAATTTCGTATTCAATTACTGTTAGCGCGCGAATCTGTCCACGCAGAAAATTAAAACATAGCCTATGTCACACAGGGTGAAAGTAGCTTTCCAACTGTGAAAGAATTTTTGAAATCGGTACAGTAGTTTTTGAATTTATTCATTACAAACATACACACACACACACACAAATACAAATCTTTCGTCTTTATAATATTATAATACAAATCTTTCCTCTTTATAAATGGGCTATATAACACTGTAAGATTTTTTCAAATCGGACCAGAAATTAGAGCGTTCAAGCAAACAAACAAACAAGCTCTTCAGCTTTATAATATTAGTATAGATGAAAAATGTATGCACTTTTACTATCGAAGTTTCTACATGTCTTAAACGATGAAATATCGGTAAACAACTATCGTACCTCTCACATCTGTTCGTGTAGGAAGGTCATTCTCTTTATATAAATGGATCCTCAATATTAAAAGGAATCGATTGTCAGTATCAATATCAATCATAGAAAAAAATATGATAATTTAGTGTAACCAATTAAATTCAGTGAGTTTTTAACAATATAATTATGGCCGCCCTAGGCGGACTTTTTCGAGTCAAATCAGAGAAATACTGGAAAAGGGCCGAATCTGAAGTACCCGAAACCGACATGCGTGCATGACTATGTATGAATGTGGAAGAAGCGAAATTTGTCAAGATCGTAGCAAATGGAAAGAAGTGGTCTCTGCCTACCCCTCTGGGAAACAGGCGTGATTTAATGTATATACATACATAGTATAATTATGGTTTTAATTTTAACAACGCGGACTTATCCATAATATATTATTCATTTATTTGACGTTAAAGTGACATAAAATTAAAATGGTACGGGTTGCTGATCATTAGTCATTAGCAGAGATCGGAATAGGTAGAGCTAATTTGCCTAAACTTGAGGCATATTCATTCATGCGTGAGTGAAATGGGAATACATTATTGAATGAAGGTGCATCAAGTTTAGGCAAATTAGCTCTACCTATTCCGATCACTGGTCATTAGAGATGCCAGTTGTAACTTATAGGAAACTCATCCTTATTATTGGGGCCCTAGTGATCTAAAGGTCTTGAGCTCTTTGAAGAATTGGGTCGTCGCTTGAGACATGCATGCATTTTGCCATTCAGCGGGTTAATTGTAATTATGGAGACCTTTGAGCCTGGTACAGTAGAACACAACCGATATGGCGTGTCGTGAATCTTCGTTCGCGCAGACACGAACAACGATTCCGATGATTTCCGAAAGCACGATCAAAACCCACGATCAGACTTGTACGTACCTAATAGTTATAAGGTGCAAAATAAATTGTATCTATTTTTTCCATCTCACTCACGCATGTTTGACTGCTGACGAATGACACGCGGGCGCGCGTCAACATGGCGTCACTAATAACCAATAATAGCACAGAATACAGACGCGCAACGCGGGGATCATGCTGATTGGTTCCCGCGCTTCGATAAAATGTAATCTGCGCAGGTACATCGGCAAGCCATATCAGTTGTGTTTTACTGTACTCTGCAGGGGGGACGTGTTTTTCTTTTTCTAGTTTAATTTTACTGTATGTTTGTGTTTTCCTAATAAATGTTAATAAAGTTTAATTTTTCTGTATTTCAGAGCTTTGAATCGAATGTAATTTTGAAGAAACACCTAAAAACTGACCATGAAGATGCGACATGAAAATCTGTGACATAATATAACACGGTCTCTTTTCTACACGCTAAAACAATATAGCCTCATGATTGCATGATCTGACATCTGACAAGTTATCGTAATGCTCTTATTTACTTGACAGTTTTCGGGCAGTAGGACCTTGTGCAGGGCCCGTCCGGATCGCTACCACCATCTTATCCATTACCCTACCACCAAACATCAGTGTTCGCATTGTTGTGTTCCGGTTTGGGGATAAGACACCCGGTGAAATGACTAGCATAGAGGCATTCCATCTTAGTCCTCAGGGTTGGCAACGCATTTGCAGTCTTAGGATTGCATTGCAGTCTTGTGAATGCGAATGTCTATGGGTCACAGTTTCCACTTACCATCAGGTGGCATGTGTGCTCGTTGTCTTCTCTATGTCATAAAAAAAAACAGTAATGGCGGCTGGGGTAGAAACATTACTATAACACGTCAAAAGCAATACGGTTCTGAGTTAGGATAGAGGCCTTGAGTGGCTATTGGCTAACGCACTCGCAATCGTAACCGTTTTCATTTTGAAAATCGAATGCTTGTCAGCCACAGACCACTTACCCTATAGACTCCGCTTCGGAACAGTTTGTCTAGTATCTCATTAAGCCAAAATGGCGGGGCGCGGGGGGCGGAAAGTGCACCGTGATTGGCTAGTTCAAAGTCAACGAATAATCAAGTGTGCGCGTCGTGGTGCGCGCCAATAGAACCATGGCAACCAATTAGTGTTCTGTGAGCATAAGCATGGCTTACGGGGGCGCCTTTGTATGCGGAGTCTATAGGGTAAGTGGTCTGTGTTGTCGGAATACAAAATGAAAACAATTGTTCCGTTTTGAATAGGACATGCAGTACCGGGCCCGGTTCCGAGAATTCCATTTCCGGTTCTAGGCAGGGACGGTACCGGGCCTCCCGGATCTCCCGGTTCTTTTTTTTACCTCAAATCACTACCACTCATTAACGTTTGAGAAATAATACGATTAAAAAAACTTTATGAAACTTGTTTTGTTATATATAAATATGCAATAAAATTATGCATGTTTTCTTTTCTTAATTAAGTAAAACACTTACTAGAAAGTTGTTTGTTCTTCCTTTGATATTTTTTATTTACAAATTTAGAGATCAATTATTGCAAATATGCCACAAAATATGATGGATGTTGATGCGATGTTGCAGCATGCTTGTGCCGGCGTCGTCGCTCAGGTGTGAATTTTGATATTTGTGATATATATATATTTTTTTTGTTCATGGAAAGAACCGGGAGAACCGGGATGTAATCTTAAGTACTGGTTCTTTAGGAACTATGGATTTCCCGAGAATTACAGAACCGGGATTTCCCGGGAGGATGCCCTAGTTCTTAAGTCGATTGCGATTGTGAGTGCGTTACGCAATAGGCCAGCTGGTTAATAAACTGTTTTATTTATGGAAGCATTTTATTTACGACAGTTACCCTTTTACCCCCAACGCAGAAAGCAGTCAAGTTTGACGTAAGTACCGGAACCGCTTAGCGCGAAAGGAGGTTTCGATATGGTATTTGGTAGACTTGTTTTTACGAACCCCCAAAGATGCGCTAAGCCTATCGTCGACTTAGTTCAATGAAGGGGCAACCAAATGATACGGTTAATTCGACTAATCGCTAACCCTATCCCAATACCCTATGAAATGTTACCCTATTCAAACTGAATCGAACGGTTTCAAGCTGGTTTAATCTCAATGCGCAAAAGTTTCGACCTACTATTGCATTACTTAACAATTGATGGGGTAAGGTCACCGTCAATAAAACTTGTGAACGATGTAATCAAATTAGTACTGTTTGACACATAACCTCAAATATTCACCAAGCGTGTTTTTATTAAAAATAACGTAAATTACTAGTTATTTCATATTAAACTTAATATAAAAATAATGATCTAGTGTATAAATCATTGCAAAGACCTCACTAGATCTTTAAAAGTACGTGATTATCGAGTAATCACAGTGAATAGGTTCGTTTGGTTTTGTTTACATCTTTTGCAAGTTCTATTGATGGCGACGTTTGCGGCCGGTTAGTAGCCCCTTAAGCGAGAAGGCCAGAATTCGCCCGAATTGCGCAAAAAATCTATATTAATCTACCGAAACCCTTATGAAGTTGGTAAGCTCTATGGATGCGGTTAACTAATTCAAAGGGGTTCGCCCTGACGTTAAGGTAACTCAATCATAGGGTTTATTAACGGCAACAGGTAGACGCTTCTATATTCTAATTTTATTTAGTTGTATGTTCACAAATAAATAATTAAATTAAAATAAAATAAATATTTAAGGGGTCCTCCCATACAACAAACGTGTTTTTTATACTTAGATGTTTTGTGACTCGTACTTGGTCGGTATTTTTTAAACATGTTTTAGAAACAATGAAATGTGTGAGTATAACTAATACTAAAATATAATAATAAGTAGGAGGGTGAATATTTGGCGTTTCAACCGCCGTCATTATTATTTTCGCATATTATTCAATATAAACTCAATAACTTTCTTGTTTTTTTAAATGGAATGGATACTACCCCCTGGTCCGCTGATTTTGACATCAAAAATTGCTGGTAGCTATCATTATTTTCGTCAATGTATTATAGAGAATAATGACGGCGGTTGGAACGCCCGAATATTCACCCAGGATGGAACAGACCTTTTACCTAATATGCGCATGCAAAGCACGTGGCGCGAGGTCACAGAGCGACCGACGACTGCGTGTGCGCACGTCAGTGACGAGCCCCCTCACGCCCTCTTTGGTCACGCGCGAGCAGCGAAATAAGCGCTTTAACCGCTTGCTAACTTATACATGAATTAGCGAGAGCGTGGAATTGCATATATATTATGCTTACAAGATTACGTAGGCAAAATAAAATAATATAATAGGAGTGTGTGTACAAAAGCTGTACGGGGCCAAAACATATTCACGCATATAAATCCATTTTGGAAAGCCTTATATCATCTGAAAAGCGTTGTTTATATTTGATTTGGAGATAAAGTGGCGGTAGGCGGCGGATTACTGCAGCGGTGAGAGCGCGGGCGTTCGCAAACAGGCTCAGCCCCCGAGATATTAATGAAAAATAAAGGGAACTTGGCTGTCACACGTGACAAACCATACGAGCGACGGCCACGTCAGTTCAAAATAGAAACAATTTTTGTCGTCTCTTGAGGGTTTTAGGTAGTAATTCTAGGAATGAGCTAGGCATGCCTATAGGGGTAATATGGGGTAAGTAAGACAAACGCTTCAAAAAATACTTTTTTTTTGTAATCTAATTTGGTTTTTTGTCAAGCATTGGCGAGAATAGTAAAAGTAATTTGCTATTTGAAAATGTAATTATTATTATTTGATGGAAAATACATCCTTAGTCAAAGGAATCAAAGGTGTAAACCCTAAACAAACCTTACCCCCTAAACCTTAAACCCTATTATGGACAGTGCTCCAGTTATGAACAATTCCATAAATATAAGTCTCTGAGATTGATAATGCTTTTAGTGTTACAATTACATTATATTAAATTATTCGGGATTACTACTATTAGAATAAAATGTTTAGTATTGATATGTTTTCATTTAAAAAAAATATAATGTTCATCACTGGGGCCTTGTCCATAATAGGTGCTTTTACCTTATTTCCTATACAAATTAACATGATTATTGGAAATTTAACACTTTATTCTAGACAGTACTTACCTTTCAAACTTATCTCACAAAAACAAAATAAAACGAATATATCGATGGTTAAAATGGCAATTGGCGTAGGACAATTTTACAGTACAATTTAGTTGTCCTTTACGCCAATTGTCATTAGGACAATTTTACAGTACAATTAAGCTGTCCTTTACGCCAATGTCATTTTAGATATTAGATATCGATATTCTAGTTTGTTTAGAAATCAAATAGTTTTAGAATAACTGTAAAGCTCTGCTCATATAAAGCCAGCTCTAAATAAATCCATTCTCAAGTTTGCATTCTGCCAAAATGGCCGACAAAGATTTCCCAGGGCGTATTTAATTTTTACTTTTAAAAAGAGACTTAAGCTAGGTAATGCAAGCTTCCGTGTTCCGGGAGAACACTTCTTTTCATTACCCACGAGACACTTCGGCAGATACGTACTGGCAGGTAGAGAAATGCTGAACGTTCCTTGGATTAAAAAAAACATTTTTAGTAATACAATCAATCGACTATCGTGCACTTTTTAGTTAATTACTTTTACACGAAATATTAATGGGACTAAGTAAAAAAATATACGAATACAAAAAATTGCTCCTATTTTAATTCACAGTGTTACTAATTTGTACACTTTTAGGTACTTTGTTTTATGAAAACCATGGACTAATTGTGATCAAATAAACACGTCACATAATAAAGTAGTAAGTAGCCTTATATAAGTTTGATCTTATCGACAGAAGCATTGCTGCCTAATTGAGAATGCACGCGCTACAATGCGTTTTGTGCGCTCTGATACTTAAACTGGCCGGTGCAGTGTGGCACGTCCCTCGTTCACTCGTTCGACCGACCGAGCGCCGTTTTTAAGACAATAACACCCCTGTGCACGCGACAGTACGTCTGGTCCGCGTGAGATAGTGTTAACTAGCGCACGTCGACAGAAGACATTTTTACACAAAACCGATTGCGCGCGATTGTTACTCGAGAAATAGTTTTATTTAGAAAAATTGAGCGCAGTTTTAAAAGATTTCTTCATTGTTATTGCCACATTTGTTTCTATAGGTACAGGTTAAAGCTTGAAAGGGGGTAAAATTATATGAATAAAAATTCGATAGCTAAAATGATAATTGGCGTAAAGGACATCAAAATTGTACTGTAAAATTCTCCTAACGAAAATTGGCGTAAAGCACAAGCGTGTGTTTATAGGCAAGAGAAAGAGAGAGAGAAATAAATACTTAAATACTTCTCTCTCTCTTTCTCATGCCTATAAACACAATACCACTACATGTGCAATTCCACGCTCTCGCTACATACATACATCATACATCTATACTAGGAGATTCGTTTAATCGTTTGAACGCCTTACGTCGAATACTAAAATATGTAAATCACACGCCAATCATGCTTGCTATGCTATGCGAATTACAACTTAGGTAATCGATACGAAACAAAGTATCTTTTAATATTGAACTTGTGACGGCTGTAGCCGTCGTAGCGTCAGTAGCACGAATTTTCAGTTGACGTCCAGAGCCGTCTTTGGCGTTTAAATATAGTCTGTGTCAATTGAAATTGCTAAGGATGTAAACAGATAAGTACTGTTTGACACATAACCTCAAATATTCGTCGAGCGTGGTTTTATTGATAATAACGTTAAATTAATAGTTATTTAATCTTAAACCTAATGTGAAAGTATAGACCAAGTGTATAAGTCATTGCTTAGGCCTCACCTTGATCTTTAAAAGCACGTGATTATCGAGTAATAATGGTAAATTGGTTTGTTTGTTTGTGTTTACATCTTTGTCAATTTCAATTGGCACAGAGTATACTGCTTAAACTAAACGAACGAACGAAAATATAACGTTATATTAAAGTCTGTCGAGCGAGAGTTGACCACGACCGCTGATTTCTTAAAATGGTAACACTATTATCTGTCACACGGATAACAAATTGTACATCGGTGTTTTATATACAATGCTATAAGGTACTGAGGATACCAATATTTATATAACATAGTATAATGGAATTTACGTACAATACGGCGTAAGCTTAACTAGTAATGGGATTACTTACCTTGGGTAACATTATACAATTCGGGCGCCGTTCTAAGCGTAATAGAGCAACATTGTAAATATGCACAGTGCACATGCCAAATTCATACGATTTTACTTTACCAAATAACTGCAGCGTTATCTATCTGTGAATCTCTCTGTTGCTCTATTTGCTAGCGCTTTTTCCGCTGAATTACACCCGCACAAGTTTGTCTGCGAAGACCGGTTGTCGATGACGTCACCCTTCCCGTCTCGGTCCGCTCCAAAGCGCGCGTCACTTCATTTGAAATTCGAAGCATTTCGGAACGCGCGCCCGACATGGCATAACCGAGAGAATAAAACGACCTTTTAATAACATTTTGTGTTAGCACGATTAAAAAGTGAAGTTAATACTAAAGTAGATTAATACTTAAAGTGTGTGTTGTATTTTAATACGCCAGTGTCATTGCGTTTGTTTTGGATTTTGCTGGAATAAATCGGGATGGCGGTAAGTTTTTTCGTTTGTTTTTTTTTCGGGTGATGTGCGCAAGGCGTTGACCGCATGAGCTACACAGAGGTTGTTTACGGCCGGTTTTGTTTATTTATTATTGCAAAAAATTGGATAGGTCAACTGAGGTAAGGGGAGGTACTTACAAATATTGTTTAAATAAATTATTTGCGTTGTGTTATTGTTTTTCTGCCATATTTACTACTATTTATATTTACCCAAGTAAAAGAAGAAACTGAAACAATAATTTAAAAAACAACAGTTAAAGCATGAATGACAGTTTTTTTTTTAAAGTATGAAACTGCTTAACCGTTTTCATTTTAATCAATGTTTTTACAGCATTTAAGGAAGTTTTTTTTGATAGTTTGCTTGAGTGTAGAGCACAAATAACTTTCCAACTCAACCACGATCTATTTATGTTTTGGTCTGTATGTCTGTCTGTGCTGCGCCACCAAAACTAGTATCCGCGAAGGGATTTCTAGTTTCTTTGTTATTTTATCGCGATGGTTTGAGGTTTAACAGCATTCAAAAGATAAGAGCTCTGGAGTCCCTACTTTAAAAATCGAACTTCAAAGTTACATTAGCTCCATCTCTTTCTGTTGATTTAGTTTCGAGTGACAAGGACTCGGCACTTGAAGTTTCGAATTAAGTGTTTCGTGGTAACCATCCAGTAAGCTTATTGCCTAACGCATTCGCAATCGCAATTGCTTTCATTTTGACAGTCCGAAGGCGAGTCCGCTTACAGTATGAAAACATTGAAAACAATAGGCTAGTGTTCTAAAAATTCTAATTACTTAGTCGTCATTTCCATTATCAAAAAATATTGAACACATATTTTTTCTTTTGTCAATGAAACAAAAAAATACGAAGATAAATCGCGATGCAGTTTCGGGTGACATCACCCGTTCCCTTCATCTGTCATCCGTTGTACACTTTATACTACGTTGTGACCTGACTGATCCACAATATGCCACAATCAAGTGTTTTGTATTACCAAATCGATGTCACCCTGTATACATATGCACACGATAGGAAGAAACCTTTTTATTTCCTACTGTGTTACTGTGTTAAAAAAAATGTACAAAAAATAATTGGCACAAGCTTTTGTAGCCGACTGTACTTTTTTTTGCATAGTTGTCATCTTCTCGTCATGACAATTCTAACAAGCCCTAACACGACGGGTTCACCATGTGTAATTTAGGAGTTCCTATGGCCACCCTGTCTCCATCATCAGCTCAGCTCGATGGTACTATACTATTGTATTGTCATCAGAACTAAAGGCGTATGCAAATTTTCAGCTTCATCGGAAACCGGGAAGTGGGTCAAATTTAACTTGCAAGATTTGACCCTTACATACATACATACATACGTACATACATACATACATTGCAAGTTAAATAAAAGCTTGTAAAATTTTGAGCCGTAGCCTTACTCGGCAACCTTTTCATTGCAAACTGAAGTAAACTCGAACATTAACGTAGGTACTATAAATAGACGTAACGGTGTTCGTTTCCGCATGCTTGCCGCGAAACCGTTTGGAATCGACTCAGGCGCATCCCCGATCCACACAAACGTGTATCGTGGCGTGTGCGATGCATAGTCAGACACAATCACACGTGAATGTAGAGCTATTATATCTAAGTTGATTTAACTTGATTTGGAATGATACTTTTGATTTTATACTTTTTATTGACAATATAAATAAGTATTTAGGGGACAAGCTTACATGAAAGGAACTATAGTAGCCCTCAACCAAAGTGACGACCGGGGCCATAAAACCCTTGAGCTCGCGTTATTAGTTATCCATTGTGTTCACGCCCGGACTTTTATGGCCTCAGTCGTCTCTTCGTTTGAGGGCTACTATAGCCCCAATGGAGGTCTAGCTATGCTAGCTGGGTTTTCACTACGTAGTATAAGACAAAGTCGCTTCCCGCTGTCTGTCTGTCTGTCCCTATGTAAGCTTAGATCTTTATAACTACGCAACGGATTTTGATGCGGTTTTTTTTAATAGATAGATTCAAGAGGAAGGTTTTGATGTATAATAAACTCTGTTTTATCTACGGGTGTTACAGAAAACTCACATAAACCGAAGGCAAGCGAGGGCGGGTCGCTAGTAGAAGATAAACGAGTAATGCATACTTGGCGTAAAAACTAAAGTAAGCATTTCGCCAACAACGCCCACTGGTAGCGGTCTATCAGATTATCAGTAAAATTGGCGATTGAAAGTACGGGGTACTTTGCGTCAAATCCGGTGACTCTGATTTTTTGCAGACTTGTTTATGATGTTGGCCCAATGTATAATCCCAGTTTGTGACCTCGAGCGCCGAACGTAAATTTGTTTAGATTTTGGCGATTATAATTTATATTATAACCCTAAAGAACTTGTTTTTGATTTCTTTTTCCTTACAGTAAATAAGACTATTCCTAGATGTTACAGATAATTTATCATACCGAACTTTCCCAATTTTTAAAGTTTCTCGCCGGTAGATACAATGCTATTGTCGGTTAACGCAGATACTTATTGGTAATAGCGTGAATATAACGCCAGGCGAAGCCAGGGCGGGGCGCTATGGAAGACTATAACCAACAGATATTGAAAGGCGTAGCGGTGAACTGCCATTTATGACGTATGATGTCATAGTTAGCGTCATAGCTAAATTTGCGTCATTTTAGAATGAACTTTGCACGATTATTACATTACTATACATGTGTCCAAAAATGGTAAACCGTCGAACCGCGTTTTGGGTGTGCAATAAGTGTCACACACACACAGGTAGTCTTACATATGGTATTCATTGCAAAGGTTGCTCTTTGATGCCACATTGCGGTTGCAAAAATATCGCTGTGTCGAGAGTTAGGTTAGGTTAGGTTAGGTTAGGTAATAGGTACCGTACCGCTTGGTACGGAACAAACTCAAGCACGCCCCCCCCATGGACGCCATAGACCCGGAACTCCTCACACGGATAGTGGTAGGCCTCTTCCCAGCAGCCCCGGACTTCCTTGCGCCGTGCATGGGGGCCCCCTTGCGGTGATCCGGCCACCCAGAAATTGTTCCCCTGGTCACGGACGACGAGATGGAGTGGGTCGTTGACCGTCTCCGGTCTTGCAAGAAGGCGCCAGGGCCGGACGGAGTCCCGGGGAGGATCATGCCCTTAGTTCTGAAGCACCTTGGAGGACGCTTGAGGGACCTCTTCGACGACTGCCTCAGAGAGGGGAGGTTTCCAAGATGCTGGAAGGAGGGGCGCTTGGTGTTATTGCGGAAGGAGGGACGGCCACATGACTCCCCTGCTGGTCACCGCCCTATCGTCCTGCTTGACGAGACTGGCAAAATGCTGGAGCGCATTCTGTCGCAGTAGTTTTTCAGTTTATTCATTGCAAACATACACAAATACAAATCTTTCCTCTTTATAATATTAGTGTAGATGTAGATATCTAAATGTCAATGATTATAAAGTTTAAAGGTCAAACAAATGTCAAACTTCAAAATGCAAATAACTTGCCGAAAATAACACATTTTAAAAATCAGACTGTTAAGACTACGCCGAGCGTACGCCGGATGTACAGTGGCGCCCTCATTACTTTTATTGTGTTTTCTAATAAACTAAAGTATTTTCTTGAAATTGGACGGTATGTTTTTGTACTACAAATGAAAACACAACTTATAGGGTACATCATATTTATTAACTTAACGGTAAAAAGTGGCCATCTTTTCCCGTTAAGCTGACTACTCAAAGGGTAATTGTTATTAAAGTTTGTTACGTATCCCATAAATTGTGTTTTTACTTGCACTACAAAAAATTTCGCCTGATTGCAAGGAAATTCTTTACTTAATTAGAAAACACAATAATAGTAATGAGGGCGCCACTGGACGCTCGGCGTTTGCTCGGCGCAGTCTTAAATTGTGTTGATGGTTACCAAGATGGTCTTTGACGATACGGATAGACTAGTTGGTAGTGAATGCTGACGGTCCCGGTTTCAATTCCCTCGATTATTAAACTCGGTTAACATATGTGGACCAATTTAAATACACCACCGAAGAACACCCAAAATAAATGAACACTGCATCAATACAGAACGGTATTTAAGCACATAATGGTTATCTCAATATGGACTTTACAGCGTATCGTTATAAGTTAACAAATAAAACGACCCGAGGTAAGATCTTACAACCGTTACGCGGTGATATGGGTCGCGTGCTTTTCTTGGTATTTTATTACATTTGTGCATGTAAATAAAACTGAAATAGAATTACGTATTTATGACTCGACCGCCGAGGACATGTGATGGTTTCGACCTGTACGAATATATGTATATATCGTCACTGGAAAAGCAAAACTACTAACATCCAAAAGGGTCATTTCGAGAAAAAGCATTTTTAATGGTTTTTTTTGTCTTTACACTGTCATAACTTTTTTTCTTTGGAATGAAAACGGAAGCTGTAAAGAGTAACATATCATGTTCTTTTTTTATCTGCACGAATCATTTATCGTATTGTACATGTGTTCAATATTTACGGAGTTACGTGTCGCTTTAGCATTAATGCTCTCAATCCTAAAAAAATGCCGGTAAGACAAAATTACTAACCTCCACATTAAAGTTTTAGGTAAGGAGTCAATAAATACGTACGATTTGTCTCCTTTTACTTTCTCTTGAGAAAAAAATACTTACATGTATCAAAAAATATGTTAATCATAAGCGGAAAATACTAAAAGCCAAAAATACTTAACACAGCCATAAAGCAAACAGGAATTTAGCATTTAAAAACAAGTTAAATTTCAAATGTATGTTACTTAAAGGACAGAATGATTAATTGGCCATTCTGATGATTTAACTTTTAAAGGACTTTTTTCTTGTTTCAGCCTTAACAATAATACTTACAATAAATGTCATTTGAAATTAATAGACCAGGAAATAAATAAAACATTTATTTATTTATTTAGTTGAAAAAAACAAATTACACAGCATTACAGTTAAACACCAAGGCACTGTGAAATTCATACATTGTAACAAAAATACAAACACTAACAATAAGTAAAAACACATAGCACAGCAGATAACAATATTAAAATTTACAGAGAATTAAACAATTAAACTGAAGACGGTCGGTCATCCATCGCCTCACAGAACCTTGTACATTCACCACATATAATCCTCCAGCTACTTGCAAAGACATCGCAGTCAGGTGCTGAGGCGAGAAGCGCATTCAGATATTGTAAAGCGCGAACAAGTGGTGAATTCCTGTACGACACAGTGCGCGCCTTCGGAACTGCGAGCAGATCGCGGTGGCGTGGCCGAAGATTAAACTTGGATTGAGACAGTGAGGGTACGAGTAGGCGTACCAGTTGCGCCACCAGTTCCGGGGAGTCCGAATCTCCACGCAATATTCGACACACACCTGTCAAGAGCCCATAATTACGCCTCGCCACTAGAGAATTAAATCCCAAGGTACCAAGCAGAAACTTCGTTGGGTAAAGAAAAGGATAGTACCCGTATGTTTTTTTGTATAAGAAACGAAAAAATGCCTTTTGGATTTTCTCTAGAAGCAAGACGTAAGTGACCTCATGAGGGTTCCACACTATAGACGCCGCCTCGAGTTTGCTCCTGACTAGAGCAGTATAGACAAGTTTAATGGCCTTGACAATGTAAAACTCACGGGCATTGCGTATGACAAATCCCAACCGCCGGTAGCAGTCGGAAGCCAGAGTTTTCATATGAACATGAAAGTTAAGGTGTGTATCGAAAATTACACCTAAATCTCTCATAGTATCGACACGTGTAATGGGTTCCGTTCCTAGTAGGTATTTTGCAGATAAGAGACCATGAGCACGGCTAAAAGACATCACAGAACATTTTGAGGTATTGAAAAGAAGTGTGTTGTCAATGCTCTATTGATAGACCCGGTTAATGTCCTCTTGAAGAGATTCACAATCAGAGAATTGTTGCACGCCATATATGAGCTTCAGGTAGGCGTAGAGCAGGCACCCGGCATATCTAGGGATAGAAGCCAAGTCGTTTATCATAATTCCGAATAGAAATGGGCCCAGAATCGAACCCTGGCTGACTCCTGAACGAGTCTGGTAGGTATTGGAAACAAAGCATCCGTGCTGAACGTACTGCTGCCTGTCGCGTAGATAACTGGCAAAGAACCGGAGCAGTTTGGGCGAAAAACCTATGTTACATAACTTGCTTAAGAGTATGTCGTTATCCACGCGATCAAAGGCTTTTTTAAAGTCGAAGTACAACACGTCAACCTGTATTCCTTGGTCCAAATGCTTAGAAATGGAGTCAACCAGGGTTAAAAGATTGGTTTCGACTGAACGCCTCGGCCTAAAACCATGTTGTGAGTCACAAAGATTTGGTTTTATTTGATAGGCTAGAAGTTTGTTGACGATTGATTCAAACAACTTGGCAATTGAAGAGAGAATGGCTATGGGACGATAATTTTCAACACTTGCTCTATCACCAGACTTGGTAATAGGGCGCACCCGTGTGACCTTCCACTGATCAGGATACTCCCCAGTAGTTAGAGCTAGGTTGAAAATATGGGACAATGGCAGTACTAGCCAATCCTTACAGCCCTTCAAGATATACGCCGGGATACCATCAGGTCCCAACGAGCTTTGGGGCTTAAGACGAGCTATGCCAATTTCTACATCCTGAGGGGAAATCCTGTCGATATGAACATGGTTCGCATTAACTGACATGTCATCCCTCATAATCCCTGTATGGTCAAGTAGAGGTACGCGGGTGAGGAAGACACTGGAGAAAAACTTCGCAAAAGCCTGAGCAGCCTCTATGCCTTCATGAAGCTCTCCATTATACGACACCTGATTCTCAAAACCACCTTTGGATTTTAAATTACCTATATGTTGCCAAAAAGCTCGAGGATTACTTGTAATTTTGGTCTGAATACAGTTAATATAATCATCGTAAGCTCTAGATGTTTTCAGTTTAGTATCAGCTCTAAGCTTAGAAAAATTTGTATATACACCACTATTACCAGAGCGTTTCCACTCACGATGCAGAAAAGCCTTCCGTTTAACATCCTTGATGAGATCTGCCGTAAACCAGACCGGATAAGATCTGCAGGGCTTACAAGACCTTCTCTTCCCAGGTATGCACACGTCGAAAATGCCATAAATTATCTCATAAAAAAGTGATCTACGGCGACATTGACATTACGGGCTTCAAAAACATCCTTCCAGGCCACGTCAGCGATCAGTTTGTAAAGAAGTACGTAATCACCCTTAGGAAAATTCCAGTCACGCGTTGTATCTACATTACTAGCTTCTATTTTCCTGTAGTAACTTCTGGCTTTTGTGAGCGGAATGGAGATTACCAGGGGAGGGTGATAAGCGTCGGGATGCGGAACTAGACTACCCTCCGTAAACTCACTGACCGAGACACCACGAGCACGCTCTCGCACCAACACCACATCTAACACTCCTTCATGCGCATTTAATACCTCATTCATCTCTATCAATTCGCACACTGAAGTAAAATAACAATAGTAACTTAGGATGCCAGGAGAAGTATACTTAGGATTCAAGTTTAAGTCCCCTACAATAATGACAATGCCGACAGAGTCAATAAATGATTCTATCTTTTGAAAAAATCGCATATATACACTCTCGGAGGAGTTGGGTGGAATGTATACAGCACACAAATAAAATATGGTATCATCTACCACGAACGATGTCCACAGATCCTCACCGTCGGCAGTTTCGAATTCACGTCGTTGACATGAATTACTTACAGTAAAATAAAGCGTTTAAAAAATATCAGTTATAAGATTATTTACTAACAAGCATGACTTCATATGATTTCAATAGAGAAAAAATACTAAATTACTACAAATGACGGTTATTGTGTAAACGTTATTGACTAAGAGACATTACATTTAATATTTAATAGAAGCGAAATTTACATAATCACCACCGACACCGAGTATCCTCAGTTACGTTATCTAAAATTACTAATAAATCTTGAAATGGCTAGATACAGCAAGCACAATACTTAACCGCCATCTATTCAAAAATATGTCTAAATGAGTCGGATGTTAGTAAAAAATCCTTAGAAATTGTTGAAATTTTGTCCCAATTTTCACTACTAAAGCGCCAAAAACATGCTCCGATCGCCACGAGACCCAGACCAATCGATGCAGAAAAAAAAGCAGTCGAACTGTATGTATAACTCATTTTGACCATAATGGCGCTTTAGTAGTTTTGCCTTTCCAACGACGATATGGTTATTTGTTATTTCTCTCGTAAAGTTTCAACGGATGGCCTAACGAGGACTTGTTTAGTTTGTAGTTTGTACTAACTATCATAAGTAATTATCAAATACTATACATCCCTACATACTTGTTTAGCCTATATCTCTGTTATTTGTTGTTTTTTCATAAATGTCATGATCATGACCAATGTTTTTATTTATTTCTTTCTTTGAAAACATAAAAACTTATAATGGCGACCCCTTCTTTCAAAGCTAATAGCTAAAATCTAGCACCGAGCCGTTCTAACCAGTTACCTTTAAGTAAAATTCGGTCCATCAGTTAGCGAGCTATGACGCCGCAAACAGACACACAAACACACAAATACACAGATGTACACGTTAAATTTACCTTCTTTGTCTTTTTTGTCGGGCCGTAAAAACAAATCAAAAATGGCGGATTCGATGGTTTATTCTCATTTTAAACACTTTCGCAGTTTCTATAAAAATCTGGAAAAAAAAATCTAGACCCGAGGTACCCCTTTAGTATCATAAATATGAGGTAGGTTTAGATTATGTTAGTTCTTCAGCTGGCCCGGAGGGCTAAACCGCCCAGAAATAGGAGCTCTGTCGATTTTCTGCGAAAATGTATAAAATGCGAATAAATCATATCTCATACTAGCGACCCGCCCTCGCTTCGCTTCGGTTTATATGAGTTTTCTGTAACACCCGTACATAAAAAAGATTTATTATACATAAAAACCTTCCTCTTGACTCACTCTATCTATTAATGAACCACATTAAAATGCGTTGCGTAGTTTGAAAGATCTAAGCATACATAGTTTATACTATGTAAGGTTTGTTTCAATAGAACTTGCCAACAATATAAACAAAACATTAAATGAGATATCCATATTCTAGCACTATTTTATTCTTTTAATGGTTTAGGTTAATAATGTGGAAAGAATTGATTAAATAACACATGGATTTAGCAGTATTTGATGATGTAGAATGGAAATTAAAGACATTTTGAATACAAGGTTTGTTTACATTGTTGGCAAGTTCTATTGAAACAAACCTTAGTGATGGGTATTAAACATACGTTGACGACAATATCAAAATATGCAGTCGCATACAACCTTGCTTTATGTCAACCTGGTTGTGTCAGTTCTAATCTTGATTGTTTGGTCTCTGATAATAGGTAAATGTTGACTTTACGTCTTTTCTGACAGAAGCGAATGCCTCCTACGCATATAAAGCCATGTTAGAAAAAGAGTCTCTAACGCTGACGTATATTCATCATTCATCATTCATCATCTTGCCTTATCCCAATCATTTGGGTTCTTCCAATCAGCCCTATCAGCCGTCATGGGTTATTCCCACCTGTCACCACTAAAGTACTCGGTGGTAACAACAGGTATTTTTTGTCCCAGTAGTTACCACCAAACATTTTAGTCGTAACAAATGGGAAAAATATTCCCACTTGTTACCACCGAGTTAATTAGTTTAGTGAATTAGTTTAGTAGTAACAGCTGGGAATTTTAATTCCCACTAGTTACCAGTGGTAACAGGTGGGAAAAAAAATCCCAGCTGTTACCAGTGGTAACAAATTGGTGGGAAAGGTAGGAATAACTCGCCGTCATCTCATTCACTCCCTTGTTTTCACGACGCGATAGCCTAGTTGGTAGCGACCCTGCCTACGAAGCTAGAGGTCCTGGGTTTAAATCCCGGTAAGGGCAAATATTTGTGTGATGAGCGCAAATATTTGTTCCTGAGTCATGGATGTGTTAAGTATATTTTTCTCTATATAAGTATTTATATCGTTGTCTAGTACCCATAGTATAAGCCTAGAGCTTAGTTTGGGACTAGGTCAATTGGTGTGACATAGTCCCCTGATATTATTATTATTATATCGCTCTTCACACATTCCATCCATCTCTTAGTTCTCTCCCTTCCACTATAGCCTCCATATTCATATTTAAAACTCTTCTCATCACATGTATTTCATTCCTCGTCATAACATATAACGTAACAATCTTCCCTTCCATTAAATAAGAATAGCACCACTCCATGTCCTCCCGTGGATGTCGTAAGAGACGACTAAGGAAATAAAGGCTGTGTAGTACTGTTAGGCGATGGGCTTGTGACCTGTCACTAATACACTGGTAAACATCTTAGCCTAATTGCACAAAATGTGGTTACAGAATTATTAACAAGTTTTTAGAGTTAATAATTCTGTAGCTCTGCCTACCCCACTCTGGGAATAAAGGCGTGAGCTTATGTATGTATGTATGTATGCAAATTTTGACAAAACCTAGCTAAAAACCACCCTGTTTGAAAAAACTCCGTTCGTATCGGTCTACGTCTTTGGAAGCTGGTGAATAATTCGCCAACGAATTCCAAAGTGATTCGGTTTAAAGAATCACTTAGCTAATTACGGCTCTCACCGATGCGATTCAACCGGCCCAGGCGCAGGTACATACAATGCTTCTGGGAACTGTGACACGTTTTGTCAACAATACCACAGTCCATGTTTGAACAGTAATGTACCATTCCCACCAACCGCGGCGCTACCCTCCTAATGTCCGGTTCCTGTTTTCAAACCGCCGATCGATAAAACTTACTTCAGATTAATAGGTACCTGACAAATTTTGTATTGTTAAACTAGCGACCTACCTAAGACGCAAAGCATATTGTAATTTTTGATGATTTCATGGCGAATAAGTACATACTAGATGAAGAAAAA
The DNA here is from genome assembly GCA_963966035.1 of Acleris laterana. Taxonomy (NCBI): domain Eukaryota; kingdom Metazoa; phylum Arthropoda; class Insecta; order Lepidoptera; family Tortricidae; genus Acleris; species Acleris laterana. The sequence continues at coordinate 2,208,109 of OZ014466.1, forward strand.
CATTCGAAAATAGTATTTTTTACGCATGTGACACATATAATTACAAGCTTTTATTTAACTTGTATGTATGTATGTATGTAAGGATCAAATTTTGCAAGTTAAATTTGACCCACTTCCAGGTTTCCGATGAAGCTGAAAATCTTCATACGATTTTATTTCAGATGACAATACAATAATATAGTACCATCGCGCTGGTCTGATGATGGAGCCTCAGGGTGGCCGTAGGAACTCCTAAATTACACATGATAAACCCGTCGTGTTAGGGCTTGTTAGAATCGTCTTGACGAGTAGATGACTACTGTGCAATAAAAGGTACAGTCGGCAACAAAAGCTTGTACCAAAAATTAAATTGTTGACAGAAACTTATTTTTATTTGTAGTCGAACCAAATTCATCGAACACTTACGTTTTCTGCTGGGAACCGCTTGACTTCACTGAGATTTCATATTGGCTTACTGTTTTTCATCGCCACTGTGACAATACAATGCTTGTACTTTGTTCTCAAATTAACATAAACGTGCTTCCGTAAAAGGAACCCGTTGCACAAACCGAACCTTATAAGAAGCATACCACCCGTTTTATATTCACAACCCTATCCTGTTTGCTTTGAGTTCAAAACGGCGTGGTAAGTAGTGGTAGTTAGGGTCTTGTTACTCGGTTGGAGTGTCAGGCCTTTTATAGTGCAGTGTATTCCGATTGAACAACTGGATTCACCTTTTGAGGAATTTTGTCGTTTTTATCGAGTGCGTAACGGAATGGAGAATAACTTTTAAAGTTTTTATTCTGCTTCGCCTGAATGTGACTTGAATGAGTTGGATTTTATACCTCGAAATAAAATACTTAGTAGGACCTTGTATAGGGTCTAGTACCCATAGTACAAGCCTAGAGCATATGTATGTTTTGACTAGGACAAATTTTTGGGGTTCCGTAGTCAAACGCCATGTCCGTCCGTCCGCAGCCTAGCTCAGAGACTCTTAGTACTAGAAAGCTGTAATTTAGCATGAATATACATATTAGTCACGCCATAAAAGTAGTACCTAAGTAACGAGGGGATGTATTTTTCTTTTCTCGTCTACCCCATAGTGTGGGGTGTCGTCGGATTGGTCTTTCAAAATTATTGTGGTTTTGTGGAAAAAAAAGTCGATTAAGGGATCCGTTTATGAAATACTAGCGACCCGCCCTCGCTTCGCTTCGGTTTATTTGAGTTTTCTATAACACACGTACATAAAACAAAATTTATTATACATAAAAACCTTCCTCTTGAATCACTCTATCTACTAAAAAAAACCGCATCAAAATCCGTTGCGTAGTTTTAAAGATCTAAGCATACATAGGGACAAACAGCGGGAAGCGACTTTGTTTTATACTATGTAGTAATTTATTATACATAAAAACCTTCCTCTTGAATCACTCTATTTACTAAAAAAAACCGCATCAAAATCCGTTGCGTAGTTTTAAAGATCTAAGCATACATAGGGACAGACAGCGGGAAGCGACTTTGTTTTATACTATGTAGTGATGATTAAGCTTTAAAGCGCAAATTTTTGTTAAAGACAAGTGGCCATAGGAACTCCTAAATTACACATGATAAACCCGTCGTGTTAGGGCTTGTTAAAATCGCCTTGACAACTAGATGACGACTGTGCAAAAAAAAGTACAGTCAGCAATAAAAGCTTGTCCCAAATATGAAATGTTTGATAGAACCTTATTGTAATTATGAGTAGTCTATTGTGAGTACTTACCTAAGTTTAAAATTGTAAATAAAACTATAAAAGTGTCACTCCGTTTATTTATTGCCTTGAAAAGGCTGTGTACATAAATACAACATAAGTACCTATAAATGTAAATCTGCCTTGGAAAACGCAAAAATACCTAACTTTTTTTAAAATGGTAAATAGATCGATGGTGGGATGGAGTCTGCTTTTGGTTAACAAATATTGTGTGACGCCGACTTCAGTTTGACTGACGTTACCTACTGAGGCCGTTTTTTTTAACGCATTTGGCGTTGCCTGAGTACTTAAGGTTTGTTTCAATAGAACTTGCCAACAATGTAAACAAAACATTAAATGTGATATCCATATTCTAGCACAATTTTATTCTTTTAATGGTTTAGGATAATGATGTGGAAAGAATTGATTAAATAACACAGATTTAGCAGTATTTGATAATGTAGAATGGAAATTAAAGACATTTTGAATACAAGGTTTGTTTACATTGTTGGCAAGTTCTATTGAAACAAACCTTAGATGGAATGCCTTTATACTAGTTATTTCACAGGTTGTTTTATCTCCACACCAGAGGGCTTAACTATCTTAGAAACTGCTGGGGGATTTCTATTTCTATGATATGGCTATACAGTTAACTTTGCTTTGTCCTTTATGCCTTAAGGACAAAGCTATAGCAGAAGGCCCAGACAAGATGCATTACGCTAACTTTCGTTTCTCTTCGTTTAGTTTTTAAACCAATCGCGTCACAGGCACATCACGTGACTTTTCGTATCACGCCATCTTCCAGTGACGCGATTGGTTTAGAAACTAAACGAAGAGAAACGCTAGCTAGCGTAGTGCATCTTGTTTGGGCCCTGAGACCCTTGCCAAGATGCTTTACGCTAACTAGCGTTTCTATTCGTTTATGATCTACCAGCGACGCGATTGGTTTAAAAACTAATCGAATAGAAACCCTAACACGCTTACTAGCGACCACAGCAGTTTAGCAGCGATCTGGGTAGTGATTCTCTCAAGAACGACGGACGGGCGGACGGAACCCTAAAAACTAGTCGCATTTTTTGTGATAGTAGGTAGGACCTTGTGCGTGGTCCGTCCAGGACGGTCGGCGAACGAGCGAAATCGCAGCGGCGAGTTTAATTAGTCCCGTCAGAGCGAACAAAACACATTTTAGCGCGTGCATTCATTAAGGCAGCCTTATACTTACGTTCGTTCTTATCGACAGAAGCCATGCTGCCAAAAAGGTGGCCACTTTTTCCCATTAAGTTCACAACTCGAAGGTGAATTGTTATTAAACTATGTGATAAGTTGTGTTTTAATTTGTAGTAGAAAAACTTACCGTCCAATTTCAAGAAAATACTTTAGTTTATTAGAAAACACAATAAAAGTAGTGAGGGCGCCACTGTACAGTCAAGGGCAATAATATGTATACACTTTAGTACCTTGTCACTTTAACCACTGTGACAGTTCATATATGGCAGTTCAAATATGACGACAATTAGACAAGGTACTAAAGTGTATACATATTTTTGCCCTTGACTGTACATCCGGCGTACGCTCGGCGCAGTCTTAAGCTCCCATACAACAAACGTGATTTTGTTGCTGTTTTTTGCTCGATAATAATAACGGCAACAGGTAAAGATTCGTTTGAAATATTCACAGAATATTTAGTTGTATGTTCACTTTAAAAATAAATATCCCATACAACAAACTTGATTTTTTTGATAATGGTAGGTACGGGACTTGACTTGCACTTGACCACTTTTTCTATTACGACTCGAGTTCTCTATTGTGATAGAGATGACTATGAGCACGTTTAAAATTGTAACTGCCGACCGTTGAAAGGTCGAGAACCTTTAAAAAAAACACGAAATACGTTACCAAACTGCCGTGAAATAGATTACATCGTTAAATAGATAAAAAAAGGTGGGTTAGGACGCTATTCAGGTTCCGTAACATTTTTAATTAATTAGGTACTTATGTCATTTTATACATTTGTCCGTCTGTATGTATAGATGAATTAGCGAGAGCGTGGAATTGCATAAATTATGTAGTGGTATGGCGTGTGTATAGGCAAGAGAAACAGAAAGAGAAATACTTAAATACTTCTCTCTCTCTTTCTCTTGCCTATAGACACACAATACCACTACATGTGCAATTCCGCGCTCTCTCTAATCTAAATATATAAAAGGAGAAACTGACTGACTGACTGACATATCAACGCACAGCCTAAACGGCTAAACGTAGGCACTTGAAATTTGGAAGGGACGTAGCTTAGGTACCGTAGAGGTGCACTAAGAAAGGAATTCCCGAAATTCCCACGGGAACGGGAATTAGCGGGAAAATTATTAACTCAAAAAAAATGTTTTGCCCAACGAAGTGGACACGGGAACAGCTAGTTCATCTATACGCTTAGATCTGTCAAACTACACAGTTTTTAAACATTCTGGTTCATGTACGGGTGTTACAGAAAACTCACATAAAGCTAGTAAGAGTAAGTAATAATAAAATGCATAAACAAATAAATATCAAGGGACAATTGATAGTCCCAAACTAAGTCCTAGGCTTGTACTATGCTGCCGACCTACCAAAGAAGGCAGCTATCTGCAATGTATATAGTACTAGCGACCCGCCCTCGCTTCGCTTCGGTTTATTTGAGTTTTCTAAAACACACGTACATAAAACAAAATTTATTATACATAAAAACCTTCCTCTTGAATCACTCTATCTATTAAAAAAAACCGCATCACAATCCGTTGCGTAGTTTTAAAAATCTAAGCATACATAGGGACAGACAGCGGGAAGCGACTTTGTTTTATACTATGTAGTGATAATGTAGTCAAAGCATTCTATACTCTATCAGTAACCATATTAAATTTAAAATGCTTATACTATTATTAGTAGTTAGCCACTTTCTTTTACGGCAGTATGGGTACTAGTACTAGACCACGATCAACTTACTTCTATAAACAAATAAATACTTAAATACATCTAAGATAGATACACATACAAATACTGGCGTTAATCACACAAATATCTGCCCTTGCTGGGGTTTGCACCCAGGACAGCTAGCTTCGTAAGCATGGGTTACAACCACCTAGGGTAACGTGTCGTCATTGGTAAATTGTAACTGCTGAGGGGGACGGGTTTTTTTTTATACAAAGGATTAATTGGAAGAGATTAAAGGGATAAGTTCGCTTATTCTATTTTTATTTCTGTAATTGTAATATTAGGGTAATGTAATCGATTTAGTACAATAAATTGGTATTACCCGTGTGGTTGCTGGGTTAGAATAGTGCCACTCCATATCTTCCCGAGGATGTTGTAAGAGGCGACTAAGGGAGTAAAGGCTGTGTAGTACTGTTAGGCGATGGGCTTGCAACCTGTCACTAATACACTGGTAAACATCTTAGCCTAATTGTGCAAAACGTGGTTACAGAATGATCAATGAAATTTTAGAGTGGTTGGTAATTCTGTAGCTCTGCCTACCCCAGTCTGGGAATGAAGGCGTGCTTTTTTAATTTTTTACTTGGACTGGTTTACTGCAATTATTTTAACGTGTTGAACCCTAAAAACGAGAAACGAATTCCTTTACACAACTTGAGTCACGATGACTCATACGTAAGAATAGCCTCATAATAGGTTTCGCATTCTGCGTCTTATTATGTCATTTACGTAAAAAAACTGTCTTCTAAGTTAATTTAATCACGCTAGCTTATAATGCTTCTGGTTAAATTAAAACTCTTTCTTAAAACTCCCGATATAATGGCGACCCCTACTTCCAGAGCTGATATCTCTGTAACGGCTGAACCGATTTTCATGAAACCTAGTTAAAAACCACCGCTATTAAAGCTTCTTTCATATAAAAAAACATCCATACATACATAAACTCACGCCTTTATTCCCAGAGTGGGGTAGGCAGAGCTACAGAATTACCAATAACTCAAACTTGTTGATAATTCTGTAACCACATTTCGCACACTTAGGCTAAGATGTTTAACAGTGTATTAGTGACAGGTTGCAAGCCCATCGCCTAACAGTACTATACGCCTTTATTCCCTTAGCCGTCTCTTACGACATCCACGGGAAGATATGGAGTGGCACTATTCTAACCCGGCAACCACACGGGCCATATAAAAAAAACCGCATCTAAATCAGTTCACCGGTTTAAGAGCTACGGTGCCACAGAAACACACTCACATAGCGGTCAAACGTATAACACACTTTTTGCGTCGACGGTTAAAATGTAGTGAATGTTGAATTTGTTTACAATATTGTAGAAGTTTTATCTTAATGTTTTCATTTATCAATTACTTACCTTAACAGGGTTGTACAGTGAGCAGCAGAAGTAGCTAAGCAACCGAAGTGTTCAAAATGATCTGCACTCGACTCTATTGTCAAGAGAATACGTCGTGTCTAGATCATTTTGAGCATGTTATTCAGCTTAGCTACTTTTGATGCTGACTGTAGTCAGGACTTAGGAGTAATTTTCTTTTGTACAATATTCATATCTTTTCCTACTCCTGTACTTTTATCTGTCATTTATATAGTCACGAACACTAATATAAGAACATACATAATATTTCCGCAGAATAATCCAGAGAAAAGTCTATCTTGTCTATGCCCCAAAACAGCACTTGTGCGTTTTTGAGATAAAACGATACGGCCAGCTGCCAAAGCTTAGCGTTGCACAATCGATTTAATCATATTTTAACGATTGTGAAATAGGGACTATAAATCACCTAATTTTTTGAGAAATGATTTCAGTTACCTGATTGGTCGATTTTAAAATAGCTGTATTCTGGTTGGTTGATACGAAATACAAAGTTTTTTTTAAAGATTTAAATTAGTTAAAGAGAAACACGTACCTAAAAGAACCTATCGTTCCGTTTGACAGTCGATGTGTATTGTGATTGGTGGATTTAATTTGGTAAAGTACCTATTCTGATTGGTCAAATTAAAATGTTTTGGAATTGTAAATAATTCTATTTCTTAATTGTTAAAATATGCATGTTATTATGTTCAATAAAAATCTTTAAATCTTTTAAATCTTTATTTTCCATTCCGTCAATTTAAAAACAAAGTAAACCATAGACACATATTTTGTCATTTTCTTGTTTCCCGCTCGTTTGTTGTTCTTTACTTCGTTCGTTCGTTTGTAAGTTTTTTCGCTTAGTTTTGCATTTCATTTGAAACCTAGTCGTAGAAAAAGTATTGTACGAGTATGCAACGGTGTATAACTAAGTCAAAAAACACTCGTGGCGCTTACCTTTACGATGTTCGCCTTCGGCTCACATCGTAACACACGCCACTCATATTTTTTGACCTCTCTTATACAACTATTGCATAAACTACTATTTTTTCACAGGTTCAATAAAAGCTACAGTTGAGAAAAAATTTGAATGGCTATAAAATAAGTCAACAAAGATTTGTTCCTATTTCTTTCTAGCAAAACAGAGTTAAACATGGAGTTTACATGGCCGAAATGTTACATGACGTCACAGGGCATATCGGATCTCTCTGTCTAATCGCTGTCTTTTTGGCGGTTTAAAATACTTGTATCATGCGTAGGGTACAGTCACCAGTGGTCAGCAGTTGACCTTATATGAGTGCGAAGAGTGGGAAATATGACTTTCGTACTCTTCCCACTCATACAAAGTATAGGCAGAGCCGACTACAGTGGGGTTATTATGACGTATCTGTGCTATTCGTTTTACGCTGAGAGAAAAGGACAGAGTTATGTAACTGCTATAGCTCCGTCCTTTACGCTCAGCGTAAAACGAATTGCACAGATGCGTCATAATAACCCCCCAGGTCTCTGGCTGACCGTTGGTGACTTTACCCTATTTTTAGGGTTCCGTAGTCAAACTAGGAACCCTTATAGTTTCGCCATGTCCGTCCGTCCGTCCGTCCGTCCGTCCGTCCCCAGTCTAGCTCAGAGACTCATAGTACTAGAAAGCTGTAATTTGGCATGAACGTACATATTAGTCACGCCAACAAAGTGGTAAAATAAAATTTTGAAAAATATTTTTTTTTAATGCACCTCCCCTACACGTAACGTGGGGATGTCTTTTTTATTTCTTGCCTACCCCATAGTGTGGGGTGTCGTTGGATAGGTCTTTCAAAAATATTGCGGGTTTATGTAAACAATTTTTCGATTAAGGGATCCGTTTATGAAATATTAAGCTTTAAAGCGCTATTTTTTGTTAGAGTCAAGTGTCCCCCCCCCCCTACAGCCAAAACTACAAGTACTAAAAATCTGAAAAAAATCTTCAACGAAAGCGCATATAACGAATTTTAAAGGAAAACTATCACGGCTAAGTAGACATGATTAGTTCCTGAGATACAGGCGATTAACGGGTTTATACCTACTAAAAATCATCTAAGACAGCGCCAAATAACTTTAAATAGAAAATTGTTTCATACATGTTGATTTTTGAGGTAGTTTTTTGTGCTTGTCGTTACGGCTTCGGAACCCTACACTGAGCATGGTCCGACATGCTCTTGCCCGGTTTTTTTGATTTTAATTTCACTTTTGTTTTACGGTATTTACCTACATAGGTATTTAGGAGAAATGCGTTTTAAAATACCCATGCATATTCCCAAATGTAATATAAATAAATAAATTAACAAATTAAAGTCGCTATGACCTATCCGTTCAATATGTGCCCAATTTCCTGAATAAATCATTAGATACATACCTACATACCTACATACATAAACTCACGCCTTTATTCCCAGAGTGGGGTAGGCAGAGCTACAGAATTACCAACAACTCTAAAAACTTGTTAATAATTCTGTAACCGCATTTTGCACTTTTAGGCTAAGATGTTTACCAGTGTATTAGTGACAGGTTGCAAGCCCAACAACTATACTAACTAGGACTATGATAAATATGTGTGTTTGTCTCGCTCAGGGCATGAACGCACGGTTGGCGTTCGCCGTGGTCTCGTCGGCGTGCTGGTCGGCCTTCCAGCACGGCTACAGCACCGGCGTCATGAATGCCCCTCAACACGTGAGTATACCACCCGACTCAGGTGAGGCAAAGGGGCCGGAGTCAGGCTTGTTGTGTCAGGAACTAAGAACTAAAAGGAGAATCACGATCCGAAACGGACTAGTTCATTATAAGCCAGTAGTCCAGTGGCGCCCTCATTACTATTATTGTGTTTTCTAATTAAGTAAAGAATTTCCTTGCAATCAGATGATACGTGTTTGAATTGCAAGTAAAAACACAATTTATGGAATACGTAACAAACTTTAATAACCTTTGAGTAGTCAGCTTAACGGGAAAAGGTGGGCACTTTTTTCCGTTAAGTTGATAACTCGACGGTGCATTGTTATTATAAGTTATGTTTTTATTTGTAGTACAAAAACTTACAGTCCAATTTCAAGAAAATACTTTAGTTTATTAGAAAACACAATAAAAGTAATGAGGGCGCCACTGTACATCTGGCGTACGCTCGGCGTAGTCGGTCAGAGCCGTCTGTGGCGTTTAAGATGTGAAACTTTTATAGCTTAGCAACCTTTTTTGGCGTGTGAGTGACACATTTTGTATTTGACGACGATCGCATTAGAAACACTTCGCAATAAAATGCGCTGTCAGTTTTATTCCACTAACTGACGCGTTGTTGTAAATAGTTCTCCTACTTGCCACAAGATGTCGCTAGTGTCTTAACTTAAATTTTAAAATTTTTAGGTTATGTCCGAATGGTTGCAACTCGAAGCTCTAAAAGGCACCAACCTCACGCTGGAGGCTACTGAGGATCCGAAGGTGGCCACGATCTGGTCGGTGGCCGTGGCTATGTACTGCGTGGGGGGGATGATAGGGGGGATCATGACGGGAGTCATCGCGGACAGGTACCTATATACCTATTTATTTGCTTAAGCACCCTTTCCACGTTACAATACTTACCCTACCCTACCTGCAAAGCTTGCGGTCCCGAGTTCCATTCCATTACTCAGAGAAGAAACACACAAATACACAGATATACAGACACAAATATGTACAGATACACACATATACTTACAACTCTTATTGCATCGGGGATTAACAATAGAAAGGTTAGCAAAATTATCGACATAAATCAATTTAAAAAGAGACTGGACCAACACATTAGCAGTACAAAGAACACTTGATCAAGAAGCACCTGGATACAGTCTCTCAGTTGTCGCAACTGCCGCCTGATGAATAAATAATACTAAATATACTTGGCATTGTCGTGTAGATGACTAATTTGGCTGCGTTTATCGCGTGATAAATTTGGGATAAGGCATCCGTCACCTTCTGACACGTAAATAAGTACACGTGTCAAAAAGTGACGGATGCTTTATCCACAAATGACACGCAATATAGACGCAGCCTACTAGGCCCGCAGGGGCCTAATATGGCTGTGTTTATCGCGTGACAGAATGTCGATAAAGCATCCTTCACTTTTTGACACGTAAGGTAAGTAACTAAGTACGAGAGTGCAACCTGTCACTAATACACTGGTAAACATCTTAGCCTAGGTGTACAAAATGTGGTTACCATTGTCAACAGGTTTTTGGAGTTGTTGGAAATTATGTAGCTCTGCCTACCCCACTCTGGGAATAAAAGCGTGAGTTTATGTATGTATGTATGTGTATATATGTACAGTCACGATCTTTAATTTGGTACCAAGGTCCAAAGTCAATCTGACATTCTACAACAACAAGGTTGAGTTTCCTAAAAGATACAAATGACGTGACATCTCTAATGACATTGACGACTTCAAGCATATTTTTCTTGAAATGGGTCCCAAATAAACGATAGTGACCGTATTTCCAAATTATTGCAGGTTCGGTCGTAAAGGCGGTCTGCTCCTCAACAACGCCCTCGTCTTCATTGCCGCAGCCTTCCAGGGCACCTCCAAGGTGGCCCAGTCAGCTGAGCTGCTGATCGTGGGAAGACTAGTCATCGGTATCAACAGTGGACTGAATGCCGGCCTCGCTCCCATGTACCTGGCGGAGATATCGCCTGTCTCGCTTAGAGGATCAGTGAGTTAATTGAGTACTATAGATGGACCGACTACGGATTTTGCCGACTAGCCAGTCGGCCGACTCGGTTCTTGGATTGCCGATTAATCGGCCGACTAGTCGGCAATGCCGATCGTAGGTTTTTAGATAAGTTCGGGTGCAATCGGAAACTTTCATTTCGCTTCGTCTCCCGCGTAATTTGTCTCGCGTTCATGTTTTGACCAGTTTTTTTCACGTTATTATTTTGCCGGCGTGCTACGTGACTTAAAAAACAATAAAAATAAATTTAATATAAGATTAAATATGAATATAAAATAAGTTTGTTTTAAAATGGTTTAATTTCTTCCTATGTCCTATATTTTCCTGTAGGCAATTAAGTGCCGAATATTCGGCATTTTTTGCTGACTAGTCGCCGACTGATTGCCGACTGTAAATGGTGCCGACTAGTCGGCGTTCCCGACTAGTCGGCCCGTCTCTAGTACCTACTTACATAAACATGGAGGTTCTCTGTCTTTTGGCAGAAATATGTTTAGCCGAATGTATCGTTTCCCAACTGTTTTATTTGCCAACCCGCTTTTATTTCTGTAACAGTAAATATGTCAGGATTTTTATAAGTCTAACCTAACCTATAGGGTTCTACACGATGGTACTGTAATAAATCCTGAAATATTTAGTTACAGAAAAAAAGCGGGTTGGCAAATGAAACAGTTGGGAAACAATACATTCAGAAAACATATTTATTTATTTATTTATTGGTAGGAAATCCAACAGTTACAAATACAACATGAAACAAGGATAGGAAACACAAAACCAATTACAGGATTGCACATGTAGTGACAGAGTAGCAAAAACACTAGCGCAAATAAAAGGTAAAATTAAAACTACTGCTAAATACCAGCCAGGGGCAGATCGCCAAAAGGTTCTCTTACCTATGGTACACAAAACATGCTCAAACAACACATTTCGCTATCAAACTTCGCCTCATATTTCAGCCAAAAGAAAGGCGGGATTCCAAACATGGGACTATCTTGAATGAATCTAGTCCCAAACTAAGCACTAGGCTTACCTGTGTATACTATACAACGATATAAACGTATACTTATACAAGGTGGAATAAACAACAAAAAGCAAGCTTGGAATGAGCTTCTAGCTGAGACTTTCCCAATGCGCTACAATATTTATAAGGCTTTTTAAAAAGCGTATCATTAAATATCTTCGACACTGGCAACGCGTTGGTGACGCTTCCGGCGTTGCAAATGGCCATAGGCGGTGGTGACCACTTCCCATTAGGTGGCCCGTACTAAAGACTTCCTTCTAATATCTTTCCAGATCGGCACAGTGTACCAGCTGGTGATCACTATCTCCATCCTCCTCTCCCAAGGCCTTGGGCTGGAGTCGGTCCTGGGGACGGAAGACGGCTGGCCCTGGCTCCTGGCTCTCTGCGCCATTCCAGCTCTGATCCAGTGCGCTACGTTGCCTCTATGTCCTGAGTCTCCTAAGTATCTGTTGCTCAATAAGGGGATGGAGCTCCATGCGCAAAGAGGTAAGTGAACATGAACATTGGGCAATTTTTGACCCAGTCTCAAACTAAGCTCTAGGCTTGTACTAGGGGTACTAGGTAGGGCATGCAATATCGCAAGGTTTTCAATCCCGGTATTGAGTTTCGATATTGAAATTCCAATACCGGAATACCGGTATTAATTCCGGGATTGGGTTTTTTATTATTTCAGGTTATAAAATGCCCCACGCATGCTGATTTTGAATAGGTAAATAAAAAAAACAACATTTGCCATTCGTGTTTTTAATTACAAATAAAAAATAGGCTTTTAATCACAGTTTCAATTACTCCTCGTTTTCTTATACGAGTATGATACGATCGACGGCACGAAGAAAGTGGTTCCATATTTTTGTAGCTGTTCTTTTGTTAGCGAAGTCTGGTGTATTGCATCTCTTCTTTCTTTTTTGAAGTAGACCTAAAAAGCATATTTTATAAATATCATTTCGTTTGGCCAATTTAGCACAGCGGTCTTAATTTAATTAAGTAGTTTTATTTTTATTTTAGCCTAAAATTATAATCGTCAAACTCAATTTTGACAGGTCTAAAACGTATGTGGTTATCCGGGAATTCCTTCGAAAACATTTTGTTCCGAATTACGGAATAAGTACTGCATAAGTTTTAGATCTGTTAAAATTGAGTTTGACGATTATAACTTTAGGTTAAAATTAAAGAACGCTGCGCCGAATTGGCTCCACTTGTTGGCAAATGTATGGGAAAATTAGGAAAAATGCGAGCGATCCTAATAATCTGCCACCACTGAACATCTTAATATGATGCAAAATTAGTTATAATAGTACTTACTTTGTTCCCACCCCGCGTCGCTTGCGTCTACACTACACACTACACGTGCGTCGTGCACTAACACTCCCGATAACGATATTTGAGCGACTGCGCAGGGTAGCAGGGTGAATCTGTGAGTTTGCATACCTTATCCGAGTGACAAAGACAGGCATAGCCGGACAATACAGAGAGAAAGAGAGAGGTAAATACAGGAACGTTCTCGGGTACAACACATTCCTTTGTCTAACAACTAATTTACTACCTGCTCGAGGTCTCAAATGGCAAGTATGGCAACGCAAAAGCTTATTTTAAATAAAACAAAGATACATTTTTGTCTTCTATCAATCCCGGAATTACGATATTGAAACGCTCAATCCCGGAATTGAAATATCGGAAAAAATCGTCCGAGATCCCGGAATTACGAGATTCCGGAATACCGGGATGCATGCCCTAGTACTAGGCCATCATAAACTTACATCCGTAGTACGTATATAGAGAAAAATATTCTTAAGTACTTGGTTAATGGAGATGCGTCGAATAATGATTTCACCGAATTACCGGATACCGAATACTATTCGGTTTAAATTTTTTGGTTTACCAATGCATTGTTTTGACGCGTAAACAGGATCTAACATGTACGCTACGTGACGCTGCTGGTTATACGAGCGAGCCGAACCTCACCGCCCGCCACTCGCGCACACTGCGATCACTTTGCTACAAAACATCGCACCATTGCTTTATTTTATTAGCTTTATTCAACACATTCTTCATAGGATTTCTTTGACTTATAATATAACATAAATCTTACACCAGAAGTTTTCTCTCTTAGTTCTATACCGTGTCGTGTAGCCTAGAAAATATAAATATTCGAACCGAATATATTCGGCACCAACACCGAATAATTCGGCCGAATACAAATAGTGATAAAAATGCTGAATACGCCGAATACCGAATACGAAACGAATATTCGGCGCTTCTCTAATTGTAAACATCCTAGACCCTGGAACAAATATTCGAGCTCATGACGACTATCTGACAAACAAGCATACAGGTCACCTAACATAGAGATATGCATTCTCAAGACTATAATCTTAAGACTGCAATCCTAAGACCCTAAATGCGTTGCGAACCCCGAGGACTCAGATGGAATGCCTCTTGCTAGTAATTTCCACACCGGCGGACAATGCAACCGAAATTTTCTCCATACTGTGTTATTTAGTTACTTACTAATTTAATTTTTTTTTTCAGCACTGAATTGGCTCAGAGGCGACGCTACTGTGCATGGTGAAATGGAAGAAATGCATCAGGTATGTTTTTTTTATTATTGTACACCTTAGGTACTTCTTTTTAAGCGAGTTCAAAAAGGAAGTTATGTCTGCCGCGTTAAATGATTACTTATTTTGAAACAATAGTATCATACTTTTGAGATGGTTTAGATATATTTTTGTAATGTTATTTATTCATAATAAAACGCAATTTGGCTAACTCTACTTCAATCACAGATTTTTTACAACGATTCTAGCCTTTGCCCTTGAATTTTTCTCCTCAAACTCGTTTATCGTTATCAGATTGCAAACTGACCAACTTTTCTGTGACGAAAACCATGTAATCCTTTACGTCTTCTCTTCTGTCTTCCAGGAAGCAGAGAAGAACAAGGTCAGCAAGAAGATAACTCTTCGCGAGCTCTTCGGCAACCGGCGGCTGCGGCAGCCACTCCTGATAGCCATGACGGTGATGGTGGCGCAGCAGCTCTCGGGTATCAACGCCGTCATCTTCTACTCCACGGACATCTTCACCCAGGCTGGTCTGGTGGCGCCGTACTCACAGTACGCCACTCTCGGTGAGTCAGTTACAAGTGTCTGCTGCTTACTGCTGTATACCTATGCTATTTCAACTTTTCGAAGGCCTTTGATCGCGTAGATAAGGATGTGCTCTTAAGATAACTTGATGGTATTGGCTTTTCTCCCATGATGCTTACATTTTTTGCTAGTTATCTACGGAATCAGCAGCGGAGCGGAGCGGTATGTTCTGCATGGATGCTTCGTCTCAGCCCCGTATCAAAGTCGATCTGGCGTTACTCAGGGCTCTATATTGGGACCCTTATTATTCGATATAATGATAAATGACCTTAAATCGGTTCTTAAGTCTGCCCATTGGTCATCTTTATGCTGGAGACCTAAAATTGGTTTACGGTGTGAAGCAAAGGGCGGATTGCGAGCCGTTCCAAGAGGAGGTCAACTTGGCTTTTCAGTCTCCAGCCGGTGAAATGACTAGCATAGAGGCATTCAATCTTAGCCTCAGGGTTGGCAACGCATTCGCAGTCTTAGGATTGCATTGCAGTCTTGTGATTGCGAATGTCTATGGGTCACAGTTTCCACTTACCATCAGGTCTGTGTGCTCGTTTGTCTACTCGATGCCATAAAAAAAAAAAACTCCAGTAAAGTGTTTTGTCTGCTTTTCATATTAGTCCTCAATGTTGGCAATGCATTAGCCGTCTTAGGATTGCAATCTTTAGATTGGAGCTTTGAGAAAGCATTTGTCTACGGGTCACAGATATCACGTAGCATCAGGTGGCCTGTGTGCTCATTTGCCTTCTTCATGCTATAAATAGACGTCAACAAAGTATCACATCGTCGACGTATAGATAACTCGCCAAATTATTCCAACAGCGTTTTATCTTTAGTCGTAATGACTAATGATGGCCACCGGCAGCAATTTGTCGACGAAAGTATAACATGGATATGATTATCTTTAAATTTCGTGCACAATTTGTACGTCAAAAACGTATGCAGTCTTATTATCGAGGTCTCAAACAATTAAACACTAGGTTACAACTACGCACCTCTCACATCTGTTGATGTAGAAAGGTTCTCTTTATATAAATGGATCCTCAATGTTAAAATATCAAACAGGAAAAAATATATTCATTTACTATAACGAATTAAACTCAGTGAGTTTTTAACAAAATAATCAAGGTTTTTTTTTTAACAACACAGACTTATCCATTTTAATCATTACGTTTGACGTCAAAGTGACATAAAATGCTACCGGTGGCCTATCATTAGTAATGACGTCACGGTGTGGTTCCAGGAATGGGCGCCATGAACGTGGTGATGACGCTGGTGAGCCTGGTCCTGGTGGAGAAGGCGGGGCGGAAGACGCTGCTCCTCGCAGGGTTCTGCGGCATGTGTCTGTGTACGGTGCTGCTTAACGTCGCCTTGCTCTATGTGGTGAGTATAGCCCTTCTTAGAAAAAAGAGCGCATGTCTCATAGAACCACAAATGTATTAGTGACCTTATTTTGCGGGTGGTAGGACCTTGTGCAGGGTCCGTCCGGATCGCTACCACCATCTTATCCATTAACCTACCGCCATACAGCAGTGTTCGCATTGTTGTGTTCCGGTTTGGGGATAAGACAGCCGGTGAAATGACTAGCATGCCTCTATGCTAGTCATTTCACCGGCTGTCTTATCCCCAAACCGGCTTCCAGCTTAGTCCTCAGGGTTGGCAACGCATTTGCAGTCTTAGGATTGCATTGCAGTCTTGTGAATGCGAATGTCTATGGGTCACAGTTTCCACTTATCATCAGGTGGCCTGTGTGTTCGTTGTCTGCTGTATGCCATAAAAAAAAAACATAAACTTAGTCGATATTTAATGAATCTAGCACTGGTATATTTTCACCTCATCACTCTGCCCCCTATTTCACCATCTGAGCCCAATGACATGCGACAGGTGGCAATTCGGTATACATTGCAAAGTCAACACGCTGATGCATCACTGGGTTTCATATAAGCTGTGCCATGTACACTGAAATTTCACCTGTCACCTGTAATTGTCAAGATGGTGAAATAAAGGGCAGGTGTATGATAATCACATTATTCTATCTATAATTTACTGATTATTTTCTCTCAAATGTTTCAGAAATCGTACACATGGATGCCGTATCTCTGCATAGCTCTGGTGATTCTGTTCGTTGTTATGTTCGCGGTCGGACCTGGTTCCATACCCTGGTTCCTCGTTACAGGTGAGTCCATCATCACCCTCAGTTATAGTGTTTAATAGAAAGATTGGATGGCCAAAGACCTCAAGCGAGTTTGCATCAAATCAAATCAAAATCAAATCAAATTTATTCACTTGAGAAGCGGTTACAATGGTTTTTTTAACATAGAAAAGTAAAGCGCTCTCGCTGGCGACACCAGCATGCAAATATGTATAAGTATAGAAAATAAAAAAACTTAAAAAATACTTCTACTAATAATCTTAAAAATCATTAATACAATTCTAGTTTTCATGCGTAATAGTGCACATTATTTGTTATTAATATGTTTTAAGGATAAGAATTCTTTAACACAATAAAATCTCTTTTCCAGCAACCATTTACATAGCGCACTCGCAAATCTATTATAGGGCAATGTTTTAATTTCTTCAGGAATATTATTGTATGTCTTAATAGCCATGTAACAACAATTTCTTAGGCGTAATTTTGACACAGTTTTCTGCTGTACTAGTTTTTTCCACTCCACTCCAATCCACTGACGCGTCACTGAAAATTATTTGATACGCTCTGATTCCTCGACTTATACACAAGTTATGGCCGTTAGGGAGCTAAGGTTCTAGTTCTAGAATAACTTATTGATACTAGGTGACCGCGTGGGTTTGAACTTGGTACCTTACGGTCACGAGTCGACTGTCTAACCACCGAACTCTCTCTACAGATATAAGGATTAGTTAATATTTTTGAGCACAACACGACTGTTCGTCAGTAGATGTCCAGGTGATATGATCAATATGGTGTCTTTCAGAGCTGTTCAACCAATCTTCGCGGCCGGCGGCGGCGTCCGTGGCGGTCACCGTCAACTGGGCAGCCAACTTCATCGTCAGCTTTAGCTTCTTGCCACTACAAGTAAGGTTCAACAGGTTATGGGCCCAATTCGCGATAGTAATGGCGTCATTTGGACAGTCTTTCGCTGCGGCTAGATTAGATTTAAAAAAAAATGGACTCCCTGTCACTTAGTCGTTATAAAAAAATCTTATCTTTCCCACAGCTGATCCTGAAAGCCAACGTGTTTATCATCTTCGCAGTGTTCCAGCTCATATTCATCTGCTTCATCAGCCTGAAAGTTCCAGAGACCAAGAATAAGACTGTTGAGGAGATCTCCGCCATGTTCCGACAGCAAATGTGATCCGGCCTTATAGTTAGGCTTGGAAAAAACGGTGGTGCAATTGGCAACATGATTTAATTTTTACCAAATATGGTTCTTGTAATGGTTGACACTCCTGTTGCCATGTCAAAATATTTTTCCCAAACTATAATCGTAATCATAATGGAAGGGTTTGACCAACGAGACGTGGATTTTTTATATTTTTTAAATGGCAACCTTTTTACGTATTAAAAAGCTGTCACTTTACGATTACTTATCAAGTTGCCAGTGTTGCCGGGTGGTGCTTTTAATTTTGCCGCCTATTTTACTGTCACGATTCATTGGCCAGATTATATGTTGCCAGCTTTAAAAAACGGTCACTTATGCAGTTATTGAAAATTTTAAGATTTATGCATGAAGTTGACAACAAATACTTAGATAGATTGTGAAATGCCGAATTAATGGTAACAACAAATACTTAGATAGATTGTGAAATGCCGAATTAATGGTAATTAAATCCGTTTCTTTTTTTATGAGTGGATCACATAGATACTTACTTAAGTAAAGCCTTCAGCGGTTAAGCCGTAAAAGGGTAACAGAGTTTCACATTTTGTAATATAAGTATGGATAGAAGACAAGACTTACATTTGGGTCCATATTGACTCACATCAAATTCTTATTCCTGTTTTCTGTTTTCCTACCGATTTGTATTCATAATAATCACTCTTCATAATTTTTTTCCTCATACATTTTTGTTCATACTTTTTAAGTCATAACATAATTATCGCAATTCATAATGCATTTTTTTTAAGAAACTTACTTTTTGAGCATTTTTATAAATCCTAACCTAACCTAACCTAACCTAATTACACGTAAGATATTTAAGAAATTGTGAAAAGTGTACGGCTTCATTAATATTGGCGTTATGAATTCAGTGATTATGAGTTCCGATCGTTAGTACTTAATTTTTTTATGAAGAGTATGAAGAGTGATCATTATGATGTAAAATGGTATGAGAAACATTTTCGGATATCCGATAATAGGACATAATAAGTTATGTGAGTAGATACGCACCCCTTACATTTATATTAAATAGTTTCTGGGGCCCTAATATGGCTGGATTTATCGCGTGACAAAGTTTGGATAAGGCATCCGTCACCTTCTGACACGTAAATAAGTACGAGAGTGACGGACGCTTTATCCACATTTGACACGCGATATAGATATAGTCATACTAGGCCCACTGATTACGCTTCAAAAGTTTAGTTAAGAAATTGACGGATTTTTTTACAAAGTTTGTAAAACATTTGTACTTTTTTTTTTTATTGAACGATTTTTTTATTGCGCGACGCGATTGTATTGAACAAATGATGACTTTGAAACTATGCGAAGAAACAAATCTAGACCCATAAATAATGACATCACAAAAATATGTATAATTGTAAGTTATTATTTACTATCTACTAATTATAGTGCGACAAGTTCTTGTTCGACCCTCCCGCGGGGGGACAGGTGTTGGGGTGGGGGGAGGGGGACTCTAGCTAGGAGTTAGGAAGGGAAGGGAAGCGCGCGTACTATAGTAAAAACAAGTCAACCCAGACGCCTGTCATCACAGTAACAATTTGTAACCTACTAACATCTGCCCGCGACTTCGCGTAGATTTCGACTATCGTTATTATATATTATATGTTCTCTCTGTTTCTAATGGGTATGAAACTATCTATCTGTTTCTAATGGGTATGAAACAAGAACCGACATGCAGGTTCTGGCAGGAAACAGAGGAGACAGCAATGCACATCCTCTGTTCATGCGGACCACTAATGCGTAACAGAAGTATCTACCTAGGGCGACATATTGTGGACCCACAGGAGATACAACTTCTCACGGCCCAAAGCATCTGGAAATTTTTAGACGCAACGGGCCTTTGCGGTGAACTTTAAACAAAGGGCTGTTACAAAAGATCAGCAATGGTCGAAGTGACACACAAGGCCCATCCAAACCCCCCAATAATAATAATATATTATATAATCGTGACAAGGAGATAAGGGCAAATTTCAAAAATTCCAATTATAATGCTCAACAACTTCGAAACGACCTAGTAAAAATAGCTGAACATAGGGGTTAAATCGATAGCTTTTTTAGCTGATCTATCAGCACTAGGCGGGTTAACGTCGATTTATTGGTTGAAGCATGAGTGAGTAACAAACATCCAAACTTTCTGATTTATAATACTAATTAGTAAGATTATTCGGTTTGAGGTTATAATTTATTAGAATGACATGAATTATCTTGCTTTTACTATAGTACTTGTCACTTTGTGTGTGAACTTGTTAAACTGTAGTATATTTTAACCTAGTGCTCATATAAACGCTTTATAAATGTACTTAAGTCGACCCATGTTTTGTCCTTGTCTTAATCAACTTGCCACATGAAACAGAAGGACGGAACATCCCATCGACAATTTAGCTTTTGTAATCCAAAACACATCGGTTATATTTTTATTAATTAATTTATTGTTGTGTATTAAGCTATAAATATAAGAGAAAAAAAATCTCGACTAGGAAAGTGACAGATCAAATATTAAATAAGTTAAAAAAAACCTGTTTCATTACTATTTACATAAAACGACAT
The DNA here is from genome assembly GCA_963966035.1 of Acleris laterana. Lineage (NCBI taxonomy): Eukaryota > Metazoa > Arthropoda > Insecta > Lepidoptera > Tortricidae > Acleris > Acleris laterana. Next base: position 2,228,935 of record OZ014466.1, read on the forward strand.
TGTGTGGATAACGCACACGCCTCTTAAGTGACCACTACTATAGGTACTGCCGTCCTTAAGAATAAGTTCCTGTCAAAAATTAAATTTTTGGGACATGCTTTTATTGCCGACTGTACTTATATTTTGCACAGTCGTCATCTAATTGTCAAGACGATTCTATCAAGCCCTAACACGACGGGTTTATCATATGTAATTTAGGAGTTCCTATGGCCACCCTGAGTCTCCATCATCAGACCAGCTCGATGGTACTATATTATTGTATTGTCATCAGAACTAAAGGCGTATGCAAATTATCAGCTTCATCGAAAGTGATCGATTTGACCCTTACATACATACATACATACATTGCAAGTTAAATAAAACCTTTTAATTACAGTTTTCGTATGAAGCTGACGTTAACTAACTCGATATGGTCTTAACCCTGTGTTAAATTTGTCGTGTAAGGCCGTCTTAGTGACCTTATTTCTTAAGAGAGTCGGTTAAATTTGCTTTGGCTATCAAAATGCGCATAAGCTTTTTTTATTTAGGAGGGCAGCATACTGCGTATAGTACTTGTAGCATTCTATAAGTAAAAAAATTAAGTAAAGAACCTCTTGCATGTAACTAGTTGTAACACATCTGTACAGACCGTTCGACATTCTACGAAACGAAAAACCCGTTATTCAAGTTTTAATTTAAAAAAAAACAGTGTTTTCTTGCTTGTTTTGAATCACTATGAAATAAGGAAGTTTTAAAGCTATGCCATTTTTTTTCCTCACAACTTTTTAGTATACTCACACAATTCGTTTTTCCATACTTGGTGAAAAACAAACGCGGGGTTCTCTTAGTATGGAGAAAGTAACACTGCGCGTTTACTTAAAAAGTTGTAAGAAAAAAATGGCGTGTATAGCTTTAAAACTTCCTAGCATCCTATACAGCTCATCTTTAATCCTTTCTAAGGCCCTAGTTATACAGTTATGCTTCGTAAATCAAATACAAGAAACATTTAAAAGCAAGTAATTTTTTGTACAAAAACAACTGAATATCATATTCTGTAGTAAGATTGAAATATACGTGGCCGCTAAATCGCCTCTACCTTATACAGGGTATAATCATTACCAAAGAGCGGAATTCTTCATAGCAAAAATCAAACTGTCAGAGGGATTGACCTAACTGTTTTATCGACTTATCGATGTTACGGAATAATATCGCATTAGGTATCCATAATCAACTTAAAAGATTATTCTGTAACATTTGACCTCTTTGATAAGCAACTTGCATCTCCATATTAAAGTAAATCATGTCAGCGTCACATATGTCATTTATGCCACTTGAGTTTTCATGAGTGATTTCCGTGCCGTGCTACTAAAATGGTTAATCCTAAAAGAAAAACAATAAAAAAATGGATATAGAAAATAAAGATTAAGATTTCTTTTATATAGAAAATTTAAAAAGAAGTATTTTCTGTTTTATTCTTTACTATTATACTAAAATACAGTGGCGGTCAGCTAATTAGGGACACCGTTAATTTGTTTGTATGTATATCCAAAAGCCTGGTTTCATTACTTTAACTTTGTTTCGTTAAGTGACAAATATTTATCGATAAGTCGATAAAACAGTTAGGTCAATCCCTCTGACAGTTTGATTTTTGCTATGAAGAATTCCGCTCTTTGATCATTACGTAAGTTAGGGTGGGTTAGACTTTTGACTATCAGCCAGGTAATCTAAATTCCTCCGCCTAGAAAAGCATGTCAATGAAATGAAAATTCTGAAAAGTGATACGTTCTATGAAATAAGTGTCGACTAAACAAGGGTAAGGGTAAACCCGCCAGTAACATATATTATTATATTGTATTCGTTCTTGTTTAACTCCTAGTCAAAATTTAGGCTTGAGTTCCTAGGTGTAAAAAAAATTATCCCGAAACAGTATACTCTGTCTCCGAAGCTCGGTAATGTAATATGACAATTGTTAAGATATTTTAAATAAACATTTTAATACTGAATACTGTTTAATTTTAAAATCACTTTTCTATAGCAAATGGTCCTCTTAACCCCTTTTTTTATGGCATGAGAAAAGCACCCTTACGCTTAGGTTTTCCGATGGTTTTTGATGACTTTATGCTGTCTGTTTTTAATAGACTGACCAATATTAGAAATAAAGTCGATAATCGATATGCAAGTTAATATTGCTATTGCTATCAGACCTATCTAGGGTTGAATTGACAAGATTTCATATTTTCAAGACTGTAATTTTATTCGTTTTATAGATACTGTTTGGAAGGAGGAAGACACTAATAGTTTTAAATTTTCTCTAGAATGAATAATTATTTTATTATTAATTTATTAAGATGTACTCATTCTAAAAGGGCGTAACTTCATTTCTACGACACAATGAACATATTACGTTAGTCCAATCTGTATATAAAAAAGTATCATGTCAACCGATAATTCTCTAAGTATCTATCCATCTGTCAATAGTGTCAATGTCAAATTTGAAGTATGACAGCTTTTTTTCTCGTGATTATATCTATTCAGGCATAGTATTGGTAAAACTCGATATTTTTATTTACTTACTTGTAATTTTGTAAATAAAGAAGAATAAATCTAAATAAATATTTTGCCGTGGTCTTTCGATTCGTATAGTAATTTGCAGGTGTCAAAATGAAATGTTGTCAATTGTGTAAGTTCTTAGCCTGTGTACAGACCCAGGACAGCTGGACAATGCCTCCGCTCGACACTAGATGGCGTTGCTTTGCTTTCATACTTTTTAAGGGTTGTGTTCTCTACCCTACGCTAGATGGCGCCTAAGTTCGGGAACTTTTTGTACACGGAAATTTCTAGAACAGGAAGCTTCCGTCCACTTGAGGTTTGTTGTAGTATTACTTAATTTAACGTAAGAATTTCCTCCCTCTTGAGTAAAAGCACTGTCCGTGAGCGGTCGCATAAAAGTCACTTTCTCTAGTTTCTCTGTTAACCAACAAAAGCAGGTTTAGCACTCAGTCAGCGTCCACGGTCGTCAACATAGACATACATACATATGAATAACATAACCCTCCTTCAGACACGGGTAAAAAGAGACCAACGTGTAAGTATTTATTTATATTTTTATTGTACAGTTCGTATAAACTCGTTTATAGCAGGCATGTACTGTTTCCTCGACGCACCCAAATTGAGTTGCCGGAAGTAGTGGCAATCCTTAACAGCATCAACTTTGGATAATTCTAGAGTTGGCTTGGACCAGTCTTGGAGAAATTTGGCTAGCTGAAACACAATGCATTTTTTTTTACATTAAATCATGCTTGTTTCCCAGAGGGATAGGCAGAGACAACTTTTTTCCACTTGCAACGATCCTGACAAATCTCTTTCGTCAATTTTCTTTCAGCCATCCTTTCCAAATGACCGAACCATCGAGGCATGCCCTTTTCAACTTTAGTCACTACGTTAAATAAAAAACTACATTAGTTTTTATGATTAGTTTTTTTGTAAGGATAAAAGGACGCGAAATTCCTAATAAGCGTTGAATACGCCCTGTACAAATGGATACTGAACTATGACGTAATAAATGTATGGTAAAAACAAGTAATTTGTAATTTTCGTTGAGAAAAATTGTGTTTTAGTACAGTCGACGCCATAAATATGTTTACACTTTAGTACCTTGTCTATTTAGCGTCATGTATAAACTGCCATTTGAAATTGTCATAGCGGGTAAAGTGACGAGGTACTAAAGTGTAAACATACTCGTATTTATGGCGTCGACTGTACATAGTTGCCACACAATTCATCTCTGAGAGAACGCGCACGTGCATAGACACACACAAGTATGACTAACCCGTTTTCATATGTCACTTTAGATGTCGTTGTCAAGGTGTTGAAAATATTGAAATATCTTGGTGTTCTGGACGCATCATGGTTATTGTAGGACGAGAAAATTTACCTCTTTAATAGCTTTCCAAATATATTAACATACTTACTTGACCAGCCTTGTCCGTATCGCTTCCGCGTATAGCCACGTCCCTCTTCAAATCGTTTTGCAGGCTCATACCAAGCAGAAGGGCAATGGAGCACCCATTTTTGATCAGGCCTTCTGAGACGGCCGCTAGTGCTCCAGGTTTGGACAGGAACTCCTGTTAAAAAACGCATTTACAAACTCTAGATTAGTATATTGTTGTAGAGGCTGAAAAGTACGCAATAGATGGACGAGTTACAGAGAGAATGGAAATGTGTACCGAAAAAATCTTCTCATAAATTTGTTACGAAGTTCTTATTACAGTGGAATAAGATTCATTGGGAATAAGGTTTGAGATATTGCGTGCTCCCATATTTTTACACTTCACTGTACCAATAGTACAAACCTAGGTAAACATTTGTGAGATTAAAATGGCTAAGTAATTGATTAATTACATTTACAAGCTTTTCATTAGCAATGTACGTATGTAAATATGTATGTCCGAGTCAAATTTTGCATGGAAGATTTCAACCACTTCTCGGGGACCAATGGAGCTGAAATTAGGTATATTGGATGACAATATAATAATATGGCACCATTGAGCTGGTCTGATGATGGAGTCGGAAGGTGGTGACAGGATCTCCACTATACTTAACGTGATAGGTCTTGATAAGCAGATAATAACTTTGCAAGAACACTACAGTCGGCAACAAAAGCTTGTCCCAAACATGAATTTTTGACAGAATTTATTTCAAAATGTCTTCCCGTAGAAGTCGTAAGAGGCGACTAAGGGAATACAAGGCTTGTAGCATTGTTTGGCGATGGGCTTGCAACCTGTCACCTAATACGCTGGTAATTATCGTAGCATGTTTGTGCAAAATGAGGTTATAGAATTATCAACAAGTTTTTAGAGTTGTTGGTAATTCTGTAGCTCTGCCTACCCCACTCTGGGATTAAAGCGTGAAAGTATGATGATGATTTATATATTTCTTCCAGCTATAGAGGTAAAGAAATCCATATTTAGTCAGTAGTAGATTCATGAAAAATAAACGCCCCATCATGTAAAGGGTACTTAGAAGAAGGCACCGTACCTCAACAAGTATAGGGAAGCTGGGTACGTAGATATAATCCACAATTTTGGCGTCTTTCTTCAACAGTTGCGCGGCGGTTAGCTTTGACACGTCGGTCCTGGCCTGCAGTAGACGGGTTAACTTTTGCTCCCTGGCAACAGTATAAAATAAAATGAGAGACAATAAAGTCAAACCATCTAAGATTTTTAAGATGCTTAAGAACCTTAAGTTAAACTAAATAATATAAAATACCCCAGCTACTTAGCGGTCCCCGACGTGGCGACGCTTGAATCAAAATATTAATACCTAGTTATAATTAAACTTATAGGGTCCATACTTATAATTTTTTACTTTTTAGAGGGTTTTCTTTACGGATAGTTTTGAGTCGGGGGTATTTTTATTTTTTATTTTTATTGTCTACTTAATATGTATCAGCGATCCGATCTCGCTTCGCTTTGGTTATTGAGTGATTTCCGCAACACCCATACACAAACCAGAATTTATTATACATTAAAAACCCTCCTGAAAAATTACCTAACTGATGATGTAAACCGCATCAAAATCGGTTGCGTGGTTTAGGAGTTAGCGATTAGCGGCTTTATTATATACAATGTTAAGATTTACCTTTCTTTGTCGACGTTTTCTGGTTTAATAATGCTCTCTAGATACAAAACTATTTCCACGTCGTGAGCCGTCGCCTTGTTCACCTCCTTCGAGAAATTGACAGTGTCCAAAATAATAGTGGCTGAAAAGGAAGACATTCATCAATCCTACCAACATTTATATTTAAATGCGAATGTTTGCGGGTGGACGGATTTGGATGAAATTTGGAATAGTGATAACTTACACACTGGATTAACACATAGGCAAGTTTTTATCCGGAAACATTTAAGTTTCCGAGGGAATAACGATAGTCGATATCTACGCGGACGATATCAAATAATATGACGACATTCTCGGGTCTAGGTCTACATTCTAGGCTACTATTATGGCTACATTCTAGGCTAACAGTATGCTACTAGTATGACTACATTCTAGGCTACTAGTACAACTACATTCTAAGCTACTAATGACTATCTACCCACATTTATTTATATAACCTATGGTTCTCATGCTTATAATGAATCATAATATAACAGTAAAATCGGTCTAATAGTTTAAGAGCTAAGGTCGCCGTCAATACGAGTAGAACTTGCAACAGATGTAAACAAAACCGAACGAACCAATTCGCCATGATTACTCGATAATCACGTACTTTTAAGACTACGCCGAGCAAACGCCGAGCGTCCAGTGGCGCCCTCATTACTATTATTGTGTTTTCTAATTAACTAAAGAATTTCCTTGGAATCAGACGAAATGTTTTTGTAGTGCAAGTAAAAACACAATTTATGGGATACGTAACAAACTTTAATAACAATTACCCTTTGAGTTGTCAGTTTAACGGGAAAAGGTGGCCACTTTTTGCCGTTGAGTTGATAACTCGAAGGTGAATTGTTATTAAACTATGTGATATACTCTATAAGTTGTGTTTTCATTTGTAGTACAAAAACCAACCGACCAATTTTAAGAAAATACTTTAGTTTATTAGAAAACACAATAATAGTAATGAGGGCGCCACTGGACGCTCGACGTTTGCTCGGTGCAGTTTTAACACATAGGCTACTTTTCATCCCGGAAAATTTAAAAGTTCCCGTGGGAATAACAATAGTCGAAATCTACGCGGACGAAGTCGCGGGTAGAAGCTAGTTGAAGAATGATTTTTTGATAGGTCTAGGTTCTCTGTTATTGAAATAGTGCACAATATACCTTTTCACTAATGACATAATAAAAAAGTAAAAAAAAAGCATACACTGGCATTTAAATGTCATACATTGGCAGTAATTGCAAACATCCTTAAAATTATGACAAATATTATGATATTCTCGGTTACTAGTACGTTCATTCACATTCTACATTCTAGGCAACTATTATGGCTACATTCTAGGCTAACAGTATGCTACTAGTATGGCTACATTCTAGGCTAACAGTATGCTACTAGTATGGATACATTCTAGGCTAACAGTATGCTACTATTATGGCTACATTCTAGGCTAACAGTATGCTACTAGTATGACTACATTCTAGGCTAACAGTATGCTACCAGTATGGCTACATTCTAGGCTAACAGTATGCTAATAGTATGACTACATTCTAGGCTAACAGTATGCTACTATTATGGCTACATTCTAGGCTAACAGTATGCTAATAGTATGGCTACATTCTGGGTTGCTAGTATGGCTAAATTATAGGGTACAGTTAAGGAAATTTATTCCTTGACCACTTTGGACTATGTCAAAGTGACACAGTAAATAAAATCATAACAAGTCTTACGTTTTGACTGATTACGTCACTTTGACATAGTCCAAAGTGGTCAAGGAATCAAATTCGTTGACTGTACTACATTCTAGGCTACTAGTATGGCTACATTCTAGGCTACTAGTATAGCAACATTCCAGGCTACTACTATGACTACATTCTAGGCTACTAGTAAGACTAAATTCTAGGCTACCAGTACAACTACATTCTAAGCTACTAATGACTATCTACCCACATTTATTTATATAACCTATGGCTCTCATGATCTTAATGAATCATAATATAACAGTAAAATCGGTCTAATAGTTTAAGAGCTAAGGTCGCCGTCAATAGAACTTGCAACAGATGTAAACAAAACCGAACGAACCAATTCGCCATGATTACTCGATAATCACGTACTTTTAAAGATCAAGTGAGGTCTTTGCAATTATATTGTATACTAGATCATTATTTTCATATTAATTTTAAGATGAGATAACTATTCATTATACGTTATTTTTAATAAAATTACGCTTGATGAATATTTGAGGTTATGTGTCAAACACTAATTTGTTTACATAGTTCACAAGTTCTATTGACCGCGACCTTAGAGTGGAATATCCAATGCATACATAGCCTAAATTGTTTTGACTCCGCACAGTGGGTTAAAATACTTACAATGCAGTAACTGAGGACATATGGGGAACGAATCGTGAAACACCAGCTCCTTGCTCATCAGGGTGGAGAGATCCCTGATCCTTTGGGCCACCAGGGTGCAGCAGGATCCGACAGTTTCTATAGTAGACCTGAAATGTTTCACATTATATTGCTCCAAGAATTACATACAGTCAAAGACATAAGTCGCTAAACGGGATAAAGCTACGAAATTAACTGTACACGAGAACTCTCCATGTGTTAATATACAAAGGTATGTTCAAAACTCCTTGTTCGTCATGAACGTTCAAAAGTCCCTAAACGCTACCATAACTTAATTAACGCCAAAAGTCGCTGGACACTTAAACTCGATGAAATAATCCAAAAGTCACTGTACGCTAAAATTCCACGAAGAAGTCCAAAATGAGCCTGTTGCCATCATTGATAATCTAATAATGTAGATTTATAAAGTCCAGCAACTTTTGATAACATATTGTTTACTAACATTTGACATTCTGCAATGTTCACATAGATTTGATCAACAATTGGTTCAGCAACATATGGAACTTTACATTGTGCAGGTGTTTCGAAAATTTGGATCTGTTCATCGATTTATGTCTTCGACTGTACATACTGAAAATATATTCAAATACAAATCCCGTGGATGTCGTAAAAACCGACTAAGGTAATAAAGGCGTGTAGTACTGTTAGGCGATGGGCTTGCAACCTGTCACTAATACACTGGTAAACATCTTCGCCTAAGTGTGCAAAATGTGGTTACAGAATTATCAAAAACTTTTTAGAGTTGTTGGAAATTCTGTAGCTCTGCCTACCCCACTCTGGGAATAAAGGCGTGAGGTTATGTATGTATGCATATAATGACTTACATAAATAAACAGATAATTATATATAAATACTTTGGCGTACAGAATGCTAGGATTTGTGCTGCGTAGATGTCAGGGTTTCAGTAGTATGAAGGCGATCATCGCCTTATACAATGCAATAGTCCGCGGTAACCTGGAGTGTAATGCAGTAATTTGGGCTCCACATGAAATTAAATATAATCTCATGGTGGAGCGTATCCAAAATAAATTTATGCGGTTTTTATATTTGAGGCGATATGGGGTTTATCCTTTTTACCCCTTAATGTATCCGACTCTGTTCGTATTGGGTATGGTCGGATACAATGAGCTGCGGGTACGGAGAGAACTATGTTTAGCAACATATGTATTTAAAGTAATTAGGGGTAGAGTAGACAATAGTCAGGTGCTGAATTGTGTGGGATTGTGTGCGCCAGCCGGGTACGTGTGGCGGCGGCGGCGGCCGCGGCTGCTGGCCGAGCCGTGCGGGCGCACGAACCTGCTCCGGCGGGCGCCGCTGACGCGCGCGCTGCGCACCCTCAATCTCGTCGCGGAAAACACTGACTTGTTCTTTTGTTCTCTGAATGAATTCACAAAGTCGGCTTTATTATGTATTTGTTATAGTCGTGATAAGTATAATTAAGTATAGATAAGTTAGAGGTAGTTACGCTATTGTCTTAGGCACAGTCCTGTAAAAATAGTTGTAAGTGTGTGTGAAAATAAATAAATAAATAAATAAATACTTAAATAAATATCAATTCATCCTCAACTGGGAAAACATTAAAAAGACAGTCACACGACAGAAGTGAACTGAGAGAGTACAATTGGGATTGTTGATATTTTTACAATTACTCCAATTCGAAAACTATTTCGAGGAATAGGGTTTTGAAGCTGTTCTGCATTATTAAGTTTTTGAAATATTTATCTATTTTGGATATTTCGGCAAAAGTATATTTAACCTTTGTTTGACTTTCCTTTTTTGGCTTGAAGCCCTCCTAGGTGTATCTTACGGGTTAGGCGAAAACAGCTTGAAATAGTATGTTGTAACACACTATTACAATCCCTTTTTTTCATTGGATATCGTTTAATTGTTGTAATTAATTAGAAAATGCCATCCCAAATTTAAAATAATCATGTCATCCATAAAATGTCTGCTAAATAAATAAAGATATAAAAACAAAAATATTTGGTCAAATACAACATCAATGAAATAGGTGTCTTAAAATTTCCTATTCTTTCGAATGAGAAAGTAAAAACCGTCAGTTATTTATTTTGGTCAATCCCAATTACGACTGCAACAAGAAATGCTCATCCAGAAGTTTCTTGAATATAGGCAAAGATTTAGCCTGCCACAACATACATACATACATTAAATCACGCCTGTTTCCCAGAGGGGTAGGCAGACATCACTTCTTTCCACTTGCTACGATCTTGTCAATTTTCTTTCGCTTCTTCCACATTCATACATCGAGTCATGCACGCACGTCGGTTTCGGGTACTTAAGATTCGGCCCTTTTCCAGTATTTCTCCGATTTGATTCGAAAAACTACGCCTAGAGCGGCCTTTTCTGACCCTTCCACTCACTTTCGCTCTGTATATCTCTTTCGTCAATCTTCTTCCATCCATCCTTTCCAACTGACCGAACCATCGAAGCATGCCCTTGTCCAATCTTAGTCACTACATCTTCTTTTATTTCACATTTCTCTCTGACTTTTAAAGGTATTAATTAATAGATTACCTTGTATCGTCTTTATAAGCCCATTCCGTCTTGTCTATGGGCCGGTGGTCTACGATCTCCGACACGAAAGGAGTTAAGAACTTATCCTTTTTAGCTAACACATGATGGTCAACTAAAATAACATTGGTTTTCGTTTTTGTAACTAATTCTTCTAGGTTGTAGTCATTTCTGTAAGAAGCAAGTTTATAAGAAAAAAATGAGGTTCTTGGGAAACAAACTGTTCTCGCGATCTGTATTTTTTAAACCCCCGTCGCATAAAGAAGGATGGTATAAGTTTGACCACTATGTGTGTCTGTAGTCTCTCTGTGGTTACGTATGCGATTTGAATGCGTTTTTTTTTATTTGAAAGCAGGTTTTCTAGCGGTGGTGCTTAGCAAGGTTTCATGGAAATCGGTCAAGCCGTTTAAGAGATATCAGTTCTGAAAGAAGGGGTCACCATTATATCGGGGGTTAAACTAGCTTCTTTAAAAAAAAGCTCCAAATCAGTTCATCGTTTTGGAGCTACGATGATACAGACAGACACACATATTAAACTTATACCACCCCTCTTTTTGCGTCAGGTGTTCAAAATAAACTGTGGGTAACTACAATGAAACATAACAATCGCATCATGCAGAAATCCACAAATGCCTAATCCTACTTCACTACATAGTATAAAACAAAGTCGCTTCCCGCTGTCTGTCCCTATGTATGCTTAGATCTTTAAAACTACGCAACGGATTTTGATGCGGTTTTTTTCAGTAGATAGAGTGATTCAAGAGGAAGTTTTTTATGTATAATAAGTTTGTTTTATGTACGTGTGTTATAGAAAACTCAAATAAACCGAAGCGAAGCGAGGGCGGGTCGCTAGTAATATTATAAAAGAGAAAGTTTGTGTGTGTGTTTGTTACTTCTTCACGATGCAAGGGCTAGACGGATTTGGATGAAATTTGGAAAGGGGATAGCTTAAACTGACTGCTGAGTTTCTTGCGGCGTTTCTTCTCAGCAGTGTCTCCTCTTGGGAAGCGCTGGTAGATTCTTGACGTGTAAAAGTGCCCGTACGGCCTACTTACTGAAAAAATGTCTTTTATCTTATCCACGGGGTTAACATATAGGCTACTTTTTATCCCGAAAAATTTAAAAGTTCCCGAGGGAATAACGATAATCGAAATCTACGCGGACGAAGTCGCGGGCTGAAGCTAGTCGTATATATAATCAATCAATCAATTTATTTGTGTTCAAAGGTCATATTAATCATATTAAATATTCGGCCAATGGCGAGTCGGACTCAAGTTAAATAAAACAGACAGACACTTAACGGCACAAAAATCACGATTGTTGTATGGGAGCCCCACTTCAATATTAATTTTATTCTGATTTTAGTATTTGTTGTTATAGCGGCAACAGAAATACATCATCTGTGAAAATTTCAACTGTCTAGCTATCATGGTTCATGAGATACGAGTACAGCCTGGTGACCGACATACAGACGGACAGTGGTGTCTTAGTAATAGGATCCTGTTTTTACCCTTTGAGTACGGGACCCTAAAAAGGATTTACAAATCGCTCATTGAATACAAAACGGACACATTCCAAAATAGTTTGCTCTTCCATTAAAAATCGTATTCCAACAGCTTCTAGTTTAAAAATGCAACACTAACTCATTTTGGATTGTGTCCGTTTTGTATTCAATGAACGAAATGACCAACGTATAAAGTATATGATGTATAATGTACCGTACAAATAGGTATATAATTGTTCAAAATCCAATCTTATTATTAAAATATCCATCAAAAAGTCACGCACACAATATATAACATTTGTCAATTAATAAACTCAATACTTTCCTCATAAAACAAGCAATGTCAGAATTTCTTATACCATCAGGTAATTTACCACACAAAAACATTATAAACATCGACAACAATCCTCAAATAAAGACAAACAGGCAACACTACCAAGTTAAAAAAAAACTCATTGACTCACAACTGTCAACATCGCGTGGGAAATACCCGAATCATTAGCGTCAAAATAAACATGTATACCCGATACCAGCGCATACGCTTGCTGCGCTGTGATTGGCTACCCTGTAGCAGCGCTGACGTATCAGCCAATCACAGCAAACGCGTCATCTAGCAACCAATCGCAGCGTCGCTAGTTACGAGGGCAATTATGATAACGAAATAGAGAACACTTTTTGATAAGTCTGAGTGACGAGTTAGTGCAATTTAGACGTGATAATGATAATGTACTAAAATAATAGTGACAGGAACCGTTTGATAGCGGTTAATGATAAGTGAATTGCTGTAATACTGTGTTATTAAACGAAATAAATTCAAAACATCGTATAAAACAGCAATTGTGTCGAGTTTAAAGGTGAATTTCAAGGTATAGTCAGGACCTTTTCATTCCGTCACTCATATAAACAAACAAAGGATGATGGTCAGTTTTGTATGGACACTGGCCTAAAAACCAATAATGACAAGCCATATGTCCTTTGAAAGATTTTTTCATATTCTACAACTTTTTGTATGGCGGGAAATCTTAAATCGCTGTGTGAAATATTTAAAAGTCTGGAACATCGGGACGCCTACATAGACGACGTTAGAATAATTACTTGGAAAAACCGCGGTCTTTGCATGGCAATAACTTTTTTCACACAAAGATTTCGAACCACCTGTCATAGTAATACTTTTACAACTTAGAATTACCTATTCGGGGACATATCGCTTGTCCTTATTGGTCATTAGGCCAATTAGCCCACCCTCCTTTACCATTGTTATTCCATAATCACGCACTTTTGACGTTTGAACACGGTCATATTATTTATTTATACACTAAATCATTGTCTTTATGTCCTTCTCTATTTACAAAGTCAAGAAGAAGTATGTCGATTTTAATGTCGTCTGAATACTGATTCTGTTATTTATTTTATGATCTTATTGTAACGTATTCTAGCAAATAAACATTTCTATTTTTATTTCTAAAGTACAATTAAAATCGATTCTTGTCATAAAGTTTTTTTTTTCGAGCTATTTTTGACATTAAAAGTGTAGTGATATTTTTAATGGTTTTCGTCTCTGTCGCATCGCACCTCGAATACCTTCAACCTTTTTAATAAACTAATAAGGGGGTAACATTACTCTTATCAATAATTTATACTCTATTTGTTTGTATAGTTAAAATTGTTTTATCATTATCATTATGATGTTGACAAAATAATTATGTTTTTGTTCTTAATGTGATTATAATTACTGCTTCTATCGTGTAACAAAGTAACCTAAAAGTGTAGGTAGGTACGTTGAATGAAAAGATCCACTACTTAAATTTATTCATATTTGTCCCCCGGAAAAGAAGAGGGGGCTTTTGATCTAATTTTTAGGGTTCCGTACAAAATAATGAAAAAACTGAACCCTTATAGGATCACTCATGTGTCTGTCGGTCACAGCCAATTTGCTCCAAACACAGTAAATAATGTAAGTAATTTTCGTGGGATTTATTAGGAAATTCAAAAAAAATAATCCAAACCTTCCTGTGTCTTAAATCAAATGAAAGCGCTCGTTATAAGGATCTCAAATATATGTTTGTTATTATTGTGAAATAAATAGTTTTGATTTTATTCATGAAAGAAGACGAAAATTGACCCCCCCCTGATCTAAAACTACAGGGCCTAAAATTTTGAAAAAAATACAAAACTGTAACCTATAAGAATTCTATTTAAAAAAAACCTAGGTACGGTACGGCACCCTCTCAACGCGAGTTCAATTCGCACTTGGCCTCTTGTCAAATTACCTGATGGTAAGTGACCATCGCGACCCATATACGCCCGCAACAACAGAGGAATCGCAGATAAGAGTAGGCTTCGTTCTTTGAAGGCCCCAAATACGCCCCATACAAATTAAGTAAAATTAAATTGAACATTTAAAAAACCCCTATACTAAACAGTCGGTAACAAAACGTCTAAAAAGTAAAAAATAATATGTATTGGCCCTATAACTCTAATTATAGTAGGTATTAATATTTTGATTCAAGCGTCGCCACGTCGGGGACCGCTAAGTAGCCGGGGTATTTTATATGAATTCATTTACTTAGCGGTCCCCCGACGTCACCTTTCAAACAAAAAAAACAAAATCTAAATCGGTTCATACGTTCGGGAGCTACGAAGCCACAGACAGACACACAGACACGTCAAACTTATAACACCCCGTCGTTTTTGCGTTCGGGGTTAAAAATAAAAACTTGTAATAATGAATTTACAGGATGACCACGTATTCCATACATCTGGACGACCTGGACGTGGCCTTGCTTCCCATTGGAAGGAGCAACAACAACTTCCTGAAGAAAGAACTCTTCGAGTTCCAACTGCTCGCTAAGGAAGTTGAAGGTATGGTCACAGATTATGATAGCTAGTAGTTACTTGGTAACAGATACGTCACCGCCTTCTGTTATACTCAGAGAGCGGACCAACGGGCGTCATTACTCGCAATAATGTGGATATGACTCAAAAGATTTTAATCAAACAAATTAAATTACATTAATTGATTTCTTTATAAGTGAGGTACTTATTGAGGTATTACTAGAGTTGACATTATTTTTACATTTTCTTTCCTTTGCATATTTTTGTAACACGTTGCATATACATCTTCTAAATATATAATAGGAGAAACTGACTGACTGACTGACATATCAACGCACAGCCTAAACGGCTAAACGTAGGCACTTGAAATTTGAAAGGGACTGTGCTTAGGTACCGTAGAGGTGCACTAAGAAAGGAATTCCCGAAATTCCCACGGGAACTATTGCCCGACGAAGTGGGCTCGGGAACCGCTAGTATGACATAATTTATAATGTTCCTTGATGTGTTGTCGCGACTACCACATTCCTCAGGAAGGCAATGACCTTGACTTTGACATATTTTTAATTTCAGATCCACCAGTCTATACCAACCACACGTGCCATATCTGCGCTATAGACGTGCCGGCGGCATTTTGGAGCGCGCACTGCGCAGGCATTAAACACCGAGCGAACATGCGTATAGCGACTGCGGCCGCACAGCGCATGAGCGCACTGGTCACCGCCACCCCCCCTCCCCATATCCCCCCCGTAACTGAAAACTTTTGCGACTCCTGCACATGCATAGCGGGCAAAGATCACGAAAAAACCCAAGAACACAAGCTTTCTGTCTTTCAGGACAAAATGTTATGCGATCTGGTAATGATGTACATAGGTGATGATTTCAATAATAAAAATAATATTGAGAATATTATAAAAGATTCAAAATTTGCTACGTACGAATGTTATAAGAAAGTAGATGAAGATATTGCAAAAACAGATCTCGGAGTAGTTAATGTTTACGAAGATCACTCGCCAATCGATGTCAATAATGAAAATAAAAAGAAGAAAACTATAAAACATGTAAAAGATCCTGCCTATCAAGAATATGATAAGAAAGTAGATGAAGATATTGCGAAAGCAGATCTCGGAGTAATGAATGCTAACGGTGATCACTCGCCAATAGTTGAAAATGGTACGGACATCCCAAATCACAATGGGACAGAGAATATTGCTAGCAAAATTTCTAAAGCTAAAAAGGTTACACCTCGTCATATTGAATCATATGTTGTAAATAACGAAGTATTTAAAGTGTATGTGGAAAAAGAAACTAATAATATTACTAAAAAACATACAAATGTTGATCACCAAGACACTGCTACCACATCGTTAGAAGAACACAAGCTTGACGTCTTTCAGGATATGAATTTATGCGATATCGTACCGATCAACACTTCTGATGATGTTAACAATGATCAGAAACAAAAGAAGAAAAAGAAAAAGAAGAAAAGTTCAAAAGATGCTACGGAACAAGAACATTCTCAGAAAGTAAATGAAGACAATGAAATAGCAGATCATGATCTTGTTAAACTGAACGCTGCGCAAGCTCCAAAAGTTAAAAATGCTACAAATATACAAAATCAAAATAAGATGCAGAATATTTCTGGCGATAACTCTGAAGCAAAACCAACTATGCCGAGTTATGCTGAAGTTATGTCCAAAAAAAACGAAAAATCTAAAACTAATAATACTTCTACAAAACTAAAACCTCAAGATGTCTCAGAACTAAACAATGCTCTAGATCCTAAAGATTATCCCTTATTAGATGATAGTGAGATTCATTATCCGTTCGTTAAAGAATTGAGAGAAGTCCGATGTCTTGTATGCGATTGTATTACTCCATCTGATCTTCAGAACAGAGTACTTCATGTTATGGGTCGACGACATGTCGGTAATCTCAGTAAAATAGATGAAAAGAATTAAATTCAAAATCGAGACGCACATAAGTTGTTCCAGAGCTGATAACACTTGATTCTCTTCACTGATTTTCAAATAACTTATGTATGTTAGTATTGAAACAATGTTAGCGATTATAATGTAATAGTAGTGCATACAAATGTTAAGAGCGTCGGTGGCCTAGTGCTTGAGGTGGCGATTTGTTATCGCTGAGTGAGAAAGAGAGAGAGGGAGAGAGAGAGAGGGAGAGAGAGAGAGAGGGAGAGAGAGAGAGAGAGAGGAGAGAGAGAGAGAGAGAGAGAGAGAGAGATAGAGAGAGACTGATTATTCGATCAACGCACAGCCGGAACCGCTGGACCGGCGTCGCTATTGCCTAACGCACTCGCAATCTCAATTGGCTTCAAAACGGAACAATTGTTTTCATTTTGTATGCAGACAAGCCTTCGATTTTCAAAATGAAAACAATAATTGCGATTGCGAGTGCGTTAAGCAATAGCCCCTCTGGCCCAAATAGGGGGAGTAGTGGAAAACTAATTCTATAATAACATTTTATACACTCAAATGTTCAGTATTTAAACACTTACCTAAACACAAGCATGTCTTTCCTTATCTTACTTTCAGTTAAACACATTTCTACCTCAGTTTTCAGTTCAAAATCTTCTCTATCCACATTCAAAATTGGAACGAAGATGTCCTCTTTAGATGCTGTCTCTCTCTTGTTACGGGTACACACTTTGCACTGCAGTTGATAATGTTGCCAGTGTAAAAAATTTGCATAGACTATAGAGGCTACGGCGGAGTCTAGGTCGCAACTCTCATTGCCTATGATCAGGTTTAATGTTGAGTAGTTTTCGGATTTCTGAAATAAAAAATTACTAATATTTTTTTTGGACTACACACTCGAAAAAAGTTATGTCTCCTGTGGTCAACAGTTAAAAAAGGCTTGTTATTATTATTATTACCCGTGTTATTGTATGTCACGAATAGTTTTTCTTTCTTTCTGTCTTTCTATGATAAGATTGAATGTTGCCTAAATTTATACATGTAAATAAAAAAAACCGCCGAAATTTAGGTATGTACGCACACAATTTCCGAACGGCTGCACCAAATTCGATAATTCTTTTTTTTAGTGTTCGTTATTGTCACGGCTGTATACCTTATACATGAAAAAAAAAACTATAAGCAAAGGCGGAAATTTGTAGCGGGCTGCGAGCGCTGGCGGGCTGTTAGTTAGTTTTAATAATAGTAGTACATATATACTTACAACAGGGTATTAGAAAGGTTCCCCTATGGAATCCCTAATCGTCATTTGTCCTAATGCATCGTTTCTCCGAATTTTCGTTTGTCCTAAACCCATTTGCGCGTTAATTTTAAAACTTTTTAGTGTTGTTATAATATAATCCTAACCTAACCGAACCGTAGATATAATTGGAAAACTTAAAAAGTTGCCTGTTTCATCTGAAACCCAGTTTAGGGCAAATGTTATTATGGATTCTGAGGGACACCCTAGTAGTAATATATATTTAAAGTAAGTCTAGAAGTAGTTTTTTTTATTCTAAGTAGGAAAACAAATGAAATTCATGATTCAAATAAGTCTTTTACACGTGATTAATTAAGAATACTTTAACAGATTCTAAGTATAAGTATATTTAGAAAATAAAACTGTTTGTTGTCGCATCTTAGTCAAGCTAGAGCTTGACATTACTTTTTATACTTATGTGAACCGTTGCATAACTAAATATAAGTTAATCTATGTTCAGAAATAAATACTATAATAAAGTGAAAAACTACAAACCAATTGTCTTACGATATCTAGTCAGTGTTATTCAGTGTGCTGGCTTTTAGAACGGTCATTGTATGAATAGTTATAATAGTATAGAGAGTTTGATGTGATAACCCGTAGAACTACAATTAACTAGATTTAGTGGCGGTGGCATCACTGCCACCATCTTTAACGTACCGCCATGCAGCAGGTTCAGCGTTTGCATGGTTGTGTTCTGGTGTGGTAGTAAGACGACCCGTGAAATTACTAGCATAGAGAGGCATTCCATCATAGTCCTGATGGTTAGCGTCACATTTGCAGTCACGCTTGTAGTCTTGTCAAATGAATGAAATTCAAATGTCTATGGGTCTCAGATTCCACTTACCATAAGGTGGCCGTGTGCTTGTTTGTCTTCTCTATGGCGTAAAAAACAGTTTTTTCATTTCCGGCTACATACCTCTAAAATGTTTGTCCTTATTGAGACCAAACTATTGAATTCTAACACGGTGGGTCTACATTAAGAATAGCGGATCCTTATAGGATCACTCGCGTATCTGTCAGTTCATCAGTTCATCTGTCACAGCAATTTGTTCCAAATTACTGGCCAGGTCGAGTACAATTTGGTACACCTATGTATGTACGCTCAACCAATTTGATTCCTAGGCCACCATGGACTATGTCAACGCACGTTGTCAACCAAATCGTAAGAAGTAGCCTTTGTGTGTTTGACAACATCACATTAACATAGTCCATAGTGGCCTAGGAATCAAATTGGTTGAGCGTACATACATAATTTAAGATAATACATTTAAGATTCGCAGACGATATAGTCCTGTTTGAGGAGAGTCCAACTAAACTCGAAGATATGTTGAGCAGTCTACTAAGAGAAAGCAAAAAGGTCGGCTTAGAAATTAATTCCTCAAAAACCAAGCTTATGACTAATTCGATAAACATAAACATTAATATCATCAACACTTTACTGGAGTATACTGAAGAATACATCTATTTGGGTCAACTAATAGCGATGAAAGATATAACTACAAAAGAAATAAATAGACGAATAGCAATTGCATGGAAAAAGTATTGGGCACTAAAAGAAGTTATGAAAAGTAAACATCTAGGTGTAAAAGTAAAAAGAAAAACATTTGACTGTTGCATACTCCCTAGCCTTACATATGGTTGCGAGACATGGGCACTAAATAAACTGCACAGAGATAAACTAGAAAGGTGCCAGAGATCTATGGAAAGAAGTATCCTTAATGTAAAAAGAGTTGATAAAATAAGTTGCACTCAGTTACGAGCAAAAACTAAGTTGTCAGATGTCGTCGAAAAAATAGATAAGCAAAAATGGCGATGGACTGGGCACATGCTCCGAGGAAAACAAGAGAAGTGGAGCAAGATTATAACAAACTGGTACCCAAGAGAGGGAAAGAGAAGTGTGGGCAGACAGCTTAGAAGATGGGATGATGAAGTCAAACTGACTGCAGGTCCCTACTGGAGACGTGCCACCCAAGACCGAAAGCACTGGAAAGATCTGGAGGAGGCCTTTGCCGAACGGCACTCTGAGATAAGAGATATTATGTAGGATAAAACTAATTGTGTTATGTAAATTGCATGTGAATCTTAGAATAAAGGCAATTATTATTATTATTATTATAGTGGCCTAGGAATATTTTTTGACTGTAAAAACCCGAGATGGATATGCAACGTATTTTTTTTTTTACTTGGATTATATATTGGGTGACAACAAATGAATTTATAATTTTAAAATAAAAATTTACCTATCCCCGAAACTACTTTTTTTGAAAAAGATACAGCAAATATGTAGTTCTTTATAGCTTGCGAGTATTTATTCCTTACTGTTGGTATTTTCTATGTATTTAAGTATGTATTTATCTAAATAAGAAAGTTTAGGATTTCCTAGTACCTGCCCATAGTTCAGTCAAGGGCGCCAATATGCATACTTACACCACAAAGTCTTAAAAAATACGTACACAGACTACTATGCCAATAAAGTTTTTGTGTTCATATTTTTGCACCTTTGTGCGGATATTTATTTCTATCCTTGACTGTCCAAGCCTAGGAGCTTGGTTTCGGACCTCAGTTTATGTGAGATTGTGCCGTGGTATTTATTTATTTTATTCAAATACCTACACAGATTTGTAAGTTCACTTTCGAATATAAACATACGGCTGAATAGTGAGAAGTTCTAGAGAAAATGACTTCAATACCTACCAGATTAGCGCTTGCAAGCGTTAAGATTTCTTGCATCTTGCTTCTAGAAGTAACAATGTTAACACAGACAATAAATTTGTATAAAAAGCCGTAACGTACGATTGATTTTCAATAAAAAAAATATATTTAATAACAACACGACAGAACAGCTGTTTTTGACACTTGATTGACAACCAATGCAAACGTCAAAAAGAAAAGTTATTTGTACTTTTGCGTTTTGTTCGACGCAGTTTTAATAACTAAAATAACAGTCGAAATAAGTTCCCAAACTCAATGTATTACAATTAATCTTCTTTTTCTTTAATGGCTTCTGCAGAAGATAGCAAATCTGGATTTTTTTTCGCTATAGACATATCGAAATACCGTCCGTTAACTTTGAGACGCTTAACCTTGACGATTTTTTTTTCTGAATCGCTCAACTGACCAAGCCTTGAGCCATGCAAGTTGTCGCCATCCTCGTCGCTCACAAATCCTAGAAATTATACAAGAATAATGATATCGATGACACATTTTACACTTAAGGTTTATATTAGTTCATAAAAGAGCCCAACCCCAAAAGCCATAATATATAATCTTACTAAAAAAAAGGAGGTGGTTTTCATTTCTCGGCTCAAACAAAAAGCAAAGTTTAAAAAACCCGACTGTTGCCAAACCACTTTAAGACTGAGCCGAGCGTACGACGGATATACAGTGGCGCCATCATTACTATTATTGTGTTTTCTAATAAACAAAAGTATTTTCTTGAAATAGGACGGAAAGTTTATGTACTTACTACAAATGAAAACACAACTTATAGGGTATATCACATAGTTTAATAACAATTCTTAACGGAAACAAGACGTGGCCACCTTTTCCCGTTAAGCTGACTAGTACTCAAAGTGTAATTGTTATTAAAGTTTGTTATGTATCCCATAAATTGTGTTTTTACTTGCAGTCTTAAATTGTTATAAATCCTTAATGATCATTGAAAATAAAAAATGATTAAAGAAACCTCAATGATTTTTATACCTGTCCACCCACGTCATAATACGTCGACTAATTTTTTTTTCTATTTTATAATATGGCGTCTGATTGCCGCCATATTCAGTTATGATTCTGTCATATCTTTAGTGACACTCAATTGACAAATCGACGGACAAAATCGGTCCATGCGTTTAGTTTCTAGAGAGCCGCAAAGGAACAAACATATGTTTGTATACATATAATAAAAAGCAAAAAATAACTTCTTTTAAAATTGTAGGTAATATGTAATAGGTCAGTCCAAATGAAGTCGGCGTCCTACATTATTTACCATGAGCAGACTTCAGTTGGACTAACATATTGGAGACGAGTTTTTAAACTTCTATTTTTTAATAAGAAGTTTGAACGTACCGTCCATAAGTTCATCGTCTTCCGGGTGGAATGGGTTGCCATAGGCTTTTCTAAACGGGAATATGTAGATTTCCACATTTTTGTTGACGTTTCTTGTACATCGGACATTGACGCAGGAAGCAACTAAAAAAAAACTCGACAACCAAATACAAGTAGGAAGTCTTACATCTAGACACACGGCAGTGTGTTCTGCCAAGTTCGATCTTTTTCACTCGACTAAGGTTCAAATGACGGATCAAAGGAACAGAGCATCACCAGTAGATTTGCGTTTATTACAAAACGTTTGCTGTTTTTGTTTGATTAATTTTTCTAATAGACGGCTATGGGATGACGGAACCAGTAATGGACACTTCATTCTTATTTTACAGACGATAAGGGTTATTTATTTGTTTTGTATCAATCTATTTAGGCACGTATGAAATTTGAATTAAGAGTGTCTCGTAAGACTGTCAGCTAAAAATGTCCATCATTGGTGCCGTCAGCGTAGTTATTTTAAATGCTTTATAGGGTGTTTGGTGGGTGGAAACAGCAACTTTCAGAGTAGGGTTATTTTGACAATCTGTGACCGAATTACAACAAAAAGTTTAAAATAGACGTAACATCCTGCATATAACAAAAATCACGCACACTCCATCGATGTCTGTTTTCTTACTAGACCATACACAAGAAACTTGGCAACTTACGTAGTAAATATAGAAGCAGGCGAGCCATATTTTTAATTAAACTTCAATCTGTTACGACACGGCATGAAACCCATAATTTATTTTCAGTCGTTCTATTTTACTTTGCCTCGGGGAGATTAAGACCGATCAAATGCGAGTACACGGAGAGCCGAACAATAATGCACTGAATTGGCAAATGTTATACACAGAAATGACTGAACGTGACAATAAAGAGGGGCCGTAAAGAGTCACAACCAGAGGGGCTATTGCTTAACGCACTCGCTATTGTTTTCATTTTGAAAATCGAAGGCTTGTCTACATATAAATTGAAAACAATTGTTCTGCTTCGAAGCCAATTGAGATTGCGAGTGCGTTAGGCAAAAGCGACGCAGGGGTCGGACAAAAGCGCGGATGACGTCAAACCACTTATAGGTGATTTCAAATAGTATTTTTGATTTTCATAATGAATTATTATTACATGTGTGGTCACCGGGTTAGGTTAGTTAGTATAATGCCACTCCAAGTCTTCTCGTGGATGTCGTAAGAGGCGATAAGGGAATAAAGGCTTCTAGTACTCTTAGGCGATGGGCTTGCAACCTATCACTAATACACTGGTAAACATTTTAGCCTGATTGTGCAAAACGTGGTTACAGAAATATCAACAACTTATTTAAGAGTGCTTGGTAATTCTGTAGCTCTGCCTACCCCACTCTGGCAATAAAGGCGTGAGTTTATGTACCTATATAGGTAGATTCACTACAGCTGGCACGAATGGAATGAACAAAAGTAATGTCACCTATCACTGTGTGAGTGAACTTTGAACCGATGTTCTAATTTCAAACCGAAAACCTGTTATTATTTTACACACTATTATACTTTCGTTCATTCATTCAATCCATTCGTGCCAGCTCTTGTGATTCTACCTGTATCTATGCATGACTGAGTATGCAATTTGTATATTCAATCATTTATTTTCATCATTTTCATTTCAGCTCACATCCAAGGCCTACATTTACATGCCACTTTGCCAGGTCTCGTGCTAACGCATTCATCTTTTCCCCACGGTCTGTCAAATTTCATGAGACCGACCATGCTTTGCATGCATGACATGCATGACCATGGTTGCGTATATCGCGTGACAAAATGTAGATAAAGCATCCGTCACTCGCGTTAAGTATTAGGTCATTGTCATTGATCGGTGGGCAAACCTTTAGGGGGCCTAATATATCGCGTGACGAAATTTGGATAAAATTCGTCACTTTTTTGTACGCGAGTGATGCTTTATCCACATTTTGTCACGTGATAAACGCAACCGTACCTACTAGGCCCGCTGGACAGCTAACAGCTGAGTTTATCGATAGACCCCGTTATCTTGTCGCATAAATATTGTTTTTCAGTAGAGTGTGAATGATTTTTTTATCGACCTTCTTGATATCGATGTTTATACAGGGTGTCCCATAAATAGCACGTCACAGTGACACCGGAGATTCCCCAGCCTCAGACGAACCGAACCAACCTAACATAACCTCAGTAAAAGTTGCACCGTTTTCGAGTTATACCAATTTAAAGATTTTTCCAATTTCTCACCTCTTTTAACATTGCAAGTGCCCGCATTTACTGGGATAGCTTTACAATTTAGTTTTTTTTATTTGTACGCTTTCATGAATAGTTGCTTAAGATGATAGAAGCATTATTATGTCAATAACTAATGTAAAAGTTGGAAAAATACTGTAATGAACTTGACTTAAATTATCATCAACATATTAATTTCAACTTTGAACACCTGCCATGACTTTTTTTTTACTAGAAACGAAATGAGAAAATAACTTTAAAAACATGCGTATGTTATGCCAATTCTAAAGTGGTATGACACATGATATCATAATGCAAAAAAGTAGGAATTCGAATCACATTTGATTGACCAAGGTTCAAAGATAAAGGTTTATTCGTTTTTACAATAAATGTTCGAATTGTTTCCCTGCGACTCTAAGGCACAAATAGCATCTTCGGATAAAATTTCGGTTTAATTTTCGTAAACTGGTTTCGGATATGTCTCGGGCTGCATCGAAGACACGTCGCCGTAGTTCCTCTTCGTTACTTATTGGTTTTGAATAAATTTTATCTTTCAAACATCCCCAATAAAAAAAATCCAGTGGGTTTAGATCCGGGGAACGCGCTGGCCATAAAACTGATCCCATTCGCCCAATCCATTCTGTCAGGATACTTGTTGTTTAGGTGCTCACGGACTGAGCGAGCGCAGTGTGCCGGGCAGCCATCTTGCTGGAACCACATCCTTTGCCTCAATGCCAACGGCGTGTCCTCTAATAAAATAGGCAGATCGTTTTCCAAAAACTGCAGATAATTCTGGCCATTCAGAATCGGCGGCAACTCGACCGGTCCTATTATTTGGCCGTTAAAAATTCCGGTCCACAAATTAATTTTAAATTGGTATTGTGACCGGTCTTCTCTCTATTCGCACTGAAGTTCCTGGCTCTGCTTGTACTTGACTTAAAACAACGTCATCATCAATGGTTTGGGGTCTTCCTTCTGAGCCACGTCTTGGTGGTCTGTCGTCACGATAATCATTCACGACTCTTCAGTCGCCTCATAAGTCGTCGGCCTACGATTTGCATATCGTTCCGAGTACAGTCTTGCAGCCAACCTTGCGTTGTAAGAAACATTACCTCGAGTGGAAACTCTCCTAGTTTCACCATAAATTAAATGCATATCAGCGTACTCACTATTGGAGTACTGAGAAGTATTACGATGTGCCATCGTAATAAAGTTTTACAAAGTGAAATCAAGTGTCCGTTAAGAGTGCCGAGTAGTCGTTTCAGTTCCACAAAATTAATCAGAGATTTAGTTCAGGAACACCACAGGAAAACAGGGACGCAGTGAACATGGTGATAAGTAATGACATAAGTCAAATTAATAAAAATAAAAAGTAACTAAAAAGTCCGCTATTAAAACGAGGTTTAATATTAAAGGGCACGAAACGCAAGGTAACAAACTACTTTGGGTCACAGGGCACCCGCTGCAATAAATTAATAACTACCATACAATTCTTTACATAATAAACTTGCAAAGCGGCTAATAGCATTTCATTTGTTAGTTTGGTTTCGGGATCCTTATTAGGAAAAGTTAGTCGAATTCCTACTTTTTTGCATTATGATATCATGTGTCATACCATTTTAGAATTGGCATAACATACGCATGTTTGTAAAGTTATTTGCTCATTTCGTTTCTAGTAAAAAAAAGTCATGGCAAGTGTTCAAAGTTGAAATTAATATGTTGATGATAATTTAAGTCAAGTTCATTACAGTATTTTTCCAACTTTTACATTAGTTATTGACATAATAATGCTTCTATCATCTTAAGCAACTATTCATGAAAGCGTACAAATAAAAAAAAATAAATTGTAAAGCTATCCCAGTAAATGCGGGCACTTGCAATGTTAAAAGAGGTGAGAAATTGGAAAAATCTTTAAATTGGTATAACTCGAAAACGGTGCAACTTTTACTGAGGTCATGTTAGGTTGGTTCGGTTCGTCTGAGGCTGGGGAATCTCCGGTGTCACTGTGACGTGCTATTTATGGGACACCCTGTATAATGCAATTGAATTTTCGCCTTTTAAGTGTATATACTCAATTTCAATTAAAACTTTTTGTTTACAAATAAGTACATAACCTTATTGGCCTTACGAGAAGCTATTTTTGTATTACCATTACCAACAGCTTTTAAAAAGCTTTTGTTTTTTAACGTGTTGTGGGGCTGGTCAGTGTATCTTTCGCATGAACATACCGCAGGATTTACAGTTGCCGCCCAATGTGGAACTTGTCATCACGAAAATGCCTATTTAACCCATAGTTACGGTGACGATGTACAGTTGTATAAAATTTATTGTAATTATTGTGGAGAATAGATTAATCCTAACTAACGTACACTCTAGACTTTTATTGGTTGTGTCTCTCGTAAAACTCGTAATGTATGAAAAGTCCAAAAATGTTTTTGAGATTTCAGGGTTAGGGCCGCATAGTGAAAGTTGTTCAGTATGGCCTACTTATTCACCCCGTTCAGGGTTTTCAGTGGGTCAGAAACTAATAAGTAGTACCTAGTGACACCTCTTTGAAATTATAAGTGACATACACTATCGACATTTAGATAGTCGATAAAAAAAGCATTCACGCTCTAGTGAAAAGTAATGTCAGTGCGACAAGATAACGGGGTCTATTTATCGATGTGGATAAACATGGATAAAACATGTGTCACTCTCTGACTACTACGTAAGTATGTGAGTGACGGATGCTTTGTCCATCGCGATAAAGGTGACCATAGTACGGGTCAAGGATTCCTAACGAGTCAAGAAGATGTCAGATGGTATTTAGTTATAAGAATTTTTTTATATTGCATGCTAGATACTAGCAGATTGTGACAGATCAATACATTTTATGTACCACCTTTTGTTCTCACTTTCCAGCAATAAACGATTTGATCGATTGATTGATTGATTGATTGATTGATTGATGGTTTCCTGACGTTTATACGTGAGGCAACGCTAGTTAGCCTAATGTATATTGGCAAGGACCTTTGTATGTATACTTTACGTATATGTTACGAGTAATATTTGTATGCATATCAATAAAACTATTGGAGTACAAACATATTTTATTTTGTATAAAATCTCATAACCCGATCTTACATCTCGCGTTCGCTGAAAAGGAAAGGACATGAATTGTAATAATCTAATAATTGTTTTAACTTAAGTAGTTAATATGCGATCACTTATTAACCCCTGACGCGAAAAGAGGGGTGTTATTAGTTAGACCACTGTGTGTTTGTCTGTTTGAGGCATCGTAGCTCAACGGGTGAACCGTTTTGGGTGGTTTTGTTTTATTTGAAAGCAGGCTTTCTAGCGGTGGTTCTTAGCTAAGTTTCGTAAAAATCGGTTCAGCCATTTAAGATATATCACCTCTGAAAGAAGGGATCACCATTATATCGAAGGTTTTTATTTATTTAACAGTTATTGAAATAATTAAAGTGAATATTAATAACCTTTGTTTTAGCCGTTACGACTTGTGTAGACTAAGGAATAATATACATATATCGTTACTACTTTAGAAAAAGTCGTATTTGATATTTTGAGAAGTACTTATGAGTTTGAACTTACTTCTTTTTAAGTTTAAAATGGTACGTCGCGAAATATGAGATACGAGGATTTTTCAAAGCAGTATCGATATTTCTATAATCTCATATGTATGTATTCTTGCGAATTTGTTTTGGAGTTACAATGCATAGACATACACATTGAAGAGCATCGGTGGGATAGTGGCTTAGGGGTCGACTCGTGACCGTAAGGTACCGGGTTGGAACCCCTGCGGTTACCATGTACTATCAGACCATTGGAACCCTGACCCACCATAGAACGGTGTCACAGTGACAATTATAAAACAATTTGTTTGACACTTCACACAAAAAATAATCAACGTCTCTGTGACACAGTTCTATGGTGGGTCAAGGTTCCAATGGTCTGATAATACCATTGTTTTTTTCTAACTTAAGCGCATTATCCGATGCTCTTACGTTGAAGGAAAAACATCGTGAGGAACCCTACACATTCAAGTGTGTAAGAGGGTAACTGTACAAAAGATCCTAAGGCTCGAAGTGTATCCGAAAGGGCCCATCTGTAAGATAAGATAAGATAAGACAGATTATGTCGGGGTTTCAAAAAACAAATTGGCCTTACTCTCCTCGAAAATACCGTCGGCTTCCTGCTCAGGAAGTCCTTTCATCCTGCAGTACAGGAACCGAAGAACCGTGTCATCATCATGAGGGTCTGTCACGTGTGACGTTGGGTCTGGCAGCTCCGCCAAGTAGGGGGCGGATACAGCACACGGCAGTCGCGAGACGAGTTGTAGTTCTATGAATAAATAATAGTAGATTATACACCGAGGGGATAAAGCACTGTTTTATGTCACCAGCGCGATATTGAATTCTGAGAAAATGAGGGACTCCAGATTTAACTCGCAACCGTAGCGAGTGTGTAACGAGTGAAGCGAGAGAATTAAAACAGAGTCCTGAGTGCAGCGAGGGATTCAAGCTCGCCTAAGACGAAAACAGCTTTATCCTAAAAGAGAATACTCTAATTCTCTCACCTTTTGCGGGACAATAAAAAGCCAAGCTACTTACTAGAAACAACATTTTATTAAAACTTCAAGTACCTACCTTATTGTAATTTTTCATAGGTATTCAAATCTCATTATTAACAAGCGGGTTATAATGAAATACAGTACCATATTATAACCCGCCGGGTCATAATATTGTACGGAATCTCATTATAACCCGCTGGTTAGCCGATGGCTATAATGGCTTACTTTAGGTGTAATAAATAATAATTGAGCAATTTGGAGCATGTGGAGTGATATATTTTTTTCAATTATTTAAGTCCGCTGCTAATACAAATGGCGGCATCTCCGACAAAACTTTGGTACCAAATGCAACCTTATTACTGAGAGGAATGCATTGAACCTGCTCTGGCTATTGAATTGG
This sequence comes from Acleris laterana, assembly GCA_963966035.1. Taxonomy (NCBI): domain Eukaryota; kingdom Metazoa; phylum Arthropoda; class Insecta; order Lepidoptera; family Tortricidae; genus Acleris; species Acleris laterana. The sequence goes on from OZ014466.1 coordinate 2,258,358, forward strand.
AGATACGGCTTATTGGCTTATGAGGGCAGTATACGCCTTAAAGGTAAAGGTTAAGAAGCTTTATAACCTACTGTTCCCCAACCTACTTCGTTGGGTAGTAAACATTGTCTTTTGGATTAATATAGCCTATGACACTCACAAATAACGTGGCTTTATATTGGTAAAAGGATTTTCAAAATTGGTTCAGTAGATCCAGAGATTACCCCTTAACAACGTCACAAACTTTACCTCTTTATATCTTCTTTAAATATATACTTAAAAGGAGAAACTGACTGACTGACTGACATATCAACGCACAGCTCAAACGGCTAAACGTAGGCACTTGAAATTTGGAAGGGACGTAGCTTAGGTACCGTAGAGGTGCACTAAGAAAGGAATTCCCAAAATTCCCACGGGAACGGGAATCAGCGGGAAAATCCTTTTGTATGAAAAATCTAAACCGAAGCGAAGCGAGGGCGGGTCGCTAGTATTAGTATACGAGTAGATGTAGTGTGCACAGTGAGGAACAAATTGAAGCTGGATAAAATGACCTTGAATCACGTTACGTATACGTAGGTATCTTTTGCATCTCTTTCCCCAGGCAGCACAAACATCTCTCTTTTGTTTATTATGCGTAGTGTTTGTGTGAATGCAAAGACAGTTTTTTTTTGCATTACCTTGTAATTTGTCTTTGACCTTGAAATTTGGCTACGACCTTGAAATTAGTTTGTGACCTTGAAATTTATTAGTGACCTTGAAATTTGACCTTGATATTTCGTGACCTAGAAATATATTCTGTGAATTGGTGTCTTCTAATTTAATCGATTTATCATGATGAACTTACTCTCATCACTCTTGCAGGCGAACATCCTCATGTGACACGGGCTCATGAACGTGCGGTATATGCCATGCCAGCAGCGCGCGCATATCATGACGTCACGGGACGGGCACTCCGTGGGGCAGTATCCTTCGAATTTCTTCCAGTTCCCTGACAGTTTTATAATGACAATTATGATACTGTGAGGACAGAATGAAATGTGCTTTTAAGGGTCGTTAACTTTAGACAATAGGTTTTTATGATACTCGTAAATATTATAATCTTTATTTTTTGTTGTTATAAAATATTTATTTGCTTACCTACCTTTGCTATCATGCTGAGCATTATCTGGGTCTACGGCTTCTAGAGAAAATTTAAACAAAATTTAATAACAATTTGAATAGTTTACACAAAGTTTACAGTAACAAATTGTACGGTCACGAGAGTTAATTTGGGACCCATTTCAAGAAAAATATGCTTGAAGTCGTCAATGTCATTAGACATCATGTCATTTAATTTGGTACCCACCTTAGGTTCAAAGTCAATCTGACATTCTACAACAATAAGGTTGAGTTTCCCAAAAGTTACAAATGACTTGACATCTATAATGACATTGACGACTTCAAGCATATTTTTCTTGAAATGGGTCCCAAAATAACGCTCGTGACCGTACCATGCTACCGAGTGTCCTAAAAAAAAGTAGGTACCTGAGGGGCTATTGCTTAACGCACTCGCAATCGCAATTGTTTTCATTTTGAAAATCGAAGGCTTGTCTGCGTACAAAATGAAAACAACTTTTCCGCTTTGAAGCCAATTGAGATTGCGAGTGCGTTAGGCAATAATGTAATGTAATGTTCAAATGGATTCACTGAAAATCAGCGTCGAGGCACTTCCATGCCTTGGCACATGCTGAGTGGACTCCTTTTTGAGACCACCCTCAAAGCTGTACTACTATTTTTGCTAGTTTTAAGCAAGTTGTAATGTTGTTATGTGGTTTCAAATAAATAAATCATTCATTCATTCATTCATTCATTCATTCATTCATTCATTCATTCATTCAATAGCGACGCTGGTCTATTGAAGAAACTTTACGCTTTCCCGAGTGCTACCAAGCAGAACCCTTCATTTGGGACCCGAAAATTGAGGTCCATAAAGACAAACGTCCGTGAAGTTTGCTTCTTCAAAACACACTAAAACATTCACAAGCGTATGGACACTGCGGCTTGGATCACATACGTTTGTAGTTTACGGCGATGGGATTATGGTTTGCGGCAAATGGCAAGCGTGTGGACTTAGCGTTAAATAGGCTAACCGATTTTAATGAAATCTATCTAAGAGCCATGCCGAATAAACTATCCTTATTTTAAAAATATCCATACCAGTCCATTTGTTTGGGAGCTACGATGCCATAGACACACAGATACATACGTTAAATTTATAACACCCCTGGCAAGGCTTTAAAAATCAGAATAAATACTCTGACAAACAAGAGGTTTAAGACTGCGCCGAGCGTACGCCGGATGTACAGTGGCGCCCTCATTACTATTATTGTGTTTTCTAATAAACTAAAGTATTTTCTTGAAATTAATCGGTGGGTTTTTGTACTACAAATGAAAACACAACTTATAGGGTATATCACATAGTTTAATAACAATTCACCTTTGAGTTATCAACTTAACGGAAAAAGGTGGCCACCTTTTCCCGTTAGGCTGACTACTCAAAGGGTAATTGTTATTAAAGTTTGTTACGTATCCTATAAAGTGTTTTTACTTGCGCTATAAAAACGATTGCAAGGATTTTGTTTTAGTTAATTAGAATACACAATAATAGTAATGAGGGCGCCACTGGACGCTCGACGTTTGCTCGGTGCAGTGTTAAACGAATACACAGTATTTTAGTTGGGATTTAAAAACTAGAGTCCGACCCGCGAGTGGTAACACAAGTATTTTTCTCAAATTCTTCATATGGCAATAATTTTACCTGTGAAACAAGCTGTCACATTCTGAGTAAGTACCTATCCAGGCGCTATGCATTTCGTGTTACAGTAGAACACAACTTATATGGCGTGTCGTAAATTATCGCGCAGACAAGAACAACGATTCCGATCATTTCCGAAAGCACGATTAAAACCCACGATCAGACTTGTACTTGAATAGTTATAAGGTGCAAATTAAATTGCATCTATTTTTTCCATCTCACTCACGCACGTTTGACGGCTGACTGAATGACACGCGGGCGCGCGTCAACATGGCGTCACTAATAACCAATAATAGCACAGAATGCTACGTGAATCTTGCTGATTGGTTCCCGCGCTACGAAAATTTGTCTTCTGCGTAGGTACATCGGTAAGCCAAATCAGTTGTATTTTACTGTACCAGCTAGTGATATTTTGAATTTGCTGCCTTTTATGTGTCACCATTTGCTGGTCGGACTCTAGAATAGATTTCTACCGTTTTCATTTTTCAGCGATAAAATTGTAATCGAACCATCTGCGGACAATGTGCTTAGTGAAGTTACTGTTCTGTCAATATCTTCTTGGTCTACTACTGCTTCAGTTGTATTGGTTAAGGCTTGGTCTACTTCTATTTTGTCATCTTCCTTAAGTTCTTCTTCTTTATTTTCTCCTGGTTTAGTGCCTCCAACCACGTCTTCTGAACTGACTCCTGAGTCAGAGACAGGGTAAAAAGTGAGTTTGATTTTTGACCGAGGATTTTTTTTTCAATAACTTTTATTCATAACTATGAAAAAGATAAAAACCCCCGTTATAATGGCTCCGAGGTGATATCTCTTAAACAGCTCAACAGATTTTCATACAACCTAGTCATACACACACAGTGCAGTTTGCGGGTGGTAGGACCTTGTGCAGGGTCCGTCCAGATCGCTACCACCATCTTATCCATAAACCTACCGCCAAACAGCAGTGTTCGCATTGTTGTGTTCCGGTTTAGGGGTAAGACAGCCGGTGAAATGACAAGCATAGAGGTATTCCATCTTAGTCCTCAGGGTTGGCAACGCATTTGCAGTCTTAGGATTGCATTGTCTTGTGAATGCGAATGTCCATGGGTCATATTTTCCACTTACCATCAGGTGGCCTGTGTGCTCGTTTGTCTTCTCTATGCCATAAAAAAACTTCCTGATGAAACAGGGTTCAAATAAAATCAGATACACACGTTAAAATTAAATCACCACTTATTATAAGTAGGTATAGTGACAAAAAACATCTAATATTCTCGATTCTCGATGATGAACACTTAGTTATAAATATAAACGTTAATGCAATGTTTATAATTTTTTGATTAACTGTCATTAGATACCGTAAAACGGGGTGAGTAGGGATGAAGGGGTGATTAGGGACACAATAAGTCAAAACTTGTTACAAATAAGAACAGTTATTAAGACTGCGCCGAGCGTACGCCGGATGTACAGGGGCACCCTCATTACTTTTGTTGTGTTTTCTACTAAACTAAAGTATTTTCTTGAAATTGGACGGTAGATTTTTGTACTACAAATAAAACACAACTTATAAGGTACTTATATCACATAGTTAATAACAATTCACCTTCGAGTTCTTTGAACGACTGCAATGTGTCCCTAGCATCTAATGATAACGATCTGGAAGTTATCGTTGCACATATCGGTAAATTAAACCTAACAACTATTTATAAACCTCCGGCTCTTAAGTTGGACTGCACATCTTTACCAAACTACTCTCACCCATCTCTGACAATAGGGGATTTTAACTGTCACCACCAAGCTTGGGGCTATCAAAAAAGTGATCATAACGGCGAAGAGCTTTACGCTTGGGCCGAAAGGAACAACCATCACTTAATATTTGATCCCAAAGGAAAAAGCTCTTTTAGATCTGCAAGATGGGGCAGTAACACTAACCCAGACTTATGCTTTGCTTCTGAGGACTCGGAAGGCAACATGGTTGCCGTAACCAGAACCATCCTTAAAAATTTCCCTCGAAGCCAGCATAGGCCAGCATTAATCACGATTGGGATTCAAATCCCCCTATTAAAGTCAAAACCCGTACCTCGCTGGAATTTTAACAAGGCGGACTGGAATGCTTTTTCTGTGGGAGCGGACGCCACTCTGCGTTTTATCAAACCAGACATCGAAAACTACTCCCGCTTTGTCAAAGCCATAATAGCGACTGCTAAACGCTGCATTCCAAGGGGGTTCCGTAAAGAGTATGCTCCAGGCTGGTCATCTGAGACAGAAGAAGCGTACCAAGAGTTTCTCTCAACAAACGACGCTGAAGCCGCTCAGAAACTTTTGGCCTCCCTGGATGCATCGCGAAAATCTAAATGGGAAGCCTGTGTGCAAAGCATGGATTTCACGCATTCGAGCAAGAAAAGTTGGGCGCTCTTACGCAAATTACGAGGTGCTCAAATACATGAGCAAAAGACGCCGCTAATTCAACCCGACGATATTGCGAAACGAATGCAATCCCTCACTAAAACAGCTAAAACCGACAGATCATTCGCGAAAGAAGTACGACAACATAACATCAAATGTCTAAATTCATCAGATTCACTTGAATCCTACAGCCAGCACTTTACAATGTCTGAACTAAGTTCCGCCTTACTACTCATAAAGCCGAATAAAGGCGCTGGACCTGACCATATATACCCAGAATTCCTCACCCATCTCGGGAAAGTAGGCAGACGGTGGTTGCTGGCATTGTTCAACCAAATACTGGACACGTGCACCCTTCCGGAGATCCTGAAAAGATCCAAGGTGATTGCCCTGTTAAAGCCCGGAAAGTCGCCAGACGAAGCCGCTAGCTATAGACCAATTTCTCTCCTGTGCATAACCTACAAATTACTTGAACGGTTAATGTACAGCAGACTCTACACTTCGGTTGACTGCAGTTCCGCCTGAACAAGCCGGCTTTAGAAACAACAGAAGCTGCGCCGATCAAGTTCTGGCTTTATCCTCTTTCATCGAGGCAGGCTTCCAACGAGGTCTGAAGACTTCTGTGGCTTTCGTGGACCTAAGTGCAGCCTACGACACAGTATGGATTGAGGGACTCTTATATAAGATCGGTAAAATCATACCATGCCGGAAATCCTTAGCATTGCTAAAGACACTACTTGGCCCTCGCTACATCCAAGTGAACTTGGGGAACAACGTCAGTAGTTATAAAGTTTTAAAAAACGGTCTGCCTCAGGGATCGGTTCTAGCGCCTCTCCTATTTAATATCTACATAAGCGACATGCCGGACACAGTATGCCACAAATTCGCTTACGCCGATGATTTGGCTTTGGCATTCCAGGCGAAACGCTTCGAGGCAGGCGAAATAGCACTTTCGGACGATCTGAGGGTTATGGGCGACTACTACACGAAATGGCGGCTTTGTCCAAACCCGTCTAAAACAGAGGTTGCAGCTTTCCACCTTACCAACTGTCTAGCTAACAAGAAGCTAAATGTATCTTTCTGTGGAGTACCTGTCAAGCACAACCCTTCCCCTAAATACCTAGGCGTGACACTAGATCGTTCCTTAACCTTCAGACAACATCTTGACAATGTGGCGCAAAAACTGAAAACTAGACTGAATATAATAAGGAATCTTTCAGGAACAAGCTGGGGCGCTTCCGCCCCAGTCTTTCGAACTTCCGTATTAGCTCTGGTTTACTCTACCGCGGAGTACTGTGCCCCTGTATGGTACCGAAGTGCGCATACTAACAAAGTTGATACTAAACTCCGCGAGGCCATGCGTATCATAACGGGACTAGTAAAATCCACCCCACTTCCTTGGCTTCCAGTACTAGCGCACATCCCACCACCGGACCTGCGAAGGTGCAACGCGGCGGCAGCTGAGTGGCACAAGTGCTCGAGACTCAGCATGCCGATTCGTAAAACGCTTGACCATCCACCGCCACACCGCCTGGCATCAAGACATCCGATTTGGTCAGATGAACGTTTGGAGACCAATTCCAACGTCAGAGCGGAGTGGCGAGCCTCTTGGGAGCTCTTTGACCATCCTCAAAAAGAGCTGATCGCAGACCCAAATACCAAACCCCCTGGATTTGATGCTCCTCGTCCAGTGTGGGTAAAACTGAATAGATTCAGAACCGGACACGGACGATCCAACCATCATCTACACAAATGGGGGCTCAGAGAGTCGCCATCTTGCGAGTGCGGAGAGCCTGACCAAACTCTAGCTCACATCGTGAATGATTGTCCGCTCCACTGCTTCCCTGGCGGTATGTCCGAGCTGCACCAGCTCTCTGCAGCGGCCAAAGACTGGCTAGTAAACCTAAAAATAGACGTATAGGATCCAGCGCTAAGATTAATATAGCCATACGAAATGATGATGACCTTCGAGTTATCAACTGAACGGAAAAAAGTGGCCACCTTTTTCCGTTAAGCTGACTACTCAAAGGCTAACTGTTATTAAAGTTTGTTACGTATCCCATAAATTGTGTTTTTACTTGCACTATAAAAATGTATCGTCTGATTTCAAAAAAGTCTTTAGTTAATTAGAAAACACAATAATAGTAATGAGGGCGCCACTGTACATCCGGCGTTTGCTCGGCGCAGTCTTAAATGGACAATAACGTCACGTCTATTGAGAATTGTTTCTTCTTCTCTTGGAATGTTTGCAAGTTAAAGACCCACTTCCCGGTTTCAGATGAAGCTGAAAATTCTGATGCCTAAACGCCTTTAGTTCTGATGACAATACAATAATATAGTATCAGCGAGCTGGTCTGATGATGGAGCACCAAATAACTTTAAATAGAAAATTATTTCATAGTTGTTGTTTTTTGAGATAGTTTTTTGTTTGTCGTAACGGCTTCGGACCCTACACTGAGCATGGTCCGACATGTACTTGCCTGGTTTTAAAAATGTTCAGTCAGTAAGGAATGCAAATAACCGGTTATAATCGGTTTTAACCGGTTTTAACCGGTTATTTTCATACAGAAACGGTTCTTAACCGTTTATATTGCATTGCCTAGTGCACTGTCGGTGCATCACAAAATAACCTTCAACATGTAACCAACGTAATGCGTCAACACATTATACCTTCTTCTGATATTTCTTTTTCAGTGCTATTAGTGAGTTCCACGACAGGACTTTTTCCAAGTAAGGTATCTCTCATGTCATACTCTTCGCTAGAATGTAGAGATCGATTATCACTAACGACTATGATTCCACGATCGTGTACATGCAAACTATCCAGCGTGTCTCCCAGTTCGTGATCCTCCTGATCATTTTCATCTGTAACAGTAACTATATAAAAATCATTTTCATGTAATGCATATGGTACTTATAGTCACGGTAAAAAAAAGGTTTGTCACTTTTCGACTCCATTTCAACTAGGGAATGCAATTTAACCGGTTAATAACCGTTTTTATATGAATACCAATTAAAACCGGTTAAAACCGGTTTAACCAGTTATTTGCATTCCCTAACTTCAACGCTCTTAAAGTCCAAAAGTGACGAACCTTTTTTACCGCGACTATACCTAGTTAGCTAGTTCTTGAAATATATAGGTACCTAGCGCAGTGGAGGTGAAAATATGTTTCGGTAAGGCTATCAGAAATAAGTTTTTGTGAAAAATTTTAGTGTTGGGACAAGTTTTTGTTTCTTGCTATACTTTTTTTTGCACAGTCATCATCTGACTAGATCGATCGGTCGGTCATCGGTCATCGGTCAAGACGATTCTAACAAGCCCTAACACGACGAGTTTATGGCCACCCTGGGTCTCCATCATCAGACTAGCTCGATGGTACTATATTATTGTATCGTCATCAGAACTAAAGGCGTATGCAAATTTTCATCTTCTCGAAAACCGGGAAGTGGATCAAATTTAACTTGCAAGATTTGACCCTTACACACACAAGTACATACATTGCAAGTTAAATAAAAGCTTGTAAATGACCACGGCTTGAACCGCGGTTAATCCTGTTTCCACCGCTAAGTGAATTACGAGAGAATTATCCAGAAGATTTCAAGAATTTTTACCTACGAATGGCTATTGTCAATTTTGACGCTTTATTGGAAATGGTACGTATGGATGCTCATTGAACAAACAAATCAATTATAAATTGCTTCTGCGCTCCGCCATGTTCTTTTACATGTCGAGACGAGAAGCGCGGTCCGAACTTGAGTTCGGAACATGTCGTTGCTTAAATACTAAAGGGCCACAAATCAAAATGTGTTTGTGTTGCATGTAAATTCAGAATGCTATATAATTTAAGTTTTAAATCAAACTATATCTGTTTTTGTTTTGTGGCGCTTTTGTATTTAAGCAGCGATGTGCTCGCGCCGTTGCAAGGATAGAACTGTTAGATGCCATGCACCGCACTTACAAGTACGGTTTGGAACAAAGGTTGGAACGGCGCGAGGCGTTTCCCGCGGTCCAAACTTTACGCGTAAAGCCGCTATTTGGCTTATAAATTTTAGGCGTTCAGAGGTCCTTGCCAAGGTGCATTACGCTAACTAGCGTTTCTATTCGTTTCGTTTTTAAACCAATCGCGTCACTGGTAGATCACGTGATACGAAAAATCATGCTCTACATGCTTGCGGTGTTTGCCTAACTCTGCAGGACGCAACTATATGTAAGAGTGAGCGCGGCGCTCACTCTAACATACCTACAGTTGCGTCCCGCAGCGTGTGGAGCCGGCATGATACGCTTTGTGATCGGGTGGCTTGAGCTGCACATTGTCCCACTGCCATTATTTGAACTGCCACCAATTTATTTAAAATATGCAGTGAACATTTTCAAAGGTCGATACTTAAAATATTCATGTGTCTAATGTACAAACCTCCTTGTAACTGAGCGATGTATGGTAGGAATGTGTACAACATGAATATTAGTACATTGTGCATCAAGGGTGGTAAGAAGAGGGTTACTAACGAGAGTGTTAGAAACCCTTTACTGCCTGTGACACACACAATGGTTTTCATCACATTTACGAGGAAAAACCACAAAGAAAAATTAAAGTTATTTTATTTCGATTTGGCTGGTAACAAATCGTCATGAAGTAATTGAGCCGCATTTCTTAATTCCGGCGAAGTAGCTGTAATAACGAATCCTAATTCCAATTAAACGGATGAAGAAGCCATTTCTAATTAGTTTATATTGTCTCTTAAACTTTAAAAACACTTTATAACTCAGCAAATTATAAAACAATAACTTCTCGCTAATGCAGGTAACAATATTTTTTTTGTGACATCTACCACAGATAATGCTTAGAACTGTGTTTAGTTTTGAACTGGAATCCAGACAGTTTTTGCCAATTTGTTAAAAATGTATTTACTAAAACTAATGATAAATATTGACATTTACTTGAAATATAAAATTATTAATGAAGCGTAGTAGATTGTTTGTAATGCTAAGTTAGTCTTTAGCTAAGTTATAAAGATGAAATTAGAAATACTTAGTCTGAAGTTTTGGCTGAACATGAAACCTCCTTAGTCAGAAATGATAGTACGAAATAGTTGCAAATTTTAAAACGAAATGAGGCACTTTCCGACCTTGTGTTTCAATCGGAAAACCTTTCTTTCCGAGCATGTTTGAGAAAACCATTGTGTGTACCATAGGCAGTAAGGGGATTACTAACTCGAGTCATCAAAAACCCCTCGCCTTCGGCGTCGGGCTTCTAACACTCTCGTTAGTAATCTCCTTCTTACTACCCTTGATGTACAATGTGCATTATTGACATGTTATTTTAAATTCAGCATAGCTTTGATTACACTAGAAATATAAATATTTTATAACACCTTAATTACTGTATTCAACCAATGAAGAAGTTTGATTGATTCATTGATTTCATCCATACCTTCATTATGTTCCGCGCCGTTCGCCTTAAGCAGCAATTCATTATTCTCATATTCTGCCCCTATGCCTTCTTCATGTTCAGCATCATCTATCTTATTTCCCGGGTCAGCATTTTCCTGCTCTTCTGGTTCCATTTCTTGTTCAATTTCCGCGCCTTCTTCATGTTCAGCATCATCTATCTTATTTCCCTTGTCAGCATTTTCCTGCTCTTCTGGTTCCATTTCTTCTTCGATTTCCGCGCCCTCTTCATGTTCAGCATCATCTATCTTATTTCCCGAGTCAGCATTTTCCTGCTCTTCTGGTTCCATTTCTTGTTCGATTTCCCCGCGTTCTTCATCATCTATCTTATTTCCCGGGTCAACATTTTCCTGCTCTTCTGGTTCCATTTCTTGTTCGATTTCCGCACCTTCTTCATGTTCAGCATCATCTATCTTATTTCCCGGGTCAGCATTTTCCTGCTCTTCTGGTTCCATTTCTTGTTCAATTTCCGCGCCTTCTTCATGTTCAGCATCATCTATCTTATTTCCCGGGTCAGCATTTTCCTGCTCTTCTGGTTCCATTTCTTCTTCGATTTCCGCGCCTTCTTCATGTTCAGCATCATCTATCTTATTTCGCGAGTAAGCATTTTCCTGCTCTTCTGGTTCCATTTCTTGTTCGATTTCCCCGCGTTCTTCATCATCTATCTTATTTCCCGGGTCAACATTTTCGTGCTCTTCTGGTTCCATTTCTTGTTCGATTTCCGCGCCTTCTTCATGTTCAGCATCATCTATATTATTTCCCGGGTCAGCATTTTCCTGCTCTTCTGGTTCCATTTCTTGTTCGATTTCCGCGCCTTCTTCATGTTCAGCATCATCTATCTTATTTCCCGGGTCAGCATTTTCCTGCTCTTCTGGTTCCATTTCTTGTTCGATTTCCGCGCCTTCTTCATGTTCAGCATTATCTATCTTATTTCCCGGGTCAGCATTTTCCTGCTCTTCTGGTTCCATTTCTTGTTCGATTTCCGCGCCTTCTTCATGTTCAGCATCATCTATCTTATTTCCCGAGTCAGCATTTTCCTGCTCTTCTGGTTCCATTTCTTGTTCGATTTCCGCGCCTTCTTCATGTTCAGCATCATCTATCTTATTTCCCGGTTCAGCATTTTCCTGCTCTTCTGGTTCCATACCTTCTTCGAATTCCGCGCCTTCATCATGTCCATCATCTAGCTTATTTGCCGATTCATTATTTCCCAGTTCGCCTGCTGCCATATCCTCACCAAATTCTTTCATTTCTTCATCAAATTTTGCTAACCTAATAAAAGAGAAACCTTGAAGAGGCAATTAGGTCTATGATTTCGCTTTAGTTTCATGGTTTCGCTTTACCTAACGTACTACGACTAGAATGTCTTTAGAGTTTAGTAGTTCTTTAAATCTATTCATATAAAATTCTTACGTGACTGATTGACAGACAGACAACACAGCCTAAACTGCTGGACCTAGGTTCCTGAATAACCTGAGGGTGAACTAAGATGTATGGTTCTGTGTTCCCTTGTAAAGGTTAAACGGATGACACCATTTTGACAAGCGAGATGTCTCTAGATTCGTCTTAGCGTCGCGGGTATCACTGGGTACTATATATTTTTTCTAAATGTTAAATTTGCGTTATAAAAAATCAAACATGATAAACTAACTTTACATCGACGATATTGTCCAAACAACAGAGTTGGTTTTTATTTGCGGGTGGTAGGACCTTGTGCAGGGTCCGTCCGGATCGCTACCACCATCTTATCCATTAACCTACCGCCAAACAGCAGTGTTCGCATTGTTGTGTTCCGGTTTGGGGATAAGACAGCCGGTGAAATGACTAGCATAGAGGCATTCCATCTTAGTCCTCAGGGTTGGCAACGCATTTGCAGTCTCAGGATTGCATTGCAGTCTTGTGAATGCGAATGTCTATGGGTCACAGTGTCCACTTACCATCAGGTGGCCTGTGTGCTCGTTTGTCTTCTACATATATGCCATAAAAAAAAAAGGTCTGTCTTTATAGGACATTCAATAGCAGTTTGGGGTTTGTTTAGAAGACTTGCTAGGAATACGACCTGTGTCGCACACTTATTAAAAAAAAGACGAGAATGGTTCTCCATCGATAAGAAATAGAAGCAGTGGGAAACCAAAAGCTGGGAACAAATTATCGGACGCGGCTGACGGACGCGACTGGTAAGTGTGTAGGGTTGAAGACATCCAGCGTCAGGTGTCCGAACTTTACCTTCGATGGTTTGCAAAATTCAGTGTATATTCATTATCTAGATACCTATAAGTCACGGCTGTGAGCCGCGTCCGTCAGCCGCGTCCGATAATTTGTAAGCTTAATTCTACGCTTCGTAAAAAAACGGAAATACCAATTACATTTAAAGAAAGATGCGCAATGTCCATTTATGTATACATCATCATCGTTATAAACTCACACTTTCATTGCCAGAGTAGGGTAGGCAGTGCTACAGAATTACTACACTCAGGAGCAAAAATAACGGGTCAGTGTGCGTTTTTCATACAAACGAGGCTATTTCGAAGCCTTGGTTCCTCGCCCCTGGCGAGGATGCTTGTAGTGAAATCTGATGATGGATACCCCATCATCGATACAGGACTTCCAGAGTGCCTAGGACACCCAACTGATTGAATCTGCGGCTAACGCCGGTATTGTGCATGTTCAGTAAAACATGTAAAATGACAATAAAATGTAAGGAAATCCAAATGCTCACCCAAACTCTCTCGCTGTGGTGTCAACTGATTGTGCGATCAGTTAGGTATCTTAAGAACTTTTGACCTCCTTTATTGAACCTTGGAGTATCCACCATCTAACCTCACTCAAAAATACCCCTGGCTAGAAACCAAGGCTTCGAAATACCCTCGTTTGTATGAAAAACGCACTCTGACCCTTCATTTTTGCTCTTGAGTGTAACTAGCCTAAAAAAAACTATAGATTAAAACCGTCTACATAATTACGACCTATACTTTTAGAGTTGTATCTTTTAAACGGCTCAAGCGATTTCCATGAAACATAGCTAAGAACCACCCTGATTAAAGTAGCTTTCTATTTTCGTTAAATAATTGCGTTTTCGGATCATTTCCCATTTCGATAAAAAAACATATTCTAGATAAGCCAAGAGGCGGTATCACAACAATAGCTAAACAATTTTCAATCCTCTTTAATTAGCAATAAGGTTGCACTTGCTGCACTTTTGTCTGAAATACTGCAATTTGTCTAAGGCATTGCCCCAGCTACCAGGTCTTACCCTGATAAGTCTCCACCATTTTCAGGGACTTCAGTAGTTTCTGAAATAGTTTGAACAATATTTTAACCAACGAATTATATTTAAATATTTATATGAGTTTTCTGTAACACCCTACATAATTCAGAACTTTTCTTTTGAATTACCCTATCTATTGATGAAAACCACATTAAAATCCGTTGCGTAGTTTCAGAGATCTAAGCGTAGACGGAAGCGACTTTGTAGTAGGTATACTATACTATGTTAAATTAATTAATATACGTCAAGACCACAAAACATTGTTGAAACTTATTTTAGAGAGTATATTAAACATGATTCTATACATAGGTAACATTTTAAACTTCATGTGTAAACAATTTAGCATTTAAGGTAAACGTCCCAGTAGTTGACGCCTTAAGCCAAAAAAGGACCAAGGATATTAACTCAAATGAACAGTTTTGGGTTTTTTTTTAACACAGATAAACTGGTTAGGTACCGTCTAACATTAGAACTTTTACGTTTGTCTGTGACTAAGATTAAATACGACACATAGTAATTTTTGTACCATCCCATGTATTTATTTTTTACGTTCCTTTAATTTAATTGTTACATATTATTAGTTGTAATTTGAAACAGTTTGTCGTCACTATACATAATAAAAAAAGTGAAAATGTATTATTAAAATATTGTTATCGAAAGTGAGTAGAAGGGTCGGAAGGGGCCGGCCTAGGCGTACTTTTTCGAGTCAAATCAGAGATATACTGGAAAAGGGCCGAGTCTTAAGTACCCGAAACCGATGTGCGTGCATGACTCGATGTATGAATGTAGAAGAAGCGAAATAAATTTGTCAGGATCGTAGCAATTGATTTAATGTATGTATGTATGTAAAATATTGTTTTTCATTTAGAGTTTGCTTATGACTATCGTATCGTCACCATCATCATAGCTCTTATTATGCTGACAGTAATGGAGGTCGAGTTAAAAAAAAATATGATACCTAACAATATAAGCAATATTGTTTAAAGGTAAGTCGGGTGAGTGAGTTGAAGCCATGGACTAAGACTACCGTAAAACTGAGTGTCTTGCGGGTGGTAGGACCTTGTGCAGGGTCCGTCCGGATCACTACCACCATCTTATCCATTAATGTACAGCCAAACAGCAGTGTTCGCATTGTTGTGTTCCGGTTTGGGAATAAGACAGCCGGTGAAATGACTAGCATAGAGGCATTCCATCTTAGTCCTCAGGGTTGGCAACGCATTTGCAGTCTTAGGATTGCATTGCAGTCTTGTGAATGCGAATGTCTATGGGTCACAGTTTCCACTTACCATCAGGTGGCCTGTGTGCTCGTTTGTTTTCTCTATGCCATAAAAAAAGTCTTATAATTAGATATACACCGGGTCCATTGCGAGACATTTTATCAGCTTATTCCTGACCATATTTTAAGTTAAAAATGTTAATTAACGTCTGCTAAATTAGGCTCGGTTTATTTCGATTTTTATGTAAAAATGTTGTAATGGAATGTTGGAACCTCCAGTATGTGAAACACCTTTATGATTGCGACGTTGCGAGACTTAACCATCTAATTTGACTGCAGTCAAATTAGATGGTTGTCAACTTCTGTCACTATGAGTGTTTAGCATTACATTGTTTACGTCATCAACAGAAATATCGGCAAATTATTTTTTAATAAATTCATGCTTCATTTTAGTTTGCAACCCTACTCACCCCGTTTTAAGGTAAGGACTCTCCAGAGATAGGGCATCACATGAGTGGACCATTCCAGAAATAAAATGAAATTATTAATTTAGTAAATTGGGCATTTTCGTTTTTTTTTACACTTGACACTTCGCTAATATGGAGTGAATCCTCTAGCACTTTGGACAATACCATCATTGCGAAAAAGAAGCGCCCCAAGAGGCTAGCAGATATTTTTTTAACCTTTATGGTATATACGGCATGATAGTTTCTTTTTGAATATTTTAGAGGGTAAAGTCGAAGGAAAAAGAGGAAGAGGAAGACCTAGGCTTACTTACCTACTTCAATCAAATAAGACAGAAGGCCAATGTGTCGTGTCGTATTAGGAGGTGAAAAAGCTAGCACAGAGTAGAGAAAAGTGGCAATTACTTCACCGACAAGAGCCTAGCTCTTAAATTTAATGATGATGATGGTATATACGGTACAATCATACTAAAAGTTAGTAACATAGCAAAGTTTTACAGTAATAAAGAAGTTATACTTATAATATACTAAAATTAATAACTAGGATAGTGCCATAAACTTCAAATACCTAAAAATACATTATTTTTTGTATGAAGTCTGGTTTACACGAAGGCTTTTTCTCCTTGCAAAATGGTTTTTTTAATGTTACAATTATTTTCACTAGCATTGTAAATTAAATCAAATCCAACTAGGGAAATGGCAACAATGTTAGACACTTTTAACTGACAGGCACCAATAATTGACACTTAACTTCAAATCAAAGCGCATACGGCCGTATGCGCTCTGAATTGTGTATCCCTGGTTGGGTTTGATTTCATTTAACCTTGATTGTTGCATGGCAAAACAAATGAATAACCCTTTTGTTCCGTAAAAAAAAAATGACACCATAGGTCCATGTCGATTACTAGTTCCTTCACTATAATATACTACAAATACCACAAGATGTTAATTATTTTAAAAGCTTGTATTTAACTTATTTAATGTATGTATGTATATAAGGGTCAAATCATACAAGTTAAATTTGACCCACGTCCCGGTTTCCGATGAAGCTGAAAATTTGCATACGCCTTTAGTTCTGATGACAATACAATAATATAGTACCTACCATCGAGCTGGTCTGATGATGGAGACTCAGGGTGGCCATAGGAACTCCTAAATTACACATGATAAACCCGTCGTGTTAGAATCGTCTTGACAAGTAGATGACGACTGTGCAAAAAAAAAATACAGTCGGCAATAAAAGCTTGTCCCAAAAATTCAATTTCTGACAGAAACTTATTAATTTATACTGCGCTAGTATCGCTAAGATGAGTGAAATAGGCTGGGTTGTCTTTAACTAAGAAACTTAATACCAAGGTTTTTTATTGATAGGGTTTTTATAAAACGAGTTTTAATTGAAAGGGTTTTTGCTAAACCCTATTGCTTACCAATTTTGTAAGGATCACCGTCGTACAGAGCAAGTTTCTCACCTTTGGGGTTCGTACTCTCACCTGCACCCCATTTAATTTCGTCCGCGACTAATTTTTTTTTTCTTATAGGGTTAGGGTTATGATGAGTATGGTATTCTGGAATTAACGATACGAATCATTTATCATGTCATTGTTTTGTATATAGCACTTATGTCCCAATTTCACGAAAGTTACTCGTACAGCACGTGAGATATAATGAACTTTCGAGAAAAGGCGTTGAACTATGGAAGAAAGTAACTAAATATGTTTTTGTCTTGTGCGAAATGCCTGTATGTCAAATTTACATTGTACATGAAACCAATTATAAGTAAGTACGTGCCGTCAAAGAATTGATTCGTAGACCATTTTAGACTATGTCAAAGTGACACTGTAAATAAAATCATGAGAAGTCTCATATACGTTTTGATTGATTACGTCACTGTGACTTGCCCAATTAAATTAGAGAATGTAAACATATTGTAGAGTTTAAAATATTGTTAAATAGATACTTGGTTAAGAAAGGGTTCTATTTGATGGATGAATATATGAATGATAATTTGTAATACCTGATGTGTCATTACATTAATAATAATTGTACGTATAAATTAATTTAACGTTGAAAGTTAAGTTTATTTAACTAGTCATTATTTACTAGGTATTAAGTTATGAGAACTATTTTATATTGCATGCTAGATACTAGCAGATTGTGACAGATCAATACATTTTTCACGCCACTGCTCGGAAATATGGCCAAAGAAGGATCGAAATCAGAATAGAAAGTTGCTCTTAGTAGTACAACACAAAAACAGTCCAACAATGTTGAGTTGCAAAGTAAAATGGAGTGTTTTTAGACCAGTTTACTTTCTACTCTGCTATTGGTCGGTTATTTATGACATTAGTAACTCGTTCGGAAATAAATAAAAAAATGTTTGACAAATATGACATTAGAACGTTTAATTAAAAAATTAAAACGTCAAATCCGCTCTGTGAAAGTGTATTTTTGCGATTGTAAACGTGTTTTTATGTAAGTTTTTAAGGCGTACGTGAAAAACGCCTTTGCATCTTTAAATAAGGTAAAAATTAAAAAAGTTAAAAAGGCGGGAATGAAAATTACTTCTGTTCTTTTAATTGGAAACAAACGCTAAACTTTTGAACTTTTGATTGGAAATTTGTACGATATTCAACAAAAATGAGTGATACAAGTACAACCGGCCGAAATGACACAAAATACTAATATAAATGTTCCGGGAAAAAACATTTCCTTGTCATTCAGCAACTGTCCTAATGCTAATATCAATATTACTTTTAATTAAACTGTGTATTATGTCCTAACCTGTTTTATTTCCTTACATTAGGCGTGAAAAGCACATAGTATTGCCTCGGTAGAAAGTGCAATAAATAGATGGACTCGTATCTTCGCGGTCCTCACCTGCGGCTCGGCCCGCGAACTAACTCGTCCATCTATTGCTTACTTTCTGTACCTGGGCTACAATGTACTATTATGTACCACCTTTTGTACTCACTTTCCAGCAATAAACGATTTGATTGATTGATTGATTGTGACATAGTCCAAAATGGTCTAGGAATCAATTTGTCAAACAAAACGAATATCTTTAACAATAGCAGAATATATTCATTCTTCTTAATTGACAAACAAAAAGCCATTCCTATTTTTAAACGTTGTGATACTAAACAACCGGACAAATGCGAGTCTCGAGCCTCGCCCGCTGAGGGTTCCGAACATGACACAGTTAACTTGATTAAATCTTTGAGCCGCCGTTCCTTGAATAAAAACCCTGTTTTTTTTTGTGATTGTTAATGTAAAGTTTTCAGAAATATACGTTTTTTGCGGCAAAGACAGCCGTATCTTTTTTTACGTTAACTTATAAGTTTGATTTTTTCAAAGCTTCTTGGGACTGTAGACCTGAGTATATGGTTTTAATTTAAATTCGATATCTTTACGCGTTTCCAAGATAAAGAGCCTTGATGGACAGACGGACGGACGGACGGACAGACAGCAAAGTGATCGTACAAAGTTCCGTTTTTTCTTTTTGAGGTATGGCACCTTAAATCGTGTTAGTATCAGTCTAACTGTTTGAAAGCTACGATCTCACACACCGATTAACACGTGCGACAAATCTCTTTTTTTTTGATCTATTGGGTTGAGAGTTAAAGAATGACTTCAGATTTTCATCGTCTTTTTCTTAAAATTGATTTGGAAAGACTTTGCACATTCTGCTATTTTGAGCTCACATAATTAAGCATCTAGCTGCTCGTAAGTAAAATAAAATTGTCTACCTACCACGCCACCCCCGACCATATGTATCGCTATCGTAATAATTGTAAAATCCCCCATCCTCCAAGGTCCTTTCCGGATAGTCTAACTCAGCTTCATTCATTAAAGCCCTTGCATTGTCCTTATTTCCATTTTTATGGCCTCCGCGATCTTTCCATGTACGCCCATTACGTTTGACATCTTTGCCCACGACTTTTTCATTCCGATTGCCCCCTTTAATGAAAATTGTATTTTAGTTTTAAATATTTAACTTCTTTACTATAAGGCCTATTGGGGAGTCCCTCAGGACAACCAACAAACTGGTATTTAGATCAGTCAGGCCACTGTTTAAGTTTTCCAATTATTTTTGGCGTTTGGTTAGGTTAGGGTTGTATTAAAACAACACTAAAAAGTTTGAAAACTTTAGCGGAAATGGCTTTAAAATGGAAATTCAGACGATTCCATAGGGGCACCGAATATTTTATTAGACATCACTCTTTCGAAACTAGTATTACGCTAATATCGTATTTGTTTCTACTTTGACGAATTAGAAAGTGACGGATGGTGTCGTAACGGAGCATGGGTGCTTTAACGTTTATGCGATTGGGAGTATATTATTTTTCCTACTCCTGTACTTTTATCTGTCATTTATATAGTCACGAACACTAATATAAGAACATACATAATATGTCCGCAGAATAATCCAGAGAAAAGTTTATCTTGTCTATGCCCCAAAACAGCACATGTGCGTTTTTGAGATAAAACGATACGGCCAGCTGCCAAAGCTTAGCGTTGCACAATCGATTTAATCATATTTTAACGATTGTGAAATAGGGACTATAAATCACTTAATGTTTTGAGAAATGATTTCAGTTACCTGATTAGTCGATTTTAAAATAGCTGTATTCTGGTTGGTTGATACGAAATACAAAGTTTTTTTAAAAGATTTAAATTAGTTAAAGAGAAACACGTACCTAAAATAGCCAATCGTTCCGTTTGACAATCGATGTGTATTGTGATTGGTGGATTTAATTTGGTGAAGTATTCTGATTGGTCAAATTAAAATGTTTTGGAATTGTAAATAATTCTATTTTCCATTCCGTCAATTTAAAAACAAAGTAAACCATAGACACATATTTTGTCATTTTCTTGTTTCCCGCTCGTTTGTTGTTCTTTACTTCGTTCGTTCGTTTGTAAGTTTTTTCGCTTAGTTTTGCATTTCATTTGAAACCTAGTCGTAGAAAAAGTATTGTATGCAACGGTGTATAACTAAGTCAAAAAACACTCGTAGCGCTTACCTTTACGATGTTCGCCTTCGGCTCACATCGTAACACACGCCACTCGTATTTTTTGACCTCTCTTATACAACTATTGCATAAACTACTAATACAGCATAGGAGTCGTATCGTTAATTTCAAGACGAAGAGGTATAAAATAACTATTCCGTATATAAGAACCTCCTATATATTTATATAACGACCCCCACTTTCAAGGCTGATGTCTTATAATCGGCCTAACCATTTTTTTTTAAACTAGCTTTGTTTTAATCACAACGGTTCGCTTCATCCGCTTGGGAGCTAATATACCCCCAGATGAACACACTCTTCTTCTTCGTACGGTCAATCCTGCATTTTCCTATAGATTAAGGTTAGTATTTACTGAGACATAGATACACAGATACACACTTTAAAGTTAGGTCACCCCTCCTTTTGTAGTCGAAGGCTAAAACAAGTATATCGTGGGAAAGTCAATGGAAAGAAGGTGAAAACCACGGAAGTAAGATAGAGACGACAATGATCCCTTTCAAATAGGTTCGTAAGCAATAGAGGTTAACAAAAACCCGTTCAATAAAGTAAAAAATGAGCGTCACTGATCTCTAGCGCGAAGAATCAGCATTCGTGGAAAAAAAAACGAATTTCATTTGGGGTCCGTGACTCTCCAAAGGGGTTTTATTGAAAGGGTTTTTTACTGAACGGGGTTTTTGTTACACCGTGTAAATTGACATGGCAATAAGAAATCCTTAACATTAAATCCAAAATGGCTACAAACTGTTACAAATTGGCACAACCAATAAAAGGCTTAAAAAACATAAATAAATTATAAAAATAAGAGCATCTCGGACCATGCTCACTGTGTGGTATTTTTTTTACATAATTTGAATATTGGTCTTAGTTCAAAACTGTATGTGTACAAAATTTCAGACACACAAACAGGCAGCCAGCCTGAGCAACAGACAGACAGAGATGGTGAAACTATAAAGGGTTAGTTTGAATACAGTACCCTAATATGATAATCAGTTTAATTTTTAACCCAGGGTCTCAGAAAACCCTTGAGGGCCCTTTTCAACACCGTGTTAAATGTTTGGTTTTGCTTGTTATTGGGCTTAAATGTGTTTTAGCGTTGTATAAATTATTTCTATTCTATTCCATAAAAAAATACCTGTTTCTTTCGGACTCCTTGCGATCGCTTTCTTTTTGACATCTTTGCGTCCAACTATTTTTTGATTTCTTTTGGCTTTCTTCCCTCCTTTTAACTTCTTCCTCTTTTTAATCATTCTTGTTTTATTATGTATAGCATGTTTCTTAATAAGTAATTTTTCATTGCCAACTGAAAAAAAAACGTTACGTACCTACATGAATATTTCAGCGCGTTTAGAAAGACTAAATTCAGAGTTTAATAACAACACACACAACACAACAACAACACTTAACACAACAACACTTGAATGAAGGGTACCTAATCCATCATTTTATCTAATTGAAAGGGACAGAGATGTATAACTCTCAACCTAAACTGAACTACTTTAGTACGACACGGTAACCCTACTTATGTATTTTCAGTAACCCAACCGATTTCCATCAAAACTAGCTAAAACCTCTTAAATCTTAATTAAACTAGCATTCTGTTAAAAAAAACCCGTCTAAATCAGTTTATTCGTTTAGAAGTTACGATGCTACAGACAGATACACAGATACACTTTTAATTTACAACTCCCATATGTTATCTTATCTTATCTTATCTCAGATACACCACAAAAGATCCTCTCGGATACACCCCTTTAGGATAGTTTGTGAACTTACCCGCTTACATTTCACTGTAAGAGCATCGGGTAATTTACTTAACTTAGAAAAAGTCATTGGTACATGGTAACCGCGGAGGATTGAACTCGGTACCTTACGATCACGAGTCGACCCTATAAGCCACTAGGCCACTGACACTCCAAAACAAATTCGGATACGGTTAATTCTTCAAACAAAGCTAGATTAATCGGATCACAATGCGGGTGGTAGGACCTTGTGCAGGGTCCGTCCGAATCGCTACCACCATCTTATCCATTAACCTACCGCCAAACAGCAGTGTTCGCATTGTTGTGTTCCGGTTTGGGGATAAGATAGCCGGTGAAATGACTAGCATAGAGGCATACCATAAGTAATTCTGTAGCTCTGCCTACCCCACTCTGGGAATAAACGCGAGAGCTTATGTAGAATTATTGTATGTACCTACACATATGAGATTACAGAAATATAGTCACTGCTTTGAAAAATTCTCGTATCTCATATTTCAGGACGTACTATTTTAAACTTAAACGTGAAGACAATTAAGTTCAAACTCATACTTATCGAGATATCAGATACGAGTTTTTTCTAAAGTAGTAACGATACCCTCGCTTCGATTCGATTTATGTGAGTATGATATATAGCCTTCAGCCTTCCTCGATAAATGGGCTATCTAACACTGAAATAATTTTTCAAATCGGACCAGTAGTTCCTGAGATTAGCGCGTTCAAGCAAACAAACAAACTCTTCAGCTTTATAATATTAGTATAGATATAGATTCCCTAGTCTATGCAAGTGGTAACTACTGCAATAAAGGGTTTTTTCTACGGGTTTCACCTATTACCAATTACCAGTGATCGTACTTTTTCTATCATTTTTGGTGCAATGACGTCAAATGACACACGACAGCGACCTAGGGTTGTCGACGTGTTTAATATGATTGACGTTTAAAATTATGTATCTAATATTGTGTTGTCGTTGAAAATCTAACACTACTTCTTTTACTTAATCAGTTATTATAATTGTGTATAACATCTATTAGGTACCTACTGTACCCAAACTTCCTCAAATGTTTCGGAGGGTATGCTGACGATTTATTTTCATAATTTTGATTGCTTTGTCGAACAACAGCAACATTTATTGCAACTGTATTACATTTTCTCATATAGTAAATTGATTCTTCATTTCATTATGCAAATTGGGTTAGGCTTTACATGTTCTGAAAATATTTTCTGTGTTTCCGATTTGTTTTAAACGCTATTATTTTTTATTTTCTAATTTATTACATTTTTAGTTCAAATAATTTAATATTGGGAACTACTGACAACCTTAGCACTGCACCGAAAATGCTACAAAAAGTACGATCACTGATAATTACCCATATATCTCAATAACTATTATAGGTACTTTTTTTTTTTTTATGGCTTCGAGTAGACAAACGAGCACACAGACCACCTGATGGTAAGCGGAAACTGTGACCCATAGACATTCGCAATCACAAGACTGCAATGCAATCCTAAGACTGCAAATGCGTTGCCAACCCTGAGGCTAAGATGGAATGCCTCTATGCTAGTCATTTCACCGGCTAATATTGGGAAATACTGACAACCGACAACCACACTGCACCGAAAATGCTACAAAAAGTACGATCACTGATAATTACCCATATATGTCAATAACTATTACATAGCTACAACCCCCCAATATAGTGGTGTCCCCTTCTTTCAAAGTACTCACCAATACCACCGCCGAGAGCGTCTAACTTCTGGATGTTGTCCCTGTCGTTCTCTGCCAAGCTGGAGTCGGCGTAGGAGTCAGAAAAATCGTCTCTGAGATGCAATAAATCCTTGGTTGTGATTCTTTTAGTGACTTTACTTTTTGGCCCTGTTAAATATATTTTTTACATAGACGAGGCAAACAAGCAAAATTTTGTAAGCAGCAAAAATAACGGGTCAGAGTGCGTTTTTCATACAAACGAAGCTATTTTGAAGCCTTGGTTCATTGCCAAGCATTGTTTTGAATGAGGTTTAATAAACTCCGAGGCTCAATAGAGGAGGTCAAAAGTTCTTAAGATACGTAACTGATCGCTCAATCAGTTAACACGTTACCACAGCGAGAGTTTTGGTCAGCATTTGGATTTACTTACATTTTATTGCATTTTTAGATGTTTTTATGAACTTGCACAATCCCCGCGTTAGCCGCAGATTCAATCAGTTGGGTATCCTAGGCACTCAGGAAGTCCTGTATCGATGCTTGGGGTATACATCATCAGATTTCACTAAAAGCATCTCTTGGCTAGGAACCAAGGCTTCGAAATAGCCTCTTTATTATGATAAACGCACACTGACCCGTTTTTTCTGCTCCTCAGTGTACTTTGTCGACATCTTATTTATTACCAAGTTATATTATAAATGAGATTGGTAATTTTAAGATGTCATAGTGACTTCTAATTTATCGACTTTCAATTAGGTATTTATCGATATATTAAACTTACTTTAACTTAGTTTTTTTTAATAGTCTGTTAGTAGCTTTTCGTTAAGGAAATATAGAAAAAGTATGATGATCGATTTTTTAAATAAATAGCGAAACACTTAGCTTGTTAGCGTGAACACCAATTTTGCACATGAAAACGCTAAATTGGCTGGATATTGGTTGTTTGGAATCGAAGGATAATGGTTAGAAATAATATTGTATTCCATTTTTTTAAATATAATTGCATTATATCACCTACCTAAACTTCTGGAACTGATCACTTTCTAACGATACTTTTAAATTTGTTTTTATTTTTGGGTTGTCTATTGTATATCGATATATTATTATGTAAAACGGAAGTCGATAAATAAGAAGTCACTAGCGTTATTAAGAAGTGCCACAAAAAATCCGGGCTATGTTGTTAATTAGGGAATATCGTCCCTTTACTTTCTCAACGTCGTATCGTATCTGATCAAATAGAAAGGAAAGCACTTATGTTTCCTAAAGAATAAAGACTACTTCCCTATCTAACTATTGGATCAGATACGTAAATCTCGGCAACAAACAGGATACTTTAATTGATTATAAAGTAATGTAAATATATTGGAATGTCTTTTAAATAAGTATCATTATAAATACTCGATATCGATAAATAAGTGTATCTAACACTAGCTAGATTCCGGGCTCTGTTAATATAATAGAGTAGTTTCTTGGTCGACTCTACCAAATTTTTACGATCCTTATCTTTAGGTAATGCCTAGTTGACTGTATTACTACTACTACTTAATTGGTAGATTTTTGACGTGTAAAAGTGCCCGTGCGGCCTACTTACTGAATAAATATCTTTTATCTTTTTTTTTATTATATTTTAAAAGTTTATATAACACCGTACTTTCTGTTACTTTCTTAAACGTAGTATACCTACTGAAAATAAGAAATTGTCATGGTATTAATTTAAACTAATTTTATTTTCAGTACTCCATAAAATAACTTACTACGAGTAGTTCCTGCTCTCTTAGACCTTTTCGTTGCTGGAAATAAAATAGTATTACTACTAAGGTAAATGCACCCATCATGGACAGTGCTCTAGTGATGAACCATAACAATTTTAACGGATAAAAGGTACTTTAAAATAGAGGCTGAACTATTTTAAAGTTCATAAAAAACCTACAACCAGTAGGTCCTTCTCTCTTAGGTATTTTTGTAGCTGAAAATTAAAATTAATATACTCTCTCGCGCGCCCTCTCTCTCTCTCTCTCTCTCTCTATGTTTATTTAAGGAAATTCGGGTTTAACCCTAAGGTTGGATTCGACCAAACTGGAAAAAGGTCTTATACCTAGATTAAACGCCGAATTAGTATAGACTAATCTCGGAATAAGTCTTATTCTAGTTTGGTCGAATCTGCTCAAGTCCATAAAACACCTTACTGTTTCTCTCTCAAATCTCCTCGTAGATGAAAACGAACATTGGCATAGTATTTATTAGTACTCCTGAAGAACTTAGTAAGTATAATTTTAGGAGTCCTTAAAATTACTTACTGGTTCCTCCTCTCTGAGACCTTTTCATTGCTGAAAATTTAAATTGATCATGAATTACAATATTACCCCTACCTAAGGCACTATTTTTACAAGCTTTTATTTAACTTGCAATGTTTGTATGTATGTATGTATGTAAGGGTCAAATCTTGCAAGTTAAATTTGACCCACTTCCTTGAGATGATTTGAGCTGGTCTGATGATGGAGACTCAAGGTGGCCATAGGAACTTCTAAATTACACATGATAAACCCGTCGTGTTAGAGCTTGTTAGAATCGTCTTGACGAGTAGATGCAGACTGTGCAAAAAAAGTACAGTCGGCAACAAACGCTTGTACCAAAAATTCTTTTTTTGACAGAAACTTATTTTTAGTTGTCCTTAAAACCACTTACTGGCTCCTTTTCTCTGAGACTTTCTCTTAGCTGAAAATGAAAATTGACATAGTATTTATTACAACCTAGTAAGGAACTTAACATATTTTTAGGAGTTCTTAAAACCACTTACTGGATCCTTCTCTCTTGGAACTTCTCGTAGCTGAAAATGAAAATTGACATAGTACTACTACTAGTAAGGAACTATTTTTATTTTTAGTAGTATTAGTAGTCCTTAAAACAACTTACTGAATCCTTTTCTCTTAGACTTTCTCGTAGCTGGAAATGAAAATTGACATAGTATGTATTACTACTTCTAAGGAAATATATTGAAACATTTTTTTATTTGTAATGTATTTATTAGCCTATACATGTATGTATATTATGTTTGTTCCTTTGTGGTGCTGCTCTACAAACTAAAAGCGTGGGCCGATTTCGTTGATTCTAATTTCAAAAGATTTGTCTTAATTATGCCACTAAAAATATGACAGTAATCCAAATTCCACCACCAGAAAAAAAAACGACAAACCATGACAAGTGGGCTATCATTGAATAGTATTTAAAAATCGTCTTTAGGTTTCTTTCACCATTTTTCATGTTGAATGATCACTTAGGATTTATAACGATCTACCCCCTTACTTATTAACGTGGAATAAGCTTGGAATAGTTTATGCCATGCCCTGTCACTTTCTATCAGATCCAAATATCACAATTACAAATAAGGACAAATCACCAATGCTTAAAAAACGGTGATGGTACGGAATCGCAGTGACGCGTCGTATTAGCACCGTTTTTGACGCACGCTCCCCACACCAATGCTTAAAACGGTGCTAATACGACGCGTCACTGCGATTCCGTACCGTCACCGTTTTTTAAGCATTGATGTGGTCGCTGCTTTAAAAATGCAATTACTTGCCTACTTTCAGAGTATGAGACATGAAAAACAACTTACTGATTGCTTCTCTCTTAAACCTTCTTGAAGCTGAAAATTAAAACCGTAAGTAACGGGGAGGAAAAATGATCTTATTTATTTGTGAAATAGGTTGTAAATCGATGATCGGAGTTACGAAAGCATCTCGTTTGCTGCGTGTAGCTAAATGAAAGGGATGTGTCATACGTTTTTAATTAATTATCTCATAGTACTTAACCATTTAGGTCTAGAATTTATACAGTTTGAAACTATGTCTAAGAGAGATTGAATGTGTGAAAAGTTGTCAAGATTTTTAAAAACTACTGACTTAATGTCAGCCCCTACTTTCAGAGCTGGAGGCCTAATATGGCTGCGTTAATCGCGTGACAAAATGTGTATAAAACATCCACCACTTTCTGACACGTATATACTACAGGGTTGGGCAGATTAAGTGTCCTATTTTGAAAGGGCTATAAAAGTTGGAAACCAATAATAAAATTAAAACGGATTAAATTTTTTGGTTAATTACAATTTATAGATAAGTACTAAATTATTGTAAAGTTCGAATCGCTCTCCTTTTGCCTGTATAACTTTACGCATTCTTCAGAAAAATGATGTGCACGCGGCACGCACTACTTCTTCAGGTATTTCAATCCATATCTTAAGCAACCGATGCTTGAACGCGTCTAAATTCAGGCCATGGGTACTCCCGATCTTGCTTAACATATAGCCCCATATGGAGAAATCCAAAGGATTTAAATCCGGTGAAGCTGAGGGCCATTCATTCCAAGGTATGAAATCGGTTAAATTTGTTTGGCACCAGTCCTGAGTGCGTCGAGCTTTGTGGGACGGTCGTCCCCATACAAGTTTCGTGCATTCTCCAGCAAATGATTTTGCAAAACGTTTTCAGTAATCTTGATTAATTTTGACACCTCTGTCAATGAAAAGTAGCGGTAACTTCCCTCTTGGAGATATCGCACCCCATACCATGACTGCCGATGCACTTTGGAAACGTTCTACAGCTAATTTTTCAACAGGAAGATGCCGCAATGAAACGCCATACACGCGATCATTCTGCCGATTGTGACTATCTTGTAATATTTATGAACATTTTTTCATCGGAAAAAAATATGTCATCTCCTGCGTGCCAAGCCAGTAGCTCCCTGCATTTTTTCACTCTAGCTTTTTTTAGAGCGGCAGTCAGTCCATGATTTTTTTGTTTTCTGTACGCTTTGAACCCAAGATCATCACGGCGGATGCGGCTCATGGATCGCCTAGATATTTTCATATCTTTTGCCAGTTTGCTAGCACTCTGAGCCGGATTTCGTCGAATTCGCTCACGAACGCATTTTATCATATTTTCGACACGAATCGATGGTTTTTGGCCAGGTTTGGGCCTGATTCTCGATGTTCCTGTTTCTTTGTATCGTTTTATGGTCCGCGATATGAATTTAATATTGATACTTAAGTGTTTCAGCTTCTTTAATATCTCACACGGCCTGAAATTTTGTTGATATAATTTCACAACGAGTTCGCGTTTTGCTTCCATTGTTATCAAATACATAAAACAAAAGATACGAAGCTGTTGCCTTACATGCATAGACACTAAATACAAACTCATCTTAAACATATAGTACAGTCAAGGACTTTAATTGTTAAGGCACTATGGAACCCTGTCATAATGACAGCGTCAAACCATATGAAAGAAATTACGCTAAAATTAATGATCAACGTTATGCGACAGGGTTCCATAGTGGCTTAACAATTAAAGTCCTTGACTGTACCTATCAACTAAAAAGTCAGCATATTATAAATGAAAAGTCACGAGATAGAACTAGGACACTTACTGCCGCACTCAGAGACGACAATTAAATTGAATGCTTCTTTAGTGACGTGCGGCCTTAATCTATTGCTATAGCAAAGAAAGTGACAGCAGCAACTTTAATCAAGCATTAAATTTAATTGACGTCTCTGAGTGCCGCAGTTAATCTGCCCAACCCTGTATATACAGTGCGTTACCAGCACCCTAGCTTTTTTTAAAGTAGGATAAAATAGTACAAGGCATGTCGTAGTACGGGGGCAAATCATAATAATCAAAGTATCCAGCGACTATCATTTACAATTGTCAAATTGCTGTGCTTTACATTGCTGGCAACTAACATTTTGTTAGAACATTAACAAAGCCTGAAACGTTGTTAATTAATTAAATTAGTGTCATAGATACGTTATTTTAACCTACTTTAAAAAAAACAGGGTGCTGGTAACACACTGTATAAAAGGCAAACCTGACTCACTGACTTATATATCAACGCACAGCCGACACTACTGTACCTATTGGTGCAGGGGTTCCTTTCATGATGTAAGTGAGCACTAAGAAAGGATTTTCCGAAAATCGACCCCCCACGGGAAGATATAGGGGGAATAGCGGGGAACTAATTCTAGGTGGTCGAAGTCGCGGGCGCCCTCTAGTATAAATATATGGATATAAGATATGGTGGCCATACGTTTCATAGATGTATATTCTATGTCAAGATGTGTATGTTTCTCGCAATTCTGCATCGGCATTATGACGTATTCCATATCTGGAAATAAAACGAAGTTTGAATAAGTTTCTGTCAAAAATTTAAGATAAAGAGTTATTTATTCGCAACAATACAAAACATTGGGTACATAGATACAAAAAATAAGACACAGAAACAGTTGCGAAACGGTCCCAACTCAGCATTCGCTAGCCATAAAGCCAGCACTGGTCTACCGTTGGAACAGCTTGGTGAAGAGACGGAAAGTGACACACTTAACACAAAAAAATAATTAATAATTAATTTAATTTTTGGTACAAGCTTTTGTTTCCGACTGTACTTTTTTTTGCAAAATATTTATCTGCTTATTGAGACCAAAGTATTGAGTCCCAACACGGGGGGTCTGCGTTAAGAATAGCGGAGATCCTGTCGCCACCTTCCGTCTCCATCATCAGATCACCTCTTAGGTACCATAATATTGTAGTGTCATCGAGTTTACATATGTGGTCCAAATTTCAGCGCATTCCGTTAACGTGAAGGGGGTCAAACTTGATTTGCAAGATTTGACCCGTACATACACACATACATTACAGGTTGAATGAAAGCTTGAATAAAAAATTATCACTTTTGTTTTAGATTACAAAAAAAAAAATGTTCCCCAAAAATGATAAAACTGAGTATTATGGAATTTGGGAAAACAAGCTTTCAAATACTCGTAAGTTTTTGTCAAACAAAACATTTTGGGGACCAGCTTTTGTTGCCGACTGTACTTTCTTTCCACAGTCATCATCCACTGGTAAAGACGATTCTAACAAGCCCTAACACGACGGGTTTATCATGTGTAATCCCCTAAAAACCATCTTTGTTCCGGATTTGTTACCCTCCACCCCGTTACCAAAGTAACACAGCTAAGACCGCGGGTTAACACCTAACCATCGGGACGAACAGCGTAATAGACCAATCGCGAAATGGGCGAACAGCGTAATATACCAGTCGCGAATGGACGAACAGCGTAATAGACCAATTGCGAAATGGACGAACAGCGTAGTAGACCAATCGCGAAATGGGCTAACAGCGTAATAGACCAATCGCGAAATGGGCTAACAGCGTAATAGACCAGTCGCGAATGGATGAACAGCGTAATAGACCAATTGCGAAATGAGCTAACAGGCGTAATAGACCAATCGCGAAATGGGCGAACAGCGTAATAGACCAGTCGCGAATGGACGAACAGCGTAATAGACCAATTGCGAAATGGGCTAACAGCGTAATAGACCAATTGCGAAATGGGCTAACAGCGAAATAGACCAATCATATCATGGACTAACTGTGTAGTAGACGATCGGCCAAACGCGATTTGGACGAAGAGCGTATTGGCCTAACGTCTAGTTGAGTTTCTTGCGGCGCTTCTTCTCAACAGTGGTCTCTTTGGAAGCGCTGGACTCAGACTTGTAAAAGTGCCTACAGGGCCTACTTACAGAAAAATGATTTGAATTTGAATTTGAATTTGAATTTCTAACAAATCATCGATAAGTAATTTACTAACCTGAATAACACTGAAGGCTAGCCATTTCACATTGATCCATCACCATCATATAGATCGCTTTGTCCCAGGGGTCAGTCCGATGCCTCATTCGTACGCATTGAGGTCTCTCCTCGGCCGTACAGTTTGAATATATAATTCCGCATTTTTTGAGAAGTAAGCTCGAGCTTATTGTTTCGTTAATCGGGTTTGAGCAGACTGAGTTTAATACTAGAATAAAAATAAATAAATAAATGCGTTACTGTGATAAATGTTTTCGAGTTCATTTTTAACTACAAACAGGCCGTTTAGAACTTTACAGGTACTCACTTATTGATATTAAAAACAAACATATCGTCATGATTCCATTGGATTTCAATAGAATAGGTATTTATAAAGCTAGCACTTTATAACTGAAATAAATTGGTTAGCTTGATAACGCTTATGCATGACTTGACTTTATGACATTTCGGGTTACTATAAAATTAACTTTATCGCCAAAGGACCATTTCAGATAGAGGACATAAAAGTAAAATACACACACAGCAATGAGTCAATTCCACGGAGTAGAGAACTA
Organism: Acleris laterana; assembly: GCA_963966035.1. Lineage (NCBI taxonomy): Eukaryota > Metazoa > Arthropoda > Insecta > Lepidoptera > Tortricidae > Acleris > Acleris laterana. The sequence goes on from OZ014466.1 coordinate 2,290,594, forward strand.
ATGGAGGACGCAAGTGGGCGTTCCCGTATCGCCGAGTGTTTGTGCAGTTGCACAAACTTCGCCCACAGACTATTATCAGTCTTATGTCAACCGACTCGGTGTGCATGACATTTGTATAATTGAGAAAAAATTATTATCAATTTAAAAATGCCGTGTTGCGCTATCTCAAGCTGCAAAAATGCAAGCAGAACAAAAACGATGTCTAATGCGGGCATTTCTTATCATCGGTAAGTATTATTTTACTATTTATTGAAATAATACAAATGTTAAATCTTGTTTGATATAATTCGCGTCCAATATTGAGTAATAATCTACTCTATTTCTTAGAAGTTACAGTTCATAATCATATATCATGACAACTGCCAACTAATCTAGATTGTTCGCTAATTCGCTACTCCAACTGTCAAACAATACTCGCTACTCGAGTGCTGTGCGAAGTTTTTTCGACATTCATATCGATAAAAGTTTAATCAATTATTATGTTAATCGAAATGTGGAAGAAAGTAACAGATACACAACACACCCGTATTCACAAACGTCACTATGAGGTCTCACAGTGCTCACGAACGCACAGGGTGGTTCAAATCGTGTCATAAACAAAAGATCAGTCAAACAGGACCAATCACAAAGCTGTACTGAACGCAGTGCGTTTACTCAGTGAAGGATCCCTTAAGTATTGTTTGTGAATACGGGTGACAGAAACTTAAGTGTTACTTAGAATTTACCTACGACCATGGAGATCCAGTGGTGACTTAGTAACTGTTTAAAAAGTCTTCTCAACCGTTTTAGATTCCCAAAAGATCCAAATGTAAAAAAAAAATGGATGGATGTCACAGGGAGGATGACTTATATGTATATTTATGCCGAATCACAGCTAATACTACGGGTCTCTGAGCTAGGCTGCGGACGGATGGACGGACGGACGGACGGACATGGCGAAACTATAAGGGTTCGTAGTTTGACTACGGAACCCTAAAAAAAGCTAAGAAATCCGATAATTGTAAAAAAATATTACTCAATTTACTGCATTTTTATGTTGATTATTATAGTAAACATGTTAAATATTCTGTAAATAAGTAAATATTTTAAATTGGCAACCTGTGTTTCATTACCGCCATCATCCAAAGGTATTTTTTTATTCCATAGTTCTCGATCAAATTCACGGACAATGATCCCCAGATATTTTTTCTTAAATATCTGCAATGTACAGATTTCTCCTTCTCAATAGTTAATATTATAATTATGTGCAATACAATACAGATGACTCCTGCTATTTATTTGTTTATATTTTAACAAGTATTGAATGACCTGGTTACATTTATTTATTTTTTATTGCATTTTGCACAAATTCTCTACATTTCAAAGACACCAAATATTAATATAAATATCACAAAATATCGACAACTACCTATGTTGTACCCGCATCCCTATTCTTTATGCCAAAAGGTCTTGTCGTAATACGGAATTCAAAGCCACATACGACTTTTTAAGTTTCGGACGTTATCGGGCGTATCGAAACATTTAAATTCAACCAAAATTGAATATAGCGCCATCTAATGCCGAGTAGCTGGACTACGATGCTTTTTCTGGAAATCAAGCGTCGCCAACTAAAAAGACACATGTCACATTTCTGTTACACTCTATTACAGGCCGTAAATTGCTTTGGTTAATAGTAGAGATCCTTTCTGTAAATGGTACTAGGTAACACCAAATGGGTATTGTAACTTTTTACCAATCAAAAGGGTTTTGCAATAGTGTGCCGCGTATCAATGTAACTGTGACTGTGTGGGTTTGGCGACACTGGTTTTCTAAGTAATAGGCGACCATGCCAGTTCCCCTTATTCTCTATTCCCTGGTCAATTCAGATGGCCGACACGAAAGTATAATACTCACTCAGCAAAGTGTCAATTTAGCTGGACGGTTCAGAATTAAAATGAGCAATTAGCCAAACGTTTGGAAATACACGGTGACCTCCAAGACGTTATACAAAATTAACGGTCCGGGCTCAGTTAATGATGGATAATTTAGTACACTACCTCCTTTGCTAAGGTTAGCCTTGTTTATTTTTTTCTAAATTTCAAACAATAATAGTACTGCCCTCCTTACGCAAAGTGCAATAACTCGTGTTTTGGGTCAAATTGAGTTATACCTACGAGTATACATATTCGTAATCAGCAAAACGAGTTCTATATTTTCTTCTTAGACAGTTTTCACGTATCGACGGCGTAAACGGCTTTTTCGTTAAGCATAACTGCAATAACTAAGAGAGCGACTTATGGTTTACTAATTAAAAACGCCATAACTCTAGGTATGAATAGGTTACTTATGCTATTAAGTAAAATTACTAACAATGACAGTAATAAGCATAGATATTGCGGTTCTAATAAGTACGGTTAATTTTTAGTTCATCTTAATTTACTTCGAATAACTGTAATAGGTATAGTTATTGCATTTATACTTATTATAATACATCATAATTGGTATTCTAATTTACTTGTCATAACTGCAATAAATATTGTTATTGCCTTAATGTTTAGAACTCTTGCTATTCAAAATTGAAACTTTACAAAATTAAAAAGAAATAAGTAAACATATTACATTTATTTCTAGGAACATCAGGTAAATCAATATACCTAATTTCAAATAAATTGCAATATGTTTCCGAGTTATTGCACTTATGAGTAGTAAAGGGCCTGCCTGCGGGGGGTGGAAGCGAGGTGGGCGCGGTGTGTACGGAGTGAAGTTGGCTCTCAAGGAACATTTAGTCGCGCGCGGCGTTACCATCGAGCATTTAGGTACATTCTACAATACCACAATTGAATTTCCATTTTCAGAACTCGTTTTATGCTTTTAAGAATATTATTATACGAATAAGTTATACCAATAAACTGAATTTCACGTTGGGTAGTAAGGAAGTTTCTCCAATCTAACCTCTGACAGGGGTTTATCTATGGGAGACAAATTTCCGTAAAATAGCAAATACACAATTTTTGAAAATCCATGTAACTACCTCAAACTAAAGTCAAATCAAAAATATTAAATAATGAACAAAAGACAATTCAATAAAGTATCAAACTTAAAAAAAAACTATGTTTATGACAAACACCTCATAAATTCTCTCAAAAGACACTGTTCAAAAAGTTTTAGGTGAGATTTAATGTAAAAGGCGAAAACTTGAAATTCCTCTTTAATTTTTACCATTTTTATTGTTTATTTTATTTTATAGTATCTACAGATTCCTATTAAAAATGCACTGCTTAGAAATTAGCACAAAATAAAAATTAATTCCATATTATGTGCTGCTACTTTTTTTCCGGACCACTCCTTAAGATATTGATCTTTAGAAAATAATTTTGTTTTATGGCTGTGCCTCAAATAAGTAGATAAAACTGATCCCATCGTGTGCCTAACTAGCTATACGAATAGTAGATTTGCTCCTAAGATCTTTAGAAGATATTTTTGTTTAATGGCTGTGCTCAAGTTAGTAGGTAAACAATATTTAGAGAAACTTTGTTCGTCAAAGAATAGGTACCTTACGTGATTTAGAAGAAAATTTTGTTGTTATGACCGTATTGTGAGTTATCTAATAGGTAAAATACTCAAGTATTTTTTTCGTCAGACTGATAATAATTGTGATTTTGAAGATATTTTGGCTATAAGTTTTCAAGACTTATAATTTAGTTTGTTAAGATTTATAGGATTTTTTAAATGCAGACTTTTGTGATGCGATATTAAGACTGCGCCGAGCGTCCAGGGGCGCCCTCATTACTTTTATTGTGTTTTCTAATAAACTAAAGTATTTTCTTGAAATTGGACAAAATGTCTTTGTACTACAAATGAAAACACAACTTATAGGGTATATCATATAGTTTAATAATAATTCACCTTCGAGTTATTAACTTAACGAAAAAAAGTGGCCACCTTTTCCCGTTAAGCTGACTACTCAAAGGGTAATTGTTATTAAAGTTTGTTACGTATCCCATAAATTGTGTTTATACTTGCGCTACAAACACATTTTGTTTGGTTCCAAGGAAATTCGTTAGTTAATTAGAAAACCCAATAACGGTAATGAGGGCGCCACTGGACGCTCGGCGCAGTCTTAAGATGTAAGAAAGAAATAAATATGTTTCTATCACCAGTTTGTTTTTATTTGCATTATATTTTCTACATATACTTCGCAAACAATAACAACTTTACTAATTAAAACTGCAATAAGTAAGGTACTTATTGCATTTATGGTTAGAACATGCGGTTCAGCTTACATACTATACTTGCTACACTTAATTGCAATAACTTGTTTTACTTAGGATAAATGCAATAAGTAGACTACTTATTGCATTTATGATTAGAACATGCGGTTCAGCTTACATACTATACTTGCTTCACATAATTGCAATAACTAGTTTTACTTACGATAAATGCAATAAGTAGACTACTTATTGCGGTTATGTCTAGTAAATATCTCATTTAGTATTAAATAATCCTAAGCATAAGTAGATTAGCTTGTTTTTTATAGCATTAATAAATAAATAAACTAAAATTAGGTATGTTGTAATAAACTACACAAGGTTACCTATATTCTAGTAAAAGTTTCAAGTCGATAGCATGCGTAATAACGGAGATACAACCAAAACAAATTTAAAATCTTTTACCACGTTTTTCTCGAAAGTAGCTGGAACCTAGTTATTGCACTTTGCATAAGGAGGGCAGAGTAGATTGTTCAACAAGGGACTAAAACAAGCCATAATGACACGATTACGACATGTATAGTTCGAGTGTCATTATGGTTGTTTAGTCTCGCGTTAAGCACTCTACTTTTCACTTTGAATGCGAGGAAAAAATCGATATTCTACATATACAAAATTACAATATTGATTATAACAAAGTTTCTTACAAAATTGTTCCGCGGTTTTTGTTGTTGTTGTTTAAGTGATGGTTTAAATTCTTGCATAATTTAGCCAACAGATTCAAACTTGAAAACTATTTTATGGCTAATTGGACCATGCATAATAAAATGAATTATCCTTAATATAATTAAATAGGTACATTCATGTTTTTTCTTTTTTTTTTTTTTTTTAGGCATAGAGTAGACAAACAAGCACACAGGCCACCTGATGGTAAGTGGAAACTGTGACCCATAGACATTCGCATTCACAAGACTGCAATGTTCGTCATCATTAATCGTGTTTCACGAAATGAAATCGTTATTTTTTTTATTTTTGAGGTTATTTCCACGCTCAAAAAATGGTCCATACACAATAACTGAAAATGGCGATAATCCTTCATTTACAAGCGCCGTAATTGGCTGTTTAGGAGTTTCCAAAATAAATTCCCTAGAGATTAATAAAGACTTTTAGTCCCGATGTGCAGAGACTAAAGTAACATTTTAAGAGCATAAGAAGTGAAAAAATAATTATAGTCTCGAAGTGTGGTCAGCGTACATTTAATAATCGAGTGTTATAGGTACTTGTCAAGTTTACGAATGTTATCAATGTTATCAGCAGTCAGTTTCAAACTAACTGGGGTACTACTATGAACTTCGAAATTCGAACGTCGGATCGCCCCGTCACTTTCTTGCAAATTAGTTACTACAAAAAGGGGTAGCCATAGACGAAGTTCGTATTTCGAAGTTCATAGTATCGCCCCTGTTATCATGACAAAAGACACAATTAAACTCTTGAGTACCTACTGTTACGTGTAGTACTCTGATACATTAAATTGAATAATAAGCGATTTAAATTTAAAAATGCAGTTGAAATGCGCTCTTTGCGTAGTATGTGTGGTGTGAAACTGATTGGTAGAGTACGGAATAAAAAAGTCAGAGAGAAATGTGGAACAAAAGTAGATGTAGTGACTAAGATTGAAAAGGGCATGCTTCGATGGTTCGGTCATTTGGAAAGGATGGATGAAAGAAGATTGACGAAAGAGATATACAGATCGAAAGTGATCGAAGGGGCCGCCCTAGGCGTACTTTTGCGAGTCAAATCGGAGAAATACTGGAAAAGGGCCGAATCTTAAGTACCAGAAACCGACGTGCGTGCATGACTCGATGTATGAATACGGAAGAAGCGAAAGAAATTTGTTAGGATCGTAGCAAGTGGAAAGAAGTGGTCTCTGCCTACCCCTCTGGGAAACATTAAAACCGATAACTTACCTATATATTTTGAAGCGTGATAAATTGGTAAGCAATTTTGTTTGGGTAATTGAGTTGAAATTAAAGAACAGTTATAAAAAAACGACTTTTATTTTTATAAAAATAAATTATTCCCTGTTGCACCGTGTGTTAGCTGAAAATAAAAATGAATGTTTAATTATGATAAAAACTGGCCAAGTGCGATTTGGAATTGCGCACGAAGGGTTCCGTCCCATTATCTACACAACATTAGACACTATATTGTTGCCGTTATTATAAGTAATATCGAGCAAAGACGGCAAAACAATCACGATTGTTGTATGGAAGCCTAACTTTATATTTATTCTATTTGGTTTTTAGTGTTTATTATTATAGCGTCAACTGTCTAGCTATCACGGTTCATGAGATACAGTCTGGTGACAGACAGACAGACGGACAGTTGAGTCTTAGTAACAGGGTCCCGTTTTTACGTTTTGGGTACGGAACCTTAGAAATAAACCTACTTCTGTGTATATAAAACGGTGCAAGACCACCACGTAAAAGTTTATATAATATGTTTTCCAACATCAACGGTGTCCCCTAGACAAGATAAAACTTTTAAATTTACACAAATTATTAATATCGTAAAACGGAGTGAGTAGGGGTTAAGGGGTGAGTAGGGACACAACCTAAAATAAGTCATAACTTGTTACAAATAAGAACAAGTATTGAATGGACAATAACGTTACGTCTATTGGAAATAATTTCAGTCTTATAATTATAATCATGCCGTTCTAAAAGGCCCGATGTGACAGCTGTCATCTTAGTACAAAATATATGTTTGAGGTTATATTTTGTACGGCTGTGACAGTTGTCAAATCGGACCTCTTAGAACGGCAAAACTATAGTAACACACACTTTATTTTAGGTTGTTTCTCTACTCACCAATTAATCCATACTAACCCCGTTTTACGTTAACTAAGTTTCGGATTTAGGCTAATAATAATAATAATAATAATAATAAATCATTTATTTCGAGTAAATCTACGCTCATATATTGTTAGTAGTTCCTTAATCCTAATTGTTAGTAACAAATTACAAATAACACTAATTATAGAGGGCATGTAGCCCACAACAATGACGCATGTAAGGGCAGTCCACTCTGCTCCCTATCATGCTGAGGATGATATTGGGGCTAAGCATTTTGGTCTGTTAGATCGTCCTAGACTCTAATACGCTTTAGAAAATAACGACTTTTAACGAAGATATAGTAAAATATACTTACTGATTTCAAAAATGGGATCAGTGTTATTTTCCCCCAGACCCTTCATCCGGCAATATATGAACCGGAGGACCAGGTCGTCGTCGTGGGGCTCGGAGACCCGGTGTATGACATCCGGCAGGTCGTAGAAGTACGGCGCGGACATGGCGCAAGGCAGCCGGGTGACCAGTTCAAGTTCTGGTTACATAATGGTTAAGGCTACAAAACTGATTCTACTTAATATTTTTTTCTATAATAACTAAATTTCTGAGTAAAATTCATCAAAAGTAAACATAATATATGAACATACATACACACGCTCACAATCATATTGGTATACTTATAAATTGATCTCAAGATGTCAAGGTCATAATTAAAGTTCAAGGTTACAGTCAAATTTAAAGGTCAATGTGAAATTTATTAATAAACTAGCTACTCGCTTTCGCTTTGCTTCGGTTTATGTGAATTTTCTGTAACACCCGTACATAAAGCAGAATTTATTACACATACAATCCTTTCTTTTGAATCACTATATAAAAATAACCGCAACAAAATTCGTTGTGTACGAGGGTCATGCCAAAAGAAATTAGATATTCAAAAACTACAAAGTTTATTCTTTATTATTGCTATCTATTTTCTCGAAGTATTCACCGTGAGCACGTATACACTTTTTCATTCGGCTAAACCACTTGGAAAATGTCAATGACCATTCTTCTTTGGGTACCTCAGAAACTTCATAATTATAGGCAGCCAGGGCATCTTCTTTGGTTTCAAATCGCCTTCCTTTTAATTTTCAGACAGGTAAAAGTCACAGGGTGCCAGGTCAGGAGAATATGGTGGGTGAGGGAGTATAGTGATATTTTTCGAACTAAAATAGTCGAGTGTTCGGGCAGAAGTGTGCGGGGCGGCGTTGTCGTGGTGCCAGAGCAGGTGCTGGGTTCCTGACTTTGGCCGCTTGTCACACCAAGCTGACAACACTTGTGGAGCACAAACTGTCACATACCATTCTGAGTTGACAGTTCTTTGATCCTCTAGCACCACAGTCGCAATATGCCCTGTCTTGCAGAAAAATGAGGCAACCATTTGTTTCTGTGTGCTTCGTGCTCGGCGACATTTTGTTGGAGTCGGTTCATCTTCGAAGCACCATACCGTTGACTGCCGCTTTGTTTCAGGATCGTAGTTATACAGCCATGTTTCGTCACCTGTCAGTATATCATACACAGTTTTCTTCTCGCCAGCGTCGAATTTATTTATCATAAATTTACACCAATCCACGCGGCGTTCTTTCTGCAAATCGTTGAGTTTATGCGGCACCCATCTCGAACAACGCTTATGGAGGGACAGTTGTCCATGAATTATGGTTTGCAGTGCTGTTGATCCAATGCCTGGATCTCGTTCAAGCTCTACGTATGTAATTCGTCGGTTCTCACGGATATTTTTTCCACGGCTTGCACATTTTCTTGAATAACTGCGGTTGGCGGTCGCCCCGACTTCGCCTCATCTTCAAAGCTCTCCCGCCCTCTTTTGAATTCAGCAAACCAGTTAAAAACAGTTGCACGAGAACAAGCAGACTCACCAAAAGTCGTGGTTAAAAGTTCAAAACATTCTTGGGGCTTTAAACCTTTTTTAAAGTCATAGTAAATCATAACACGAAAATCTCGTCGACTAAGTTCCATTGTAACCGCAAATTCCCGTCAGATTCAATCAGAAAAAAAATATTTAAAAAATAATTACGCAGATTTCCGGAGTATTCCATTTTTAAATTTATAGCTATATAATCAGCCTTCACTATGGTGTATAACTGGCCAGTATCAAACAAATGAGCATGGAGTATCTAATTTCTTTTGGCATGACCCTCGTAGTTTTAAAGATCTAAGCATACATAGGGACAGACAGACAGCGGGAAGCGACTTGTTTTATACGATGTAGTGATAATGTAAACGAATATACTACGCTAGTCCCCGAACTAGGCTCTTGGTTTGTACAGGACATCAACTAGGTCAATATAACCAAACACAATATTCGCACTCTTTACATAAGTACATTATTTGTCTTTGCCGGATTTCGACATGGAAGCGCGAGCTTTGTAGGGTCACTACTAATTAGGCTAACCAGTCAGTTTATTATTATTATTATTATTATTATTATTTATTTTAGACAGGCAGTTGGCACTGATATGTCTAAATCCTTGATCACTGCACGAATTGTCACACTAATTTAGAATGTTTGTCAAACTTATTTTTGAACTGGTTAACACTTTTAGAGTTCACAACATTAGAGGGTAATTTGTTCCACATTTTTATTATTCTATTCCCTAAAAAGTTTTTGCCGATATCAGGATATATTTCAAGGTCAACATAATTGTTTATTTAGTTAAGTTACCAAATAGTTACTTCAGGTAAGACAACATCTAAAAGCCTTTTAAATTGGAACTAAGAGTAAAACGAACCTACAACTAAAAGGCTAAATCTTAAAATGACCCCTGCGGCATTGTCACGAAGGTCGCATTCCCTCGCTAATTAGTTAAACTAATGCGTTGAGCAAAGAACTTGCCACTGGTATCCCGTGAAAAAGAAAAAACTAGCGCCTTCCTAATTTCTTTGAAGAAGCTTAGAGCGGTAGGACCTATATTTGCCAGCTAACCAAGGTCAACATTAATGTTCAAGGTCAAGGTCAAGGTCAAATTTCAAGGTCAATTACTCACTGTCAGATCTATCGTGGCAGGCGTACATCCGCATGTGGCACGAGCTCATGAACGTGCGATAGATGTTGTGCACGCATCGGGCGCATACCATGCGATCACGGACTGGACACTCTGTAGGGCAGTCTTCGGTGAACTGTTTCCAATGTCCCTTATCTAAACAAAACTTGTTACTGTTAAAATCTGTCTTACTCCTGTGTGGTTGCCGGGTTAGAATAGTGCCACTCCATGTCTTTCCGTGGATGTCTTAAGAGGCGACTAAGGGATTAAAGGCTTTGTAGTACTGTTAGGCGATGGGCTTGCAACCTGTCACTAATACACTGGTAAACATCTTAGCGTAGTTGTGCAAAATGTAGTCACAGAAAAATTATCAACAAGTTGTAGGTACCTAATTCTGTAGCTCTGCCTATCCCACTCTGGGAAGAAGGCGTGATTAATATGTATGCATGAATGTAAAAAAAAAACTGTGCAAGTTTTTTGCCAAGTGTACTAGGGACACCCAATATTTCTTTGACTCCGATTCCCTTTACATTTTTTTTTTACAGTTCCTTTTAAAAAAATATGTGTACCGTAAAACGGGGTGAGTAGGGATTAAGAGGTGAGTGGGGACACAGCCTAAAATAAGTCATAACTCGTAAACCTGTATTAAAACAGTAGTCAACCGTTATTATTTATATATAGCTACCATTATAAAACGGTTAACGGTTACGAAAAAAAATTACAGTACCGTTATACTCCGATACAGATAAAAAAATACACTACTGAAACCGTTTAAAAACACCGTTTTAAAACAGTACCTATATTTTCCGATTATGCAATCCCTGATTGGCTGTTAGGTAGATTATACCAATCAATCTGTATTAAAAAAAATTGTAGAACAGTGTTCCTAGCCAAGATGCAAACGCTACTAATATTTTTCTCTTCTATAATTCAAAATGTATGGCGTGACAGTTGGCCACGTGATTTCTTGGGTTTATCGCCACGCAAGAGAATGTTATAATCCCATACATTTTGAGCGATAGTTCAGTTTACGCTGAGAACAGGGTAGTGATTCTGTAAACAACGCCGGTCGTGCGGACTGTCGAGTGATATCCAAGCGGCGAGATTAAGTAGTCCCGTCAGCTCGAACAAAACACATTGTAGCGAGTGCATTTTCAATTAAGCAGCCTTATACGTTCTAGCAGGAACCATGCTGCTAAATTGAAAATGCACGCGCTACAATGTGTTTTGTTCGCACTGACGGGACTACTTAATCTCGCCGCTTGGATATCACTCGACAGTCCGCACGACCGGCGTTGTTTACAGAATCACTACCCTGGACCGACCTATACAACTTACGTAAAAATACAGTACCCCAACGAAAATGTGTCACTTTAGTGCACTGTCATAGTAAACTTCAAACTGAACATCAAGTGACAAGTATGACAATAACAATGGCAGTCACAATGACAAGGTTCTAAGTATGTTCAACATTTTCATTGGGTGACTACATACTTAATACAGCCATTGGAATAAAGATCCATTGCAAAGGAAAAAAAATGTTTTTCTTTTGTTTTTATGACTGAAAATTGAATTAGAAAATTGACTATGTGATTTTCACAAAAGGCTCATATTGCATAGACAAATTTTGTCGTTTATGGGCCTGGGCCCAGACAAGATGCACTACGCTAGCTAGCGTTTCTCTTCGCTTAGTTTTTAAACCAATCGCGTCACTGGTAGATGACGTGCTACGAAAAGTCACGTGATGTGCCAGTGACGCGATTGGTTTAAAAACTAAACGAATAGAAACAATAGTTAGCGTAAGGTGTCTTGCCTGGGCAAAGGACAATGCAAAGTGAACTGTATAGCCATATCATAGAAATAGAAACCCCCCAGCAGTTTCTAAGATAAATAAATAAATATCAAGGGTCAATGTCACACCAATTGACCTAGTCCCAAACTAAGCTCTAGGCTTGTACTATGGGTACTAGACAACGATATAAATACTTACATAGAGAAATATGTATATACTCAAATATATAGAAAACATCCATGACTCAGGAACAAATATTAGATAGTTACCAAGTTCTTTTACGAGACCTATCTTGTTTCCATTTTCAGGGCTTGTGGCTTTCCCATGTGGATTTTGACTTACTGAAAAAAATATTTCACTGTTAGATATTATTCAAAATAGGGTAAAGTCTCCAGTGGTCAGCCAGAGTGTTTTGCGGGTGGTAGGACCTTGTGCAGGGTCCGTCCGGATCGCTACCACCATCTTATCCATTAACCTACCGCCAAACAACAGTGTACGCATTGTTGTGTTCCGGTTTGGGGATAAGACAGCCGGTGAAATGACTAGCATAGAGGCATTCCATCTTAGCCTCAGGGTTGGTAACGCATTTGCAGTCTTAGGATTGCATTGCAGTCTTGTGATTGCGTATGTCTATTGGGTCACAGTTTCCACTTACCATCAGGTGGCCTGTGTGCTCGTTTGTCTACTCGATGCCATAAAAAAAAAAGAAAAAAAAAAAAGAGATCTGTTGTCGGCCTCTGCCTATACTTTGTATGAGTAGGAAGAGTACAAAAGATATATTTCGCACTCTCCGCACTGATTTAGGTAGGATCCACTATTGGTTTCTAGCTAACAACAACAACAACTGGTGACTTTACCCTAAATAGGATATTTATTTTGTAAATACCGTAAAACGGGGTGAGTAGAGATTAATCCCGTAAGAGAGGCATGAGTAGGGACAACCTAAAATAAGTCATAACTTGTTACAAATAAGAACGTTAAATGGACAATACTGCCGTCCAACGGCAGAACGCTGCAAGTCAAAAACCCTAGTTTTGAGAAAAACGCGTTTAAAGGTTTTTATGTTTCATGCTACAAATCACCTCTTATTTATTGTTTTCAAGTGTTGGTGGTTTTTGTAATTTATGAGTATTTATTCCTTCTATATAGCCGAATAGTCAAATAATGATTAATGAATATTATTAATATAATATATGCGATAAACTGTTTTGCCAAAAGGGCTATTATAAAAAAAACGCCTGAAGGCCTGGGCAAAGCGCTACAAGTTGTTAATTGAAGCGTTATGCCGTGTTTATGAACTACTTATGACGTTTTGGCTTTTTCTCATCTCGATTTTCTCTTTTTAAACGACAATACAATATATTAGAACTATACTTTTACGTGTTTTAGCCAGTTAAAATTGCCTTATTACATTAGGATATTTACTGTTGTCTGTTTATTTTTTATGCTGTACTTAAATGAAAATAAAATGCTACAAAAAAAATACATTTCTATTAATCTTACTAATTATAATCATAAAATAAGTAAGTACTCAAACACAAAATATAATTTTAAATTCTTAATCATTCATAACATCATGAAGGCACATGATCAGTCTCTTCAGTTACATGTTAAATTAGTTAAATGCTTGTTTTTTTTAATAATATTGTACAAATGCAATAATCACTATACGAATATATTTTTTTATTTTTTCACATTTAACGTGGCTTATCCAACGCTGTCTCTAAATAATAATAAGGCAAATAGATAGAATATAATGTATTTTAAAAAAATCTTGTTGACAAAGAGAGATAGTTTTGAATAAGCCCAATATTTCAAAAAAATATTTAATCTTAATGCTAAAAGGACTATGCAATAAAAAACGGATTTCATAGGTCTCAAAAATGTATACTTACTTCTCTTATATGCTATGAAATGCTGCTCTTCACGAAGTCATTCTTACAATTAATCGTGACAAACGGAACATTATCATGCAAAGTTTTTGGGAATTTAAATATACTCAGGAACAACTGCATAATTTTGTTTGAGAGTTATTCGTAAGTTGATGCATTTGTTTCTGAGTATATTATTTTAAATACTTAATCAATAGGAACTTAATCAATTAGACCATTTAAGAGGATTGTGAAGCGCTGCTGAAAACGCGAAGCCATCAAAAAAAAACCAAATAAATTTAGCTCCAAGTGAAAACGTTTCTCACCCCGAATCAAGTCCGATTGGCACGATTTTTAAATATGTTGTGGTTATTATAAAGAACTAGGTCTGTACGTTTCTGTTTTTAGTTTTTTCAATTTGGTTCATTCTAAGAATTATTTAAACATATAGGTACTCGAAAATCGAATTCAAGACTAAAATCTGACAGTTCCAATCTTGATTATTTAGTTATTTTAAAATAATTTCATAAAAACATGAATGAAAACTCGTGTACCCAGTAATATTAGGGTAAATTTTATTGATAAAAATACCTACACCCAAACTAAAATGCAGTAATCACAACGAATGTGCGCCCGTTAGGTTTTTGGTCTTCAATTAGATTTTCGAGTTTAAACAAATTGTTACCAACCTTTTTATGTGAATCCGTGTCCGTTACCAATTGAATTAAACGTAAACTTCTTTGGTTTCTAGCCATTTTTAACAGTCTCTGTCAGTTGTCACTATATAATTAATCAAAAATCAATCCCATATTTTATTTTAGACCCGTAAACGTTACCGTTTATCGATCGACTAGAAAACAAATAACAGCAAGTGTGTAATGTTTCTAATTTTATATTTTGGAAACGAAACTGTATTAAACGTACTATCTCATTCTATAAGCTTTTAAAGTCAATGTAACTGTCTCTTTTTCACTCAGTTGCCTGCCGCGTTTTGAATTGACGGTGATGCAGCACATAGATTAAGCAAAGCGCTGCAAGTTCCTCCGTTCCTCGTTCCGAGGTAGTGGCCATTTAGTACTTGCAGTGTTCTGTTATGATCAATCAGCATTACCGGTTTTGATATAAAACATCACAACTGCAGTCATGGTGTTTTGGCTAGTTTTATGCAGAGTTGCCGCGTTTTGACAGATTTCTACAGCCTAAACTAAAACATATATTTAAAAGGACTTTCGTAGGTATGATAGAAGCACTCAAGAGGAATCGTTTAATGCAAGTTAACACAAAACGCTGTAACTCGAGTTGCAGCGTTCTGCCGTTGGACGGCAGAATAACGTTACGTCCATTGGAAATAATTTCAGTCTTATAATTAGTAACATATGCTTCATTATAGGTTGTGTCCGTATTCACCTTTTAATCCCTGCTCACCCCGTTTTACGGTATCAACTTTATTGAAATAAAAATAAGACTATTTTTATATAAAAATAAATATACGAATACAATTTGAATATTCAATCGCAACTTTGATTAACGTTGCTGAGTAGAGGCCCAGTGCAAGTTAAAAGCTTGTAAAAAAAATGGATTCTTACATTGATCATCATAGTTATCATAGGCTGAAACAAAATAATAATAATATATAATCTTTTAAAAAACATTTTCACCGAATCAATATCATCAGGGTTCGGAGTTTTCATAGCACGGTAAGACGAAAGAGAGCTGTAGAGTCGACATAACTATAAAAATTCTACTCTTACTCATACTTATTTGATTATTATATTGCAAAATTTAATTTTATTATAAATAGGGATGACAATATTATGAGATATTATAGATAATATTTTACGGGTCGTAGGGACCTTGTGCAGGGTCCGTCCGGATCGCTACCACCGTCTTATCCATTAACCTACCGCCAAACAGCAGTGTTCGCATTGTTGTGTTCCGGTTTGGGGATAAGACAGCCGGTGAAATGACTAGCATAGAGGCATTCCATCTTAGTCCTCAGGGTTGGCAACGCATTTGCAGTCTTAGGATTGCATTGCAGTCTTGTGAATGTGAATGTCTATGGGTCACAGTTTCCACTTACCATCAGGCGGCCTGTGTGCTCGTTTGTCTTCTCTGTGCCATAAAAAAAAAAGAGATATGTATTAAATAATATGGACATGTTTTTTTTTTGGTTTATTATTTTAATCTTTCATTACGTAGGTTAGCAGCTTTACTCAGGAGCAAATAAAAGCATTTTGGAATTAAATATATAAATGAGTATGAGTAAGAGTTGAATTTTAATGTAAATGTCGACTCCACAGCTCTCATTAGTCTCCGTGCTACGAAAACTCCGAACCCTGAACATCATCTACGAATAGGTAAGGAAGGTGATTTTGGTACTATTGCTTTGAAAAAACCGCGTATCTCACATGTCGTGACGTACGATTTTAAACTTAAATTTGAAGACAATTAAGTTTAAGTATGTCAGATACGAGTTTAGTATGTTATGCCTCTTTTTCCTAGGCCAATCTGGATCTCGTATTTACTAACGTTCCTATATGTTGCTGTCCTAAAAAAATGTAAGGGGCACGTGCACCAACCAAGATCGTCAAACCATATATTTTTGGGGTACCATAGCTGAAGGGAGCTCAATGAAACCCTATTTATATGCCTACGCTGTCCGTCCGTCTATCTGTCCGTCCGACCGTGGGTCCGTCCGTCCGTCTTAACTTTAAATAGCTGTAACAAGAGGGTTATTTTTAGTATATTTGTAATTACAAGAAAATGAAATAGTAAATGGGATCCCCATTCAAGGAACGTATTTTGCAACGTATTTATATTTTTGCTGAATTTGTGTGATTACAGTACAATGTTTAAAAACCGGGCAAGAGCATGTCGGACCATGCTCAGTATAGGGTTCCGAAGCCGTAACGACAAACACAAAAAACTAAGTATCTCAAAAATCAACAATGAACCAATTTTCTATTTAAAGTTATTTAGCGCTGTCTTAGATGATTTTTAGTAGGTATAAACCCGTTAGTCGCCTGTATCTCAGGAACTAATTAAGTCTACTTGGTAATGATTCTTTTTCTTATAAATTCGTATATAATATCTCAAACAAGAGCCAAGCTTTTAAGTGTGAGATCAGTATACCTATGTAGGTAGTTAGGTATCGAAACTGCTTCAAACCGACTTTAAATAAATCTTTTATATAGTAATTAATAGAAATTGAAAAAAAAACAAGGTCCAGTAAATAGAATTTTAAGTTTTCCAAACGATAGGTACTCAACTCAAATCAATAATCTAATCGAAAATTTGTAAACTTTCAGATCGCAAATCGCAAACTTGTAGGTAGCATTCCGGGGCACGTCCAAACAGCATCTAGGCATTCTAGGCGCTCGCGCTTATGAGCGCGGCTGTCGCTCGATTTGTTGCTTGGACAGTTTGACTCCCCCCGCGCGTCCTGCACGCCCCGTTAACAAATGTTTCTATCAAAGTTATCATAGGCGATTTTGATAGGTATAAACACTTTAGTCGCCTGTATCTCAGGAACCAATCATGTCTACTTAGCCGTGATAGTTTTTCTTTAAAATTCGTTATATGCGCTTTCGTTGAAGAGTTTTTTCAGATTTTTAGTATTTGTAGTTTTGGCTGTAGGAAGGGGGGACACATGACTCTAACAAAAAATAGCGCTTTAAAGCTTAATATTTCATAAACGGATCCCTAAATCGAAAAATTGTTTTCATAAACCCGCAATTTTTTTGAAAGACCTATCCATCGACACCCCACACGGGGTAGGCAAGAAAAAAAAAAGGCATCCCCACGTTACGTGTAGGGAGGTGAATTAAAAAAAAAATATTTTTCAAAATTTTATTTTACCACTTTGTTGGCGTGACTAATATGTATATTCATGCCAAATTACAGCTTTCTAGTACTACGAGTCTCTGAGCTAGACTGGGGACGGACGGACGGACGGACATGGCGAAACTATAAGGGTTCCTAGTTTGACTACGGAACCCTAAAAATGGTCAAGTTTGAGTTGGGCTCGCACTCATTCGTTATAAATTATATCTAATGTAGCGTTACGGAACCTTCGGTGCGCGAGTTTGACTTGCACTTGACCGGTTTTTATAGACACAAATTAAACACTTAATTATATCACACTTAGGCCTTAAGTTTTTTTCCCATTAATCGTCCATAGATCAATTTCCCAAAATCCAGATTGTTTTTTTACGCTTTATACCTTGACTACACGCAACTTGTACAGTGGTGAGACGGAGCCATTGGCAGAAATAAGAGGTATATAGGGTGAATCTGAATGGGTATTATGTTACAGTTTTAAGGTGCGACCTCACCGCTGCTTAACGGTGCGTATAAAACGGCGCTATGTTGTTACTATGACCCCGTCTTTTATTTACGCGGTGGGGTCGCACCTTAAGGCGCAGACAGGGGTGTGATTCTCTAAAAAAAAAAAGGTGAACGAATGCACGAGTGATGTCCAAGCGGCGAGATTAAGTAGTCCCGTCAGTGCGAACAAAACACATTGTAGCGCGTGCATTTTCAATTTAGCAGCACGATGGGTTCGAACGTATAAGGCCGCTTAATTAAAAATGCACGCGCTACAATGTGTTTTGTTCGCACTGACGGGACTACTTAATCTCGCCGCTTGGACATTCGTTCACCTTTGCTTCTTGAGAAAATCACACCCCAGATTATGCGCGGCAATGGAGACGGGTTTTCGGCGCGTGGCAACTCGAACATTGCCGCGTTCGAACGTGCCGCGCGGCGATCCAAGCGCTGTCGATTTTTGAGCCGGTATCAAAGGAGCTTCAGTCGTGCGGGCTGTGTGATTTTAATATATGTTTTCACGCGCTGATCGAGCTGGATCGCTTGCCTCGTGCAGCCGCCGCTGTCTACCTAAATTCCATCGAACATTTGCCGCGCAAGCCAATGTTCACGCGAACACTGGCTCGCGCGGCTGCCGCGCATAACCTGTACCCAGTTTTAATCACATGAAACCGGGTTGGTCATTGTGAGTGTAGATGCACGTACACGCTCGTAGTGCTCGGGTTAAGAATCAGTCAATAGGACAGTTTATGAGATAGTATTATTGACGCAGCACGCGGGTAGTTTAGTTGGATTGGAAGTGACCCTGACTAAGAAGCTAGTGGCATAGTTTAAAGAGAACAGTAGTTCATCTGCGGTTATTTAGGAGATTCCTATAGAATAGTATAATGCGCACGTAACATGAACCTGTGCGAAACTCGGATTTTAGGTGTCACAGGTAAGCGGTAAGCGGCGCGGTATGAGGAGAGCGCGCGTTACCATAGCAACCGCCATATTGGTTCATGTGAATTGGTGCGGATTTTATACGTGGTTGAGGACCAAAAAGTTGGGCACGCTAACTTACTCAATTTAATTTTCTATGAAACTTTTCCGTTGTGACACGATAATTAGCCAATTGTAGGGATACTTTTCGTCGCACAACGGAACTTTTTTCGATTTCGTTGTTTGTATGGTAAACTGCGTTTAATTGCAAATATTTTGGTTTTCTAAGTCTAATATCTTTTTCTATTCTAAGTATATTAATCAATGTTTAGTAGCACAAGCTAAGAGCTTTGTTGGGGACTAGGTTAATTTGTATTTTATGAGATGGTCCCTGATAATTATTAATATTTAATTACTAATAACATCACGGATTTGACGAAGTTTCCCGTTCCATTTTAGATTCGAGGTCTCGCCACTGTACTAGACTAGTGCAGCCAAGACGTAAGCAAGTCAAGTGGCAAGTGAGAGGATTTTTATTTAATATATTTCTTTCTTTCTAACCTAACAAACTAGGATGACAACCACGAACCACTAAATTCGAAACTTCCGTCACTGTCACTCTTTACCCGAGACTAAATCGAAAGAAACGGATCGTAACATCGAACTTCGATTTTCAAAATAGGACCTCAGGTGTTCACTGTTACAGGTTCCGACACGTAAGAAGGCCGCTGAGCGATAATAGAGGAGATTTGTTTGCGTATGGATAGTCGCCAAACAATGGCGTATAAGTAGATGAATTAGCGAGAGCATGGAATTTCATATTTAAAAAAAAAGTGTGTTTATAGGCATTCTATATTTGAAATTTCCCTTTTTTTATGGCATAGAGATGACAAACGAGCACACAGGCCACCTGATGGTAAGTGGAAACTGTGACCCATAGACATTCGCATTCCCAAGACTGCAGAGCAATCCTGAGACTGCAAACGCGTTGCCAACCCTGAGGACTAAAATGGAATGCCTCTATGCTAGTCATTTCACCGGCTGTCTTATCCTCAAACCGGAACACAACAATGCGAACACTGCTGTTTGGCGGTAGGTTAATGGATAAGACGGTAGTAGCGATCCGGACGGACCCTGCACAAGGTTTTCCCGTACTATCTGCATAAAAAGAGGTTGTTAATAAAATAATTACACTTAAGAAGAAAATTCAAAAATAATGTCAGTATGAAATTCTAAATATTAGGCTGTTTTTATCAACAGAAAAAAATAATACTATTACTGCTGAGGACTTGGAAAATATTTGTCCCATGTCGAAAGTGAAGAAAATAAATATAGATGTCAAGAAGGGGTAATGGATCGAATTATAGATCATATAATATTATTATCAATTCTTGTGACAGCTCAGATGAAGAATTAAATAATAGCGAATGAAAGCAAAAAAGGACTGAGCATTGTTTTACTTCTTAAGAAGAGAAATATGATAAGAGAGAGTATGTAATTTCATTAAATTAAGAGAAATACTTACGTTATTCTACTTTCCATGCGAACCGTATCACTAAAAATGCAATTCCAGGCTCTCGCTAATTCATCTATACGCGCATAAGGATATCGCCGGAGTTTACTTTGATAAATGCGCGACTAGATTGTCGAGGGAAGATCGGTCTATAGTTCCAAAGTATGAGAAAGAAAAGACTTAAGATACGGACTGTAGTCGATTTTAATGGTTCCAGGTAGTAGGTATGGATGAACTTTACTTCGGTGATGTGTGGTTTTGTGGTTTGATAGTAGAATGTTGCTATAGGCGCTGAGCTAATCAATTCCTCAAACTACTCCCCGTACTAATAAGTGGAAATTTAGCAAGATTAATCTACCAAGTCGCATTTGCAGTCTTAGGGTTGCATTGCAGTCTTGTGAATGCGAATGTCTATGGGTCACAGTTTCCACTTACCATCAGGTGGCCTGTGTGCTCGTTTGTCGTCTCTATGCCATAAAAAAAAATCTACCAAGTGAGCTAGCCTTGCTTCCCTAGACATCCTAACATGGAAAGTATTATTTTCGCTAACCCATCGAACAGGATTCACTCCTATGGGACCGTCGAGTTTCCTTAAACCTAGCTAGACCAACCCTATATATAATCATACCCAAACCCCATGGTTGAAATCATGGAATCATCATCATCATCATCATCATCAGCCTATATTAGTCCACTGCTGGACATAGGCCTCTCCCATTGCACGCCAACGAGTACGATTCGTGGCCACTCTCATCCAGCTCTTGCCAGCCACCTTGCGAAGATCGTCACTCCACCTAGTCAGAGGGCGTCCTACACTACGTTTGCCGATTCGCGGTCTCCACTCAAGAATACGATAACTCCAGCGATTATCGGTTCTGCGGCACAAATGGCTGCCACTGCCACTTCAAGCTGTTAATTCGATGGACTACGTCCATAACCTTAGTTCTCGGTCGGATCACCTCATTACGGATCCGATCCTTCAGAGAAACTCCCAACATAGCCCTCTCCATAGCTCGCTTTCGTAAGTGTCCACGTTTCATGGACTACCAAATGCTTGGTCTCACTGTACTTGTTACGTGTAGTCAAGGTACCTTGGCTGGTCCAAGTGTCGTTCTGCCAGTATAGGTTTAGCATCGTCGGACCACCGCCTGGAGGTGGCATCTCCAGCTGTGGGTCTTCAGGAGATTGCTGAAGGGCGTCATCGTCATCGTCGAGGGCGCCACCAGGGACTCAATAAGGATTAAAAAAATATATACAAGATGAAGATAGATCGTGTTTTGAGCGCAGCAGCGACGCAACGTCAATAAGGTATTCGACCGTCGGCGTGTTGCCAGTGAATTGCCAGTGTCTGTCGTGGGCACTAGAGTCTGACCAGTCAGTGGTGACACAACAAAATGGGGGCAAATTGAAAATATCACTACCTGTTAACACGAAATGCATAACAACTGGATAGGTACGCATAATGCAAGTTACCTCGCAAAATTGGCAACAGCAGTGAAACGCCTATAAAAGGAACAGAAACAGGCGACGCAGCAATCTCGTTGCCTTCATTAGACATGATAGACAAACGCCTTAAACTGTTCGAATCTAGTATACGTACTTCCATCGAGTCTCAAATAAAAGCCGAATTTGAACTATTACGTGAAAGCCTTGCAGTTATTCCCAACCTAGTTAAAACCATCGAGGAATTATCTACAAAGAACGACGATATGCATACGGAATTACTTTCGTTGCGCGCGGTAACGTCTGAATTGAAATTTGAGAATAACCAACTGCATGAAAACATAAAGGACCTTAACTTCAGAATGGCACAATCGGAACAACAAGCACGAGAGAATAATGTCGAAATCCAATGTTTACCTGAGCATGGAAATGAGAACTTGGTTTCTACAGTTATTCAACTTGGTAACATAGTGTCTTGTCCGATCGAGGAAAAGGACATATTATCTTGTTCTCGAGTGGCCAAAAATAATCGCAGCTCTACGAGACCCCGCTCCGTCATCGTGAAGCTGCCGTCTCCTCGGGTTCGCGATAGCTTGCTAGCGGCCTGCATGACTTTTAATAAAGCTAATCCATCTGACAAGCTTAACTCATCACATGTTGGTATTGCCACTGTAGAGAAACAGCAAATATACGTCGTTGAACACCTGTCACCGAGGAACAGAGCGCTCCAGGCACAAGCTCGAGCTTTGAAGAGGGAGCAGGGTTACAAGCATTTGTGGACCCGCAATGGAAGAATTTTAATGAGGAAGGATGATGCGTCGACTGCCATTTGGATCAAAGATTTTGAGTTTTTAGCTACACTTAGAGAGTAATCGCAAGTACCTGTTACCGTTGTTTCTCTTCATTCATTATTGTTATCTTTATAGAATTTTAGAAAGCATATACTTTTTGTTACGTATTTAGTTATTAAGTAAAAATGACTCAACTTAGCATTTATTATCAAAACGCTAGAAGTATAAGGGGCAAACTGCACGAATTGTACTTATCATCTCTAAATATTAGTTACGACATTATTATAATAACTGAAACTTGGTTGAATGAAAGTGTTTTTGATGCTGAGATACTTAATGACAATTATGTAATCTATCGAAGAGATAGACATAGCTCTGGTAGTTCCAAGTCTGAGGGTGGTGGGGTGTTGATAGCTGTTTCTAAAAAATTAAATTCATCTAGACAATCTGCATACGAAAGCGTTCATGAGAATCTTTGGGTACAAGTCACTACCCGCTCTAACAAATCTTCACACGGGTTAAATATTTGCGCAACTTATTTGCCCCCTCCAGTTTCCTGTGAGCGTCTTATGGACAACTTGGATTGCATCAGTAATGCTATTACCTCAATAGGTAATGGCACGACACTTGTTATTGGCGACTTCAATACCGGTAGTATTTGTTGGAGTCCCGATCCCAATGACTGTATATCATCAGCCGCAGTCATGGATTCTTGCTCAACGGGGCTACATACCAGCCTGGCAGACTTCATGTCCCTCCATGACCTTAGACAATTTAATCTAGTTAAAAATAGTGATGACCGTCTTCTAGATATCGTTCTTTGTTCTCATAATTCAGTCATGACAGAGCTAGCTGATCCTCTATCTAAGATCGACCCATACCATCCTCCATTGAGCATCACAATTAACTTTCCCGTTATTAATTATTTACAGAACATCAATGTTAACAGACGAAATTTTCATGTAGCAGATTACTCAGTAATCAACGAAGAGCTAGAGTCTGTTGATTGGGAAACGGCTCTGAAAAACTCAAATACTGTTGACGAAATGGTTACAGCATTTTACTCTATATTGGAGGATATAATCACAAATCACGTCCCTCTTATTAAATTGAAAAAAGGTCAATATCCTGTCTGGTACACAAGAGAATTAATTAATCTCATTAAATATAAAGATAAATTGCGGCTCAGGTTTAATAAGTTCAAAAACCCTATTGATGAATTTGAGTTCAAAGCTGCAAGAGCTACATGCCATCATCAAATCGACATTTGTTATGCCAGGTACATTAAGTCTGTTGAGGATTCTATCTCAAACAATAATATGAAAGTTTTTTGGTCTTTTATTAAGTCTAAACGGCAGAATAAAGGTACAATTCCCGGCGAAATGATACTTCACGGAAACAAATTTTCGTCGCCTAACTCTATATGTAATGCATTCGCTGAACACTTCTCATCTGTCTATGTGTCGAATAACTTAGGACATGTCAACCATTCCCTTAACTCTACTCTTTCGCCTCAGAACACCACTGGAGAAAAAAAGTCCATGCATCACCAGACGTTAAGTAACTTCAAACTTGACCAAATTACCATTAAAACCGCTTTTAAAAAACTAGATAAGAACAAAGGGGCTGGACCTGACTGCATACCGGCTATATTTGTTCATAACTGTGCATTTAGTTTATCTCATCCTGCCAGTATTATATACAATTATTCTTTAAACTGTGGAATCTTCCCTTCGCTATGGAAACTTGCTAACGTAATACCGATCTCTAAAGGTGGTAATACCAGTAACATCCAAAACTACAGACCTATCTCACTCTTGTCAATTTTCGGCAAAGTGTTTGAATCTTTAATTAACACCATCCTGACCAATCATCTTAAACCACTGCTAGTCCCGCAGCAACATGGATTTCGGAGTAACAAATCGACTTTGACCAATCTGGTGCTACACGTGTCCGAACTAACGGAAGCCTTAGACAAAGGTCATCAAATTGACGCTGTCTATACAGATATTAGCAAGGCATTCGACCGAGTTGATCATGGTATGCTAATTTATAAATTGAGTACCTTTGGTGTTCATGGCAATCTTCTTAATTGGTTTCTAAGCTACCTCTCTGCCAGGTCTCAAAAGGTACTTGTTTGCGGCAATAAGTCACAAAGTTTTGAGGCTCCTTCAGGGGTACCCCAAGGGTCCCACTTGGGCCCTACATTGTTTTTGGTGTTCATTAATGACATGGCTGAAGTAATCCGCCACTCCTGCTTCTCGTTTTTTGCCGATGACTTGAAAATATCAACAGTGATTAGCTCCCCTGCAGACTCCCATCAACTTCAGGAAGATTTAGACAGGATATCTGGATGGTCTGAGCGTAATAAGTTGCCATTAAACACAAGCAAATGCAAACATATTACATTTACCAGAAAACGACGGCCTATTATTACTTCATACAACATTAATAACTTAGTGCTTGAAAAAGTTTCTAGTATCCGGGATCTTGGTGTTACCTTAGACAGCCAGCTTTCTTTCACGGACCATATAGACAGCATCATTAAAAAAGCTTATAGGCTTCTCGGCTTTATTTGGCGTAATTGTAAAAACTTTAAAAATATTGCTGCTTTGAAAATTTCGTATTTTGCCTTAGTCCGCAGCCAGCTTGAATATTGCGCTAATATATGGAGTCCGCAGTATAAGTGCCACGTAGACAGAATTGAGAGGATTCAGAGGCGCTTCTTGCATCTGCTTTCGGTACACCAACGTAAAATTTCTGCCTTACCCTCATATAGTACTAGACTTAATTATTTTAATATCACTCCCCTAGAAAACCGTCGATGGATCTCTGACCAGATATTGCTTCACAAAATTTGTAATAGCACTATAGATTGCCCTCAGCTTCTTGAGAAAATTGGGTTCACTGTACCAAGGCTTAACTCCCGCTTCTCAAACTACAGACCTTTTTCTTTAAAACCATCCAGAACAAATCTTGGATCTCACAGTGTCCTGAATAGAATATGCAGCGAGCACAATAAACTTTTCAACCAGACAAATATGGACACGATGTTTATCTCTCAAAATAAGTTTAAAAGATTATTATATATTTACAAGAAGTAGTTGGACACCTGCAAGTTTTAATGTAAGCTCTTTATAGTTATATTTGTTAATTTTATTTAATGTTACATTTCGTTAATTGTATCGTATTACGCACGGTTACCTACTTGTGATTTTAGTTTTTTAGTTTTGTTTGCCTTAAACAGCGACTGATCAATAAACTGTTAAGAAACTGTTTATAGATAGATTATTCCATACTCTTAAGTAGGTATGTAGTTAAATAGTTAAATATCCAAGCAGTTTAAATTTAAGCCCTTAATTGTTTTGTTTTATGTTTTTGTTTTTGTCATATTTTATTAATTGTTTTATGTTATGCAAGGTTCCTTGCGACTTTATAGTTCCTTTTTGTAACCTAGTAGGTAAGTACTTATATCGTTAAGTGTGTTATGGAGCCGCATCGGCACAAATGCTATTGTTTTACGCAAGCTGAGTTTGCCTGTAATTGGGTAAACACCCTGTCACTCTTCCCTAGACGTATAATTTTAAAATTAAGTTAATGGTGTTATATCTGTTGGCGAACCTAATAAATAAATAAATAATTAAAATAATGTGACAGCTTGTTTCGTAGGAAAAATTGTTGCTATGTGAAGAATTAGATAAAAGTGCTTGTGTCACGACTCGCTGGTCAAACTCTATGTACGCTCGGGCACTACAGGACGATGGCAAGCGGTCGACTTTCGAAAGACGTTGCGTAGGCACTGGTGAGACGCGACGCTGGATAGACGCCGCTGGCATAATATACTAGTGTGGGGTGTCTCTTAGAAGAAAGCAAGTTAAATCAGTTAGACTGTGTAGGGGATATCAGCCCTAGAAGTAGGGGAGCCATCATCATCATCATCAGGGATTTATTTATTTAAACGTTATTATTCTTACCGTCATTTGGCTGTGTCTTTGGTTTCAACCCACGATTTTCAAGGCTTTCGCGGTTTTCGTTCATAAATTCATCGATGTCTCTGCTGAATTCGGCTGCGTCCGCGTCGAATTTTTTTAGACTAGAAACAATGAATAACTGCGTTAAGCTGAACAAATAATTGTAATGCCACAGTATTAAGACTCCACCGAGCAAACGTCGAGCGTCCAGTGGTATTTATATTTATATTATTCTCTTAGATAAATCACTACATAGTCACTACATCACTACATAGTATAAAACAAAGTCGCTTCCCGCTGTCTGTCCCTATGTATGCTTAGATCTTTCAAACTACGCAACGGATTTTGATGCGGTTTTTTTTAAAAGATAGAGTAATTCAGGAGGAAGGTTTATATGTATAATAAATGATTTTTTTATGAACGGGTGTTACAGAAAACTCAACCGAAGCGAAGCGAGGGCGGGTCGCTAGTAATATTATAAAACAAAGTCGCTTTCCGATGTCTCTCCATATGTATGCTTAGATCTTTGAAACTACGCAACGGATTTTGATGCGGTTTTTTTAAATAGATAGAGTGATTCAAGAAGAAGGTTTTTATATATAACTAGCGACCCGCCCTCGCTTCGCTTCGGTTTATGTGAGTTTTCTGTAACACCCGTACATAAACCAGAATCTATTATACATAATAAACCTTCCTCTTGAATCACTCTATCTATTAAAGAAACCCGCATCAAAATCCGTTCCGTTGTTTTAAAGATCTAAGCATACATAGGGACAGACAGCGAGAAGCGACTTTGTTTTATACTATGTAGTGATAAACTTTGTTTTATGTACGGGTGTTACAGAAAACTCACATACACCGAAGCGAAGCGAGGGCGGGTCGCTAGTATAAAATAAAGTCGCTTCCTGCTGTCTGTCCCTATGCATGCTTAGATCTTTAAAACCACGCAACGGATTTCGATGCGGTTTTTTTTAATAGATAGAGTGATTCAAGAGAAAGGTTTTTATGTATAATAAATGCTGTTTTATGTACGGGTGTTACAGAAAACTCACATAAACCGAAGCGAAGCGAAGGCGGGTCGCTAGTCATCACTACATAGTATAAATCAAAGTCGCTTCTCGCTGTCTGTCCCTATGTATGCTTAGATCTTTAAAACAACGCGACGGATTTTGATGCGGGTTTTTTTAATAAATAGAGTGATTCAAGAGCAAGGTTTATATGTATAATAGATTCTGGTTTATGTACGGGTGTTACAGAAAACTCACATAAACCGAAGCGAAGCGAGGGCGGGTCGCTAGTAATGTTATAAAGTGTTGTTATAAAAGGTCAAATCTTGCAAGTTAAATTTGCCACACTTCCAGATTTTCGATGAAGCTGGAAATTTGCATACGCCTTTAGTTCTGATGACAATACAATAATATAGCACCATCGAGCTGGTCTGATGATGGAGACTCAGGGTGGCCATGGGAACTCCTAAATTATACATGACAAACCCGTCGTGGTAGGGCTTGTTAGAATCGTCTTGACAAGTAGATAACACTTGTGCAAGAAAAAGTACAGTCGGCAACAATAACTTTGTCCTGAAAATGAAATTTTTGACAGAAACGTACCAATTTAAAGTCGGTTAACAACCAATGAAATTACTAGCATCCAATTCATTCTTGGAGTCTTAAGATTACAGTCTTGAGATTGTACTAGGAAAAACTCTATGGATCCCTGATTTATGCTATACTGCCCTATGAAGAGAAATGGCGGTAGCTCAGACTAAACTCCTGTAGCACATCGTCGCTTAGCTAACAATACCGCACAAGTCAGATTTGCTTACTTTTCAGGAGAGACAAAAAACTATTAATGAAAATACCGCCTAAGTCAATCTAACTTTTCGTTACAACACCGCTCAAATACCTACTCTTGTTTTTAATCACGATTATAATGAAGTATTTCAATGATTAAACTATTATGTTAATTTTAAATGAGTTCACTTACCTTTTAACTGCATCAGAAGAGTCAATCCGTTAAGAAAACTTCAGTAATTTAGAAACAAAACATTTAAACTTATCGACCAGCGACGTTGATCAAGCCAAACACTATGGCGGACTGATGGCTTGCGCGGTTTTGGTGCAACCAGTGAGTTGCGTTGTGTTACTTCTATTTGAATAACGCGCTCTAATTGGTCGAAATTACTTCCTGCGAGAGCTGATTCGATGCACCGAAAAATAATCTAGCGAATGGTGTATAAAACGTCACATGGTCAAATTATGACTTGTGCGGTATTGTTAGCTAAGCGACGACATGCAACCTTATTACTAACGTGAGAGTATTGAATTTCCTTTGGCTATTCAATGAGAGATACTGCCTTTTGGCTTATGAGGGCAGGTATAATAAAACTTACTCTTTTACTATAATCACTTGGTTTTTGCCATCGTTTCTATTAGAACCTTTTCCTGAAATAATAAGTTTTAAGTTATTAATTTTGTTATGAGTATCATACTATAGTTATATTTTATAGACCTAGGAATGCGGGGCAAAATAAAATGACAGCTAGGGAATGCCTATATCGATAAACTCCATTATCGATGCTTTTCCCATGTACTAGAGATCGCTCTAAAAATTTACTTTTGAAAATAATAAAATATTGAAAGTATGCAAATGAAACCAAATAGCAACAAAATTCCGGTTATTTTTTATTCTAAGTATTAAAAGGATTTTTTTACCTTCACTCATCATCATCATCATATTTTTTTTCCTTATTGTGTATTCACAATGACTGTACCATTTACTATGTACGATAAGAATTTTTGGGAGTAAAAAAAAATAGGTATGAAGATGATGAGTTAAGTTAAATCTATCATAATAGAGTTATTTATGTGACTGGTGCATAATGCCTAATTATGCATTCACTAGCGACCCGCCCTCGCTTCGATTCGGTTTATGTGAGTATGATATATAGCCTATAGACTTCCTCGATAAATGGGCTATCGAACACTGAAAGTTTTTCAAATTGGACCAGGTAGTTCCTGAGATTAGCACGTTCAAGCAAATAAACAAACAAACAAACTCTTCAGCGTTATAATATTAGTATAGATAACTTTATCTACATGCATATCATGAGTTTTCTACAATATGTGATAAACCTGTCGTTACCCAGAGTCTTAATATTCACATTAAAGTACCGTCACCGATACTTTAAAGTAAACAGATAAAGTTATTGTATCGTTTCTGAACATATTATACAAAAACCTATGTAACGACTCAGCTTAATTACAATGGGAAATTTTGCGAGTGTGAAAAATCAAAAATGGGGTAAAATGCGAAAAGAAAGGTTGCTACGCGGAATTAAAAATATTGCAGTAATCTAACATACTCGTACATACATACAATAAATCACGCCTGTTTCCCAGAGGGATAGGCAGAGACCACTTCTTTCCACTTGCTACGATCTTGATAAATTAAGAAGAAGAAGAAGAAGAAGAAATACATTTCGTACCTTCGGTAGAACAAAGCCACAATTTACTATATGATTATAGGGGAAATTGTGCCTATGTCCTACCGAAGGTGCGATTTATTCACTACACAGAAGACACACAAAGAGACAAATGAAAGATAACAAACAATGTGACAGAAACAGCACGGAGTGTGTTTTTCCCCGCGTGGTTGCCGGGCAAGAATAGTGCCACTCCATGTCCTCCCGTGGATGTCGTAAGAGACGACTAAGGGAATAAAGGCGTGTAGTACTGTTAGGCGATGGGCTTGCAACCTGTCACTAATACACTGGTAAACATCTTAGCCTAAGTGTGCAAAATGTGGTTACAGAATTATTAACAAGTTTTTAGAGTTATTAATAATTGGGATTGACCAAAAAAAATAACTCACGGTTTTTACCTTCTCATTCGAAAGAATAGGAAATTTTAAGACACCAATTTCATTAATTTTGTATTTGACCCAATAGTTTTGTTTTAATGGCTTTATTTATTTAGCAGACATTTTATGAATGACATGATTATTTTAAATTAAGGATGGTATTTTCAATAAATTACAACAATTAAAAGTTATCCAATGAAAAAAAGTGATTGTAATAGTGTATTAAAACATACTACTTTAAACTGTTTTCGCCTAACCAGTAAGATACACCTAGAAGGGTTTCAAGCCGAAAACGAAAGTCAAACAAAGGTTAAATATACTTTTGTCGAAATATCCAAAATAAATAAATATTTCAAAAACTTAATAATGAGGAACGGATTTAAATCCCTATTCCTCGAAATGGTTTTCGAATTGGAGTAGTTGTAAAAATATGAACAATCCAAAATTCTGTAGCTCTGCCTACCCCACTCTGGGAATACAGGCGTGAGTTTATGTGTGTATGTATACCTATGTGTGTCCTCGCGGCAGCGAATCGGACACTGGCCCAGCATTATGCTGAGGCATCAGACAACTACAGCGCTGATTTTCAGCCAGTACCGTTCTATTCTAATTTCTTTCGCTTCTTCCACATTCATACATCAAGTCATGCACGCACGTCGGTTTCGGGTACCTACTTAAGATTCGGCCCTTTTCTAGTATTCTAACATTGGAACATTATTGTTTTCTTACCTTTAGTACCTTGTAGAAAGTCATAATCCCTCCCCCCAACAGAACCAACGCCATCATCATCATTATTACTATTATCGCCTTTATTATGGCGTTTTTTATTGCCTTTATGTTTGCGTTTTTTATTGCCTTTAGTATAGCCTTTACTTTCGTCCGGGTATTGGTGATCTTTCGTATTATCATCGTAATTACCATCATCATCTTTGTCACCGTAACTATTAACTTCATCTTTCTTGCCACCAGAGCCATCTGCATCGCCTTTGTGATCGCTATCGGTATGGTACTGTACGCGATCGCTGGACATGTCGTAATCACCGTTGTTGGCGTATTCGCTCCCAGCTTCTTTCTCTCCATATTGTGCCCCTTTCCCATAATCCATGCCGGCACTGTATTCATATTGCTCCTTAACTTGTTTTGCTTTAGATTTCTTCATGCTTGACCACCTTGGTTTATAACTTTTTTTCTTTGTTTTACTCAAAGCTTTCGCTTTATGATTGCTGGTTTTATGAAGCCTATTTAAGAATACAGGCTTCGAGCCGTTTTCTGTCAAATTATAATTTTGATTAGTACAGTCACCACCGTTGTGTGTTCTTAACTAGGTTTCATGAAAATTCCGTATTTAAGATTTTCATACGACACTTGATACGGTTAACTCAACGGACAGACGGACAACAAATCCTATAAGGGTTCCGTTTTTTTCCTATTGAGTTAGGGAACCCTAAAAACACACACAAACCGGTTCAACCGTTTAAGAGCTACGGTGCCACAGACACGCACAGATAGCGGTCAAACTCATAACACTTCAGACAGATAACTTTGTTTTTGCGATTTCAAGCAGAGTACAAAATTCCCAGTTTCATAGTTCTCGGCTGGCTACCACTATTACGCTTGCACTTGCAACTGACTGTATTTTTATCGCTAGTATATCCACCGATCTCTCCATCGTGTTTTTTTTTTTAAATTACATAATGTAACGGCGCCTATTACCGGGGGTATCAAAATCGGCGACCATCACCGTGGTATTTTTAAATACGCTTTTTATAAACAAACCGATCGATTTTCTAAAGAACAAATTTTACACGAACGAAGCTTATTTAGTTGACTTACGGACCTGTTAGCGCTAGTGTGTGTGAATGAAACAAAGTGCTTGCAATTCGTCAGTTTCCGCAACGGTAGCGCAGAAAGAGGTCGTGCCATACTAACGCGTGACGCCACACGTAAGTGAACTCGAATCTTATTTAGTGTTTTACGTAATATTTATGACAATTGAACTAATGTTATGGTATTTAAATGGTTGTTTATTGTTTTCTGCACAACTTACGAGTGTTTTTTATACATTTTTTGGCCTGGAAATATGTTTCAAATGGAAAATAAAATACAGCGGTAATAGACGCCATTTTTTGTTGTGGATACTAATACCGTGGTATACCCCGGTAATAGATTTTTTTGATTTGGGTTATTTATACTTTATTTTTGGTAAATGCGATCGGTTATACATACTCTCTTACGGTTATTGCAATCTTGATCTATTCACGCTTTCAAAGAACTATTTCCGTGGTATGGAAAGTATTCAAGTGGTCGTCGTGCATCCGTGGAGAGTGGACACGTACAAGTTGTGCTGATTTATTTTGTAAAATTGTTTTAATAAATTCGTGATTGGTTGAGTTCAAAGTTTTCGATTCCTGCTCTAACATCTGGCTGCTAAGTAGAACGGCTCCTCCCAGTGGGCGGTCTTAGAAGGAGATAGTTGCGGTTCGTCGGTTCATCCCTGGCGCCGCCGAGCGGTTTTCATCGAGGGGCTTGGGTGAGATTTGAACTTGGTATCGCGGCGTGAGAGGCCGACGTTTGCGCGCTGGGCTACAGAGCGATAGAGCGCCGTGGCGAAACATTGGTTCAGTTTATTGATGCCGTGCTGCCATCTGGCGGATCCAGTGGGAACCATCTGCGGGTCAAGTGCAATAGTAGCAATTTTCAACACAGTGCTGCCATCTAGTTGATACGGTGTGAACCATCTACTCGCATCCCATAGCTTATCGATCTACGTTAGTGCATTGTGGTAAGCTGCCGCAAGATGTCTTCTTTGGCTCCCTCTAATTGCGCTGGTTGCTTGAGTGGTATTGATGATGGCCGCTTTTTGTGTTGTTGCTTATGCTCGAAAAATTTTGATTTATTGTGTGCTAACGTGTCGGAGGCGCGTTTCAATTCAATGACAATCGACCTTAAAGACAATTGGAAATGCCAAGCGTGCAGGTGTGAGGAGCCTAAGGTGGGCAACACAAACACTCCTGTTCGCACGGCCAGGGATGGGGATTTGCTGCTTCAGTTGGAGGGTAAGGATACCAGGGAACCACCTCAAATCACTTTTGAGCACGATGAATCTGTGGAGTTCGTTCATCCGAACAGATCGATGTCCGAGAACGTGACAATGCGGCGTGAGCGTCCCGTCGAGACCTTGAACGCATCGCGTAACTACACCTTCAGTGATGATATGTTGTATCTCGACAGTATTCGCTCAATAGTACGTGAAGAACTAGCGCTCTCGATTAATGAACGCCTGGCTAATGTCGTTGGCAATGCAGTTTCTGAGCAAATCCTATCTTCACTGCAGTCCGCCATCGGGACACTGCTTGACAGGGTTTCGGTTCTGGAGGGAATAGTCTCGAAGTGTGAAGCCGGCCTACTAAACCCTTGTGACGAGCCTAATTGTCCCCGTAGTAAGCGGCTTAGGGACTCTACCGTGAAGCCGCGCCAAGATAAACAATCATCGCAGGAACAATTTAAGCAGCGCCCGCCCACTGAAGCTGGCCCTAAATTGCCGAGTTCTTCACATATAAGTCGCACTAAACCAGTTTTACAGTCGCAAAGCGGTAAATTGGTCGTAGTCACTCAGGGGAACCCCGCTCCAGTTGCTATCATGAGTCCACCAGTGAGCGGAGCTGCTGCGTCGGATGTCGACGCATTGTCACAGCTATCACCGAGGAATAAAACGGGAACCCAATCTAATAACATTGGAGACAACAAAGATATAGCGGACGAGTCCTTGGGGTGGAATGAGGTTAGACGAAAACGATCCCGGGCTTCGTTAAGTCATGTGACACGTGGATCTGCTGTTGCAAGCTCAACTCAACTTGAGGCGTCGGACTGGCTACGTCACATACATCTTTTCTATGTGAAATTGGGTACTACGGAGGGTCAAGTAAAATCACACCTATGCTCTATTACTGGTTCTGACGGGATCAAGGTTGAAAGCTTGAAATCCCGGGGTTCATACGCGTCATTTAAATTATCAGTACCTTCTGGATTGTTTGATAAAGTGATGGCTTCTGAGAGCTGGCCACTTAATGTCTGCGTTAAGCCGTGGAGCCAGCCCTTTCGTCGGAGAGCGGAAAACCCTAAACCGCAAACGCAATAGGGAAGTATCACTCTTCTATCAAAATGTTAGAGGCCTGCGAAGTAAAACTGCTACTTTCTATAAAAGTGTTCTTCAGTGTTCCTTTGATATTATTGCCTTGACTGAGACGTTCTTAACAAGTTCCGTACTTGATACTGAATTATTCCCACCTGGCTACAAAGTGTTCCGTAAGGATAGAGCTAGTGAAGTTGGCTGGGGTGGGGTGCTCATGGCAGTCAAGGACCGGTGTGATACGCAATTAATAACAGACGTCGACGGTTGGGCTTCGCATATGGAACTATTATTTGTTGCAATAAGCTTGAAAGGTTTTAAGTGTATTGTATGTGTCGTATATCTTCCTCCTAACTATAATGACGACCAATATCTCAGTGTACTAACATGCATTGAAAACGTTATATGTACTTATCCAAATTCAGAGTTGGTAATTGTTGGAGATTTTAATCTCAACTCTTGTAGCACTTTCATTAAAAATCAATTCGACTGCTTTTTAAATTTTTGTAATCTTAGACAATTTAATAATGTATGTAATGCCCGTGGAGGCGTTCTGGATCTGGTGCTTACAGGACTTAGTGATGGTATGGTGAGCGTTGCAGGGGATGTCGAACCTCTAGTGCCTATAGATACATATCACCCCCCCCTAGAAGTAACTATTATGGTCCCGAGCATCTGTGTTCCGAGCAAACAAAATTTTGAAAACTCTGAGTTTAAAGCTACTCCCTCCTGGAACTTCCGAAAAGCTGACCTATATATACTTTATGACTCAATAGCTGAAATTACTTGGGAGGATCTTTTTGGCGTCACTGATGTTGATCTGGCTGTTGGATTGCTATATCAAAAATTAATCGAGGTTATCAACCATGTGGTTCCCCTGAGAAAGTGTCCCTTTGGCAAACGATATACATATCCATCATGGTATTCACCTGAACTAATTTACTATATAAAATTAAAATATTTTAATCTAAAAAAACACAAATCTCATGGCCTAGACTTTAATCGTGAATTATATAAATATTATAGGGCTGTTGTTAAAGGCCTGGTGGACCGTGACTATAGTCAATATCTAGCCACTCTTGAACGAGGCATTTGTAAGGATCCTGGTACTTTTTGGAAATTTGTTAAAAACAAAAAGCAACATTTGAATCAACAAAAGGAGTACATGTACCGCGACAAAGTTGTTGCGAGGCAGGAGGCTGTCGATGCTTTTGCTGAATTTTTTGCTTCAGTTTTTCACCCCGGAGTCCCGAGACTCGACCCAGAAGAAGCTGCACGCCTTGCCGGCGGTCACGTTGGGACAAAAACAATTGAAATCACCCATGTGACTGCCACGGAGTTACGGTCGGCAGTTAGGCGACTAAAAGCTTCATTTTCGGCTGGCCCTGATGGTATTCCTGCTTTTGTGATAAAAGACTGCATATCGGCACTAGAACAACCTCTGCTTTACATCTTTAACTTGTGCTTGAAAATGGGAATTTATCCTTCTAATTGGAAGGTGTCGAGGGTCACACCCATACCTAAAGTTAAAGACTCAAACGATGTATTTTTACATAGGCCAATAGCTATTCTCTGCGCGTTAGGTAAAGTCTTTGAGAGTGTAATAAATGGTTGTCTCATTAAACAAATTAAGAATAGGTTAAATGATGCCCAGCATGGGTTTCGCTGCGCGCGTTCAACTACTACGAATCATGTTTGTTTTTTTGACTACGTTTTGAAACGCATGGATACGCATCGCCAAGTAGATGCTGTATATTTTGATTTCAAAAAGGCTTTTGACCTAGTTGACAATGACGTCCTGCTGATGAAGCTCTCGGCCTTTGGTTTTACGCCAAAACTGCTGACTTTCTTTGCAGATTATCTTAGAGACCGTCGGCAGTATGTGCAAGTGTCTGTTTTTAGGTCAAAGGAATATTTCACACGTTCCGGCGTGAGTCAGGGGAGTAACCTTGGCCCGACGCAATTTTTAATAATGATAAATGATTTAATGCATTGTATCGATGGGGCCTATCCGTTGATGTTTGCTGATGACTTGAAAATTATGCAGCCTATAAACAACACTTCTGATTGCGTGGTGCTTCAGCATGCGGTTGACGCAGTGGTGCAGTGGAGTGCTACCAATAAATTGCAACTCAACATACTCAAATGCAGGACCATTACGTTTACCCGATCTAATAATCCAGTCAATGGGAACTACCACCTCTCCAACACACAGCTGGAACGTGTTAACACAATCCAGGATTTAGGTCTTACGTTGGACACTAGATTAGATATGCGCGATCATATATGTAATATTTGCAAAAGCGCTAGCAGGGTACTGGGCTTTATAATTAGGACTGCGTCCCAATTCCGTGATGATAGAGTTGCGATATTGTTATACAATACCTACGTTCGGAGTAAGCTCGAGTACAATGCAGTAGCTTGGGATCCGCGGGAGGAAAAATATAGCCTAATGATCGAGCGTGTCCAACGCAAATTTGCGAGATACCTATATAAAAGGCGTTATCGTTGTTACCCGTTCCTCTACCCATCTTTATTTGTTGGTGGAATGGTCGGGTTAGACTCTCTTAACTTAAGGCGGAAGTTTATAACGCTTGTCCACTACTGTCTATTGTTGCGCCATAAGGTGGATAATCCTTCCGTTTTAGGAAAGTTTTGTTTGTTTGTGCCGGATCGTTATTTAAACGCCGCGGACCGCCGCGCGGCGCGCACGCAACTTGTTTGCTTTGCCGGATAGGATGCGCACCCGGCACGCCTGCAACGCTCCCACCACCAGAGCCATCGCGCTACTTAATGAGTTCCTCGCTCGGATGCGGGAGGCCGACGTGTTTGCGGACAAGTGGCCTGTCCTTATAGTGGCCTTAAGCCGCTTCCTAAATTTAAATTAGCTTTAATGCTGTTATTTTTTCTAAGTAAGTTGTGTGAATGTTATTTTTATATCTTTTTAAAAAAAAATTGTATTTAGCTATTAAGTTATCTTGCTGGACGCTTTGGCTGACGCTGTAAGTCCACAAGACATTGTTTAAATAAATAAATAAATAAATAAATAATAATTCAACAAACCCTTATTTTTTAGCGAAAACTTCAGTACTGAATTTGTAGTTTGTATGGGAACCTTAAATTGTCAAGTGGTTTAAATATTGAGATAAAATCGTGTATTTACATACCAGTTATGTAATTTTGGTTTTACACCAAGGTTGTATTATAATAATATACTTTTGATTTGTAATGAAAATAAAACTGTATCCGTTTGTTTTTATGGGTCGGAATTAGATTTTTCAAACACTCCATATTGAGTCTATTACCGATGGTATGATCAAATAACCCTCGGTAATAGAATGTATGGGAGTCTATTACCGACCCATTCAATATTTGTTTGGGTCGGTAATAGGTTCCTATAGAAGTGTCTATTACCGAGTGACATTTTAGTCTTCTATTAAATTTATCACATTTAGGGTACCGTAAGTACAGATTTCTTTGATAAAGTTGAGAATTTTACTCATCAGTAAGAAATTTTCGTGTTTACTGCATGTGTAGTGATTACAAATCATTTACTTTTCATACTTAGGTATATTATATTTATTTATGTATTTAATTATAAATTATGCTAGTATATATTCGTTTATTACCTTTATAGTCGTGGCCTATAAATATAACTTTTCAATTTTGACAACCAATCAAAAAGATCTGAATATTTAAACTATCGTTAACTAATAAACAAAGGTTTAAAATGTATGAACAATTTATCAATGTTAAAAATGAATCTTTAATTTTATAAGGATTTGAGAAAAAAATGTTTAGCCGTTCATACAAAGTCGTAAAATTTTGTATGGACGCGTCTGCACTAAGATTTCAAATCCCTAAAAAATAAAAGGTCCAAGTATCTATATACAATTGTAACAACTTTTAAAAACGAAATACAAATCCTAAGTACAATCATATTTTTACCGTTTTATTTAGTCTTCCTTAAAAATGTGATGTACAAAATAATATACGGAACCAAGCCATTATTTATTTTTTAACCCACGGTATTAAGTTCCAAATCGTGAGTCTGGCGCCTATTACCGATGGTAGAAAATTGCTGCTTTTTATACCCTCGGTAATGGAAGCTGAATTCGCGGTAATAGAATCACAACCTGTGTATTACCACGGTAATAGAATACTTGGGTATTTTGGTTTCAAGAATTATTTTACAATATATAATAAAGTAAAATGAGTCCAAAAAGTTACGACGCTAAAAGTTCAATAAACACTCTTAAATAAAAAAATTTTTTTTGGGCGCTTAGGAGCTTTGATAACCTTAATTTTTTGGACTCTTTTAAAAACTTCCTTAAGTACCACGGTAATAGGCGCCGTTACCTTACATACATACATAAGCTCACGCCTTTATTCCCAGAGTGGGGTAGGCAGAGCTACAGAATTACCAACAACTCTAAAAACTTGGTGATAATTCTGTAACCACATTTTGCACAATTAGGCTAAGATGTTTACCAGTGTATTAGTGACAGGTTGCAAGCCCATCGCCTAACAGTACTATACGCCTTTATTCCCTTAGCCGTCTCTTACGACATCCACGGGAGGACATGGAGTGGCATTATTGTTACCCGGCAACCACGCGGTTTTTAAAAATTAATGTTTAAAAAAAACAAAATCTAGCACCCAGACCCCCCTGCCCCCGTGGCCCCGGATTAGAATAGTGCCACTCCGTATCTTTCCGTGGATGTCGTAAAAGCCGACTAAGGTAATAAAGGGGTGTAGTACCTACTGTTAGGCGATGGGCTTGCAACCTGTCACTAATACACTGGTAAACATGCTCGCCTAAGTGTGCAAAATGTGGTTACAGAATTATCAAAAAGTTTTTATAGTTGTTGGAAATTCTGTAGCTCTGTCAACCCCATTCTGGGAATAATGGCGTGAGTTTATGTAAGTATGTAAAAAATAAAATCTCGCCTTCAAAAGGGCATAAAAATTCTTATGAAATGGTTGGCACGAGAACATTTAGTTTGTTTTTTGCGTTTTTGATGGCGGTTTTTTTAAACATTTTTGTTTTCTTACTTAACAACTACCGGTGCAATAGTTCTTTAAAAGACTCGAGTAAGTATACCTATAAGAGAGAGAAAAAAAAATAAGCACTAAAAAATACAAACCAGTGGGCCTAGGTATGATTGTGTTTATCACGTGACAAAATGTGGATGTTTTATCCACATTTTGTCGCGCAAATATTATACGTGGACTCAAACTATCATACATAATACGTCAGGACCCCAATTCTTGTGCCATTCGATATGAAGTTTCATTCGGGATGAAATGTCAGTTGCATACAAATTCCTAAAAATCTCGCATATAAACTATCGATCTCGACTGTCACTTGAATCGAACCCCGAACACGTTTGACATTATCTGTGGTAAGTCACAGACTATGATGTAGTCTGCCGCTAATTTATAAAATACTGATTATAAACTGTGTGATTCCAACATATGATCTTTTTCTGATTTTATTTAATTTCCTCGCAATTGTGATGAAACATTGTATGTTACACTGGTGGTGAAGGATATACAAAGATCGAGTCATTAAAACCCTCACCCTTCGGCTTCGGGCTTCTAATAGACTCTCTTTTGTAATTCTTTCTTTACCACCTTAAGACTGCGCCGAGCGTACGCCGGATGTACAGTGGCGCCCTCATTACTTTTATTGTGTTTTCTAATAAACTAAAGTATTTTCTTGAAATTGGACGGTATGGTTTTTTACTACTTTACCTACTACAAATGAAAACACAACTTATAGAGTATATCACGTAGTTTAATAAAAATTCACCTTCGAATTATCAATTTAACGGAAAAAAGTGGCCACCTTTTCCCGTTAAGCTGACTACTCAAAGGGTAATTGTTATTAAAGT
Organism: Acleris laterana; assembly: GCA_963966035.1. Lineage (NCBI taxonomy): Eukaryota > Metazoa > Arthropoda > Insecta > Lepidoptera > Tortricidae > Acleris > Acleris laterana. Next base: position 2,331,183 of record OZ014466.1, read on the forward strand.
TTGTTACGTATCCCATAAATGTGTTTTTACTTGCGCTACAAAAACATATCGTCTGATTCCAAGGAAATTCTTTAGTTAATTAGAAAACACAATAATAGTAATGAGGGCGCCACTGGACGCTCGACGTTTGCTCGGCGCAGTCACACAATGTAGGTACTATATTATCCGGTAATCTTATCGAACTGATTTTAGTGTCGTGGGCTCCCATACTACGGATGGAGTGTATGAAGAGTATCAAAAACAAGGGTGGAATGAGATGGCTGATAGGGACCTTTGGAAGAAAAAGACCCCAAATGATGATGAAGATAAGATAAGGGAATGTTTTGGAAATCAACTTACTTTTTAATTCGTATATAGGACTTTGCCCGTATGCTTCGTAATTAATTAGCGAATCGTCGTCTTCCTCAGAATATGAGCGGTTTTTTTTTTTGGTTCTTACAGCTGAAAATGTATATTTTTTTATTATATCTACTTTGTGGGGAGGGGATGGCAAACGACATAGACATAGTTATATACATTCTGACGACTACAATCTTAGACTACCAATTCGTTGCCATCTCTGAGAGTAAGATGGAATGCCTCTATTTAATTATTTATTTATTTATTTATTAAGGATATCAACAGCACATTACAAATAATTTAAAACAGTAAATTAAAAAGACAATAGTGTTAATTACAGACATCCACCTATGAGCTATGAATAAAGAACAAACAACAACTACAAGATACATGCAAGTAGTTTACAAATTTGTAGGTAAATAAAGACTATCGTTACAGCTACATACAGATGCGAGTGTATGTGTGTATGAGTGTGTAGCCGAGTGCTATCGTCATAATATGTATATTATACACCGTGGGAACGAGGAATCCGACAAACTTTAACCATCGATTCTAGAGCCAATTTGTAGTATATAATGTGATATAACATGTAGTCCAATAACGCATAATTTCCAAGATATTTATTATTAAAAAAAAAACCATAGTTAATTTAATTTGAACTTTGTCACCTATACCTAAAGCATAATTTACTAAGAAATTGATTAAAATAATTTTCATCACACTTGCTCGTAAATAGTGTCCTAACATGCTAGAAAAATCGACCGTAAATCCAAAATAATACCCGTGAGCCTTTTTTTTACCATTACGTTACTTAAGTGCGTAATAGCTTTTTTTTTAAATATTATACGTGGACACGAACTATCACAATACGTCAGGACCCCAATTCTTGTGCCATTCGATATGAAGTTTCATTCGAGATGAAATGTCAAATGAATACTATTTCCTAACAATCTCGCATAATAAACTATTGATCTCATATGTCACTAGAATCGGACTCCGAACACGCTTGACATTATCTGTGGTAAGTCACAGACAATGACGTAGTCTGCCGCTAATAAGTTAAAAATATGATCTTTTGTCTGATTTTATTTCATTTCCTCGCAATTGTGATGAAAAACATTGTATGTTACACGGGTGGTAAAGGAAATACAAAGCTCGAGTCATTAAAGCCCTCAGCCTTCGGCTTCGGGCTTCTAACAGACTCTCGTTTGTAATTCTTTCTTTACCACCCTTAATACACAATGTACTATTACGTTGTACGTTGATGACATTGCTATTTACAAGATGAATCTTTCTTAGAAAATATTGCTTTACGTTAAGGTGACAGAGTTTAAATTCAATTAATTATGTTTTTTTTTTAATAATTTAAAACTCTGAAGTTATGCGTTATTGGGCTACATGTTATATCACATTACATACTACAAATTGGCTCTAGAATCGATGGTTAAAATTTGTTGGGTTACTCGTTCCCACGGTGTATAATCTGGATCTCAAAAACGGCTACCACGATTTTCATGAATTTTAGTGTGCAGGGGGTTACGGGGGCGAAAAATCGATCTAGCTAGGTTTCATTTTTAGAAAACTATCTAAAAAAAATACCGAGCAAAGATCAGTTGTCCTCACATGGTATAAAATAAACTTCATTTTTGGTACGGTCACGAGCGTTAATTTGGGACCCATTTCAAGAAAAATATGCTTGACGTCGTCAATGTCATTAGCGATGTCAAGTCATTTACCTATAACTTTTAGGAAACTCAACCTTATTGTTGTAGAATGTCAGATTGACTTTGGACCTAAGGTGGGTACCAAATTAAATCTCGTGACTGTACAAGCATTTGTTGCCGACGGCACTTTTTTTGCAAAATCTTTATCTGCTTATCGAGGCCAAACTAATGAGTCCTAACACGGAGGGTCTACGTTAAGTATAGCGGAGATCCTGTCGCCACCTTCCGATTCCATCATCAGATCACCTCTTGGATGCCTTAATATTGCATTGTCATCGGGTCTACAATTGTATCGAGGTCCAAAGGAGTGTGGGCTAATTGGCCTAATGACCAATAAGGACAAGCGATATGTCCCCGATTAGCTAATTCTAAGTTGTAAAACTATTACTATGACAGGTGGTTCGAAATCTTTGTGTGAAAAAAGTTATTGCCATGCAAAGACCGCGGTTTTTCCAAGTAATTATTCTAACGTCGTCTATGTAGGCGTCCCGATGTTCCAGATTTTTAAATATTTCACACATCGATTTAACATTTCCCGCCATACAAAAAGTTGTAGGATATGACAAAATCTTTCAAAGGACATAATAATATGGCTTGTCATTATTGGTTTTTAGGCCAGTGTCCATACAAAACTGACCATCATCCTTTCAGCCCGTTCCGTTAACTGGAAGGGGGTCAAATTTGACCGCCACATACATACATACATTGCAAGTTAAATAAAACCATGTAAAAACAAAAAAAAGTTTTCAAAAACGCAAAAATTAACTTCTTTTAAAATGGTATGTTATTATTTTTAACCAAAAGCAGGTTTTATACTTTTTAGTGATCATAATAAGCAGTTATGTAGTCCCACTTCTAAGTTGATATGAAACTTTAAGTAGGTATTTTAAGCTTGCCCCAAGCAATGCCGGGGGAAAATCGTGGTCATATTTAAACAAGATGTTCTTCGTTATAGTTGCTCAACTATCATAATCGAGATATCTTATCGCCACCCTTGATATAGGTACCGTTGAGGAGTTCCGGTGGCCATCTGTGGTCTTCATCATCAGTTCCACTTCACCAAATGATACTTTTCATCACACTTGCTCGTAAATAGTGTCCTAACATGCTAGAAAAATCGACCGTAAATCCAAAATAATACCCGCGGGCCTTTTTTTACCATTACGCTTCTAACGTACGTAATAGCTTTTTTTTTAAATATTACACGTGGACTCAAACTATCACAATACGTCAGGACCCCAATTCTTGTGCCATTCTTAATTATCAAGTCATATAGGAATTGATCTGCAATGTCCGCAAAGGAACTGTGCCTGTTGAAACTGATTAAAATTGGGCCCTGCAACACAGGGAATCCTAGCGCAGGACCCAAAACCGTTGTTATTCCTTAAGTTAAGTTTTTTCTGAATAAACATTTTCATTTTCATTTTCATTTTCATTCGATATGAAGTTTCATTCGAGATGAAATGTCAGTAGCATACAATTTCCTAAAAATCTCGCATATAAACTATTAATCTCGACTATCACTAGAATCGGACTCCGAACCCGTTTGACATTAGCTGTGGTAAGTCACAGACAATGATATTGTAGTCTGCCGAGACATATCCTATAATCTGTGGTCTGCCGCTAATAAGTTAAAAATATGATCTTTTGTCTGATTTTAATTCATTTCCTCGCAATTGTGATGAAAAACATTGTATGTTACACGGGTGGTAAAATAAATACAAATCTCGAGTCATTAAAGCCCTCAGCCTTCGGCTTCGGGCTTCTAACAGACTCTCGTTTGTAATTATTTCTTTACCACCCTTAATACACAATGTACTATTCTGAATGCAAATGCTGGACTTGTTATTTAAAATACTAAAATCGGGTATCCGGACCTCATTTGACAAACTGTCATATCGCAAAAACGTGTTATTACATATTACAAAGGTTACATGGGCTTATTAAATAAGTAAGATTAGACTTTTGACCACATTAAATTCTAAACTAAGGCGGTGATAAGTATCTCATTGCGAAATGAAAGTTTGTAAAATGATAATAGTTTGTCAAATGACGATTTGGTAAATTGCTAAGTGTGCCTATAATATTTGAGGAGTTCCCTTAACTCCTCACGGATCCCCTCATGAGATTCAGATTTGGTGACAACGGGACAACCTCGGAAGTACACAATTTTTTTTTTTTAAATCGATCGAAATTGACGGAGAAATCGGTGAACATACAACGAATCCCTAATAACTTTTGTGCTAACGGATCGTTTGTCCGAATTATTGTTTGACATAAATTGGTTTTCAGCTGAGTCAGATAACTTTTCAAGTTAGGTATCCCAAAATATCTGCGGCTAATGACAACACTTAAAATAATTAAAGTTCAGACGGAAAAAATGGGTTTAGGTTAAATGAAAATTCGGATAAACAATGCATTAGGACAAAAATGGTGATTAGAGATTCCAATGTAGACCCAAAAAATATACAAACAGTGGAACGTATAACCTCTTGTTCTATTTAAAGTCGGTTTCAAACAAAGTTTCATCTCGCCGTCTGTCCCTCAGTATGTAGGCTAGATCTTTTAAACTACGCACGCAACGGATTTTATTTCGGTTTTTATGAATAGATAGAGTAATTCAAGACGAAGGTGTTTATGTATGTTAGTCTATTCTGAGAACAGTGAAATTATAAAAACGGTGTTAAATCCTACCTGGTAGTTCCCTTTTAGATCTTTTCTTCGGTTTTGCAGCTGCAAATGCAAAATTATTTTGATTATAATTAAATGTTTAAAAAGTAATCAAATTAATCCGACTCCAAACACTGAAGAGTTAAATTCTCATGAATTCCATGATTGATCATCACATCCCGTGACTGCTGGAGGGGGGGACGGGGCCCATACAAAATTGCCCATCACCCTTTACCCAATGTTTAGTCAAGGTTTTTGAACAAGGTTAAGATTAAAGTCTTAAATTTTTGGTACTAAAAGTACGCCTAGGTAAGAATATTAAATATCTCGGCTCAGATGCAATTTAGAGTATTACATTATGTAACAAAATATGTTTATTTTGAATTAGTCTCTCATAATTTATCACTTTTACTAATGACCGCTCACCTTGAAAATGTATGACTTTTACAAATTACAACACTTTTACCCAAACCCCTTTATAAAGCAACCTTTATGTATTCTACTGATGAAAAAATAATCATTAAAATTGGTTGATAATCGGTGGAGAAATCAAGTAACAGACACAGATAAAAAACACTCCTATTTTGAGGTTGGTTAATAAATTTATGCATTACGTAGTACCTAATGAGGAATAAGTATTCATGTAAATTTTTCACAGCTTAAATAAAACCTGATTCATGTAACAAATAGTTGTTTTTTTTATATCTATAAGAATAACCAAAATATATGCCAACAAAGATTGGTCCCTATTCTAGCAAAACAGAATTTAACATGTTTATATGGCTGACGTGTTACGTGACGTCATAGTGCATATCGGATCTCTCTGTCTAATTGCTGTCTAAATAGCAGTTTAACATGCTTGTACGAGGGCTGCTACTTATGTAACCGGAATCCAGGATTCCAACATTTTTAAACGCTATATCTGACCTCCATGGTAAAATTTGAACTTTTTTTAATACTGGCCGCTATATATTTTTTTTCTTATGTACGCTAGTCTTTTGTTTTTGGCGGGTTTAAATTTTAATCTCGCTGCAAGAATGGAACTCACTCGTGAAAATATTCGTGCTATGATTTATTACGATTTTCGGCGTGGTTTAACGCAACAACAGTGCATAGATCAACTAACTTCGACTTTTGGTGATGAAGCTCCATCCAAAACTACTGTGTATCACTGGTTTAGTGAGTTCAATCGTGGACGTAGTATGCTCAGGGACGAAGTTAAGGATGGTCGCCCGAAATCGGTCGTTGTACCACAAAATATTGAAGCTGTGCGAAAACTTATAATGCATGACCGTCATGTTACGTATCGCGAGATAGAGGCGACTATAGGCATATGTATGACGAGCATTAATAAGATATTACATGAACACTTAGCTGTGAAAAAAATTTGTTCGCGTTGGATCCCGCACAACTTAACTAAGGATCAAAAAGAGGCTCGCGTCGAATGGTGCAAGGAAATGTTGAAAAAATATAACCGTGGTGACTCAAAAGCTGTTTATAATATCTACACAGGTGACGAATCCTGGATCTATGCGTATGATCCCGAAACTAAACAACAATCAACGGTGTGGGTGTTTCAAAATGAGCCGAACCCTACGAAAGTAACTCGTGCAAAAAGCACCTTGAAGCAAATGGTGGCCTGCTTTTTTGGTATTAATGGCCATGTGGCTACAGTGCCCCTAGAGAATCGTAAAACGGTTAATTCGGAGTGGTACACGACCATTTGTTTGCCGGAAGTATTTGAAAAAATACGGAAAAACAACCAGCGACGGAGAATCATTCTGCACCATGATAATGCCAGCTGTCATACATCACGTGAAACGACTCGATTTTTGGAAGGTCAAAATATAGAATTAACGGGTCATCCACCTTACAGCCCTGATTTGGCACCCAATGATTTCTATTTATTTCGAAATGTAAAGAATAAATTACGTGGTCAACGATTTTCGACCCGTGAAGATGCCGTCGACGCGTTCAGACAGCACGTTTTGGAGATACCTCAGTCAGAGTGGAAAAAGTGCTTTATAAATTGGTTTCAACGTATGCAAAAGTGCATCGATTATCACGGAGAATACTTCGAAAAACAATAAAACCATATTTAGCCATGTACGTTTGTTTATTTTTTCTATTCCGGTTACATAAGTAGCAGCCCTCGTAACATCCGTATTTCTTTACCGATTTAAATTTTAACTTTCCTATTTGGTGAGCTCTTTTGTTGAGAAATGCGATGTAAAACATCTATACATATTATATTTGGAATATTGTTTAGAATCCAATAAATTATCGAGTAATTGGAATATACTTTAGAATGTAATGGAAAAGGGCCGAATCTTAAGTACCCGAAACCGACGTGCGTGCATGACTCGATGTATGAATGTGGAAGAAGCGAAAGAAATTTGTCGAGATCGTAGCAAGTGGAAAGAAGTGGTCTCTGCCTACCCCTCTGGGAAACAGGCGTGATTTAATGTAAGTATGTATGTATATAATGGATTAAGGAATAATTGGAATTTTACCTTGAGCCTGGTGAGATCCATGACCACATTTCTTCATAGACACTATTGTAGCTTCCATACCTGTTCAATAAACAAGTTGCTATCACAAACGCTGTTAACCCCCGACGGAAAAAGAGGGGTGTTATAAGATTAATAATTATGTGAAAATGTGTGTGTGTCTCCAAAACGGATAGATTGATTCACGCGCGGTTTTTTTAAAGTTAGTTTAATTGGAATGGTTTTTACCTAGGCAGGTTACGAGTTACGATAAAATGTTAAAAACAAAAAGGTTTTATTGTGTAGAATGTCAGCCAGGAGGTTTTCAGCATTTAGTTATTTTTTTGGTTTGCGTTCGATTGCTTCCCTAGATGACTATAGATAATTATTCTAAATCTTTGTAGAATATTACTAAAGAAGCGTGGCCTAATAGGCCTATATATAAATTAAGAGGAAAAGCGATATTATATCGCCAGATAGGTAGTTCTAAGTTGTAAAATTATTACTACGGCCGGTAGTTCGCAATCTTTGTGTGACAAAAGTTATCGCCATTGCAAAGACGTGTTTCAAAGAAATTATGCTAACGTCGTCTATGTAGGCGTCCCGATGTTCCAGATTTTATTAAATATTTTTCCCGCTACTCAAAATCGTTGATATACTTAGTGCTCATTATTATTGGTTTCTAGGCCCGTGTTCATACATTTCTGCCCATTCTCCTTTTGAGGCAGTAAAGATAGGTATAAACTTAATGTATTGACAAAATAACCAAAATTATTTTAATTCTAAGGTTATTTTTTCTCGATGGACGGTGTACATTCACCCTTAAATGACATGTAATATTCGAATAACATCAAAACTGAAACTTTCACTAAAACATGTAATATTTGGAAAGTTACCAAAGTGAAATTGTAGTTTAATTTCTGAATAACTTCTGAAATTAAACGACAATTTCACTTAGGTAATCAATTTCACAGGAAAGGTTTGCAATGTTTCAAAAATCGACTCATTAATTCTGTAGTCTGTGACAATTGAAATTTCCAAAATTAGTACTGTTTGACACATAAAAATACTAATATATGCAATAAGGAACTTTACTAACTATTCTATGGGGAAACCTGAAATAAATAATTTTGAATTTGAATTTGAATTTGAATAACCTCAAAAACTCAATGTGAAAGTAAAGATGAAGTGTATATATTGCAGCTAAGTCCTGACTTAATCTTTAAAAGCACTATAATCACAGAGTTATAATGGTAAATTGTTTCGTTTGGTTGTATTTACATCTTTGCCAATTGAAATTGACACAGATAGAATTAGTGATAGGATAGTCGATTTCTGAAACATTGCAAAACTTTCCTTAACTTCAGAATTAAACGATAATTACTTACATACATACATGAAATCACGCCTGTTTCCCAGAGGAGTAGGCAGAGACCACTTCTTTCCACTTGCTACGATCTTTACAAATTTCTTTCGCTTCCTCCTCATTCATACATCGAGTCATGCACGCACGTCGGTTTCGGGTAGGTACTTAAGATTCGGCCCTTTTCGAGTATTTCTTCGATTTGACTCGAAAAAGTATGCCTAGGGCGGCCCCTTCCGACCCGTCCACTCACTTTCGATCTGTATATCTCTTTCGTCAATCTTCTTTCATCCATCCTTTCCAAATGACCGAACCATCGAAGCATGCCCTGTTCAATTTTAGTCACTACAATCTTCTTTCATTCCACATTTCTCTCTGACTTTTTCATTCCTTAAACATTAATTTCACTTTGATAACTTTCCAAACAGTTCATCTTTCAGTAAAAGTTTTGCAATGTAAGTGATAACTATAAGTGATTCATTACTTACCTTGATGACACTTGAAATATTGCATTTCGCACTTATTAAACACCATTATGTGAAAGGATTTGGTCGTGCCATTATACTGACTCTTCACCCTAATGCAAAGCGGGGCTTCTATGGTTGAACACTTGCTTGCTCCGCATTTTGAGAACAATGCCTTGGTTATTGTCTCGTTCAGAGGTTTTGCGGATGCTAAATGGAAAACTAAAATAATAAATAAATATTAGGGGACTTTTTTTTAAATTTAATTAATGGCTTTCACTCCTGTAAAGGTGTATTTCGCCAATGTCAAGTTATTTATAGACGCTCCCATGGACTTATTAGAGCAATAAGTCCGTGTATATCACACGCAAAGACAATTGTCCGGTTAAAGAGAATTTTCTCCAATGGACTAAACAGAAGCACATGGGGCTTTATTGGCCGCGCGTACAAAAAATGTACCCCAAAGTAAATGTGTCACTTTAGTGCACTGTCATAGTAAACTACAAACTGAACATCAAGTGACAGGTATGAATAACAATGGCAGTCACAATGGCAAGGTTCTAAGTATGCTCAACCTTTTCATTGGGTGACTGTACATAATAAAGCCATGGGAATAAAGATACATTGCAAAGAAAAAATATGGTTTTTCTCTTGTTTTTATGACTGACAATGGAATTAGAAAATTTACTCATATTCATAATAGGCTTATATTCCATTGACAAATTTCGTCGTTTATGGGCCTGAAGAGGCTACGCTAGCTATGTGAAAGTTGCAGAATATAATTATAGAGGCATTCCATCTTCGGCCTTTGGTATTTGGAGTTCTATAATTGCATTGATTGTAGTATCAGGATTGTAGGATCAGGTGGCTTTTCAAGTAGAAAACACTTATTGCCTAAATGTTGGAAATCTTCTCGATAGAGTTCTGATAGCCTCGAAAACTAAGAGCATTGAGATTGTTCTCGCTTCATATAAATATTCTTGGAAATTACCGAGAATATATCATAGGAAAGTTTCATAATGTGAGAAGTTTTTCGTCTTAAAATTAATCTAAGAGCGTAACCAAGAGTCCGTACCAATCTGTTGTCTGTCTGTCTGTCTGTATGTCACAGCAGGTTTTAGTAAAGAAAATAAATAGTAATATTTACATCTTTGCTACGACCTCTAGTCGTACAGTGATTCTATTTTCTTAATGTAGTTAGGCAATGTCAATGTCAGTTGTGAACGCAAGGGTGATAGCGATAGCGATAGCTACTCGAACTCTATAAAGGAGCTGGAAGTACTTGTACATATAGCTGTCTATCGTTGTCCAACCTTCATAGTGTAAGCCAGCAGACGTCCCCTAACTTCTTTGTCTCGTAGACCGCTTGGGTTTTTTAACCTAAGTAAGAAATCTTCGGGATTTATACACGAATAAGATAAAGGTCTAAAAATTGCCAAAAGCCACAACAAGAATTTAGCTCCTAAAAATATATTTTACAAAACAAAAACTGACACGCAGATATAACTAAAATATAATTGATTAATATCTGTGTATAATTATTTATAAGACAGTATTACGAAAGTACAGGTCGATTCACAAGAGTTGGCACGAATGGATTGAATGAGTGAATGAAAGTCAAAATTAAAGCCACGACCTGTTTCCATAGGATCCACTATTTTGGACCCCCATTTTCCTTTCATGGATCTCCATTTATGTTTTCCGCTCACATACCCCTTGTAGATGTCGTCAACCCCTGGGGGTCGGTATAGACCACTTTGGGGATCACTGGCCTAGAGCTTAACTTTGGACTCCCGTAACCTCGGGTTACATTGCCCACCCCTAAAACTGTAACTATTGTAGTGGTAATCATCTTAAATTGGTTCAAGAATTTTAGAATTAAGTACACAAGTAGCTTAGGCCCGATGTAACATTTAATAGAATATTTTAATTTTTAAGATGGTTTTAGGGGTGGGCAATGTTACCCCCTAGGGTCAAAGTAACACGAGGTTACGTTACTCGTAGATCGATTTGTACAGACACAACCACTTGCCACACTTCTTAATTTAGCCGTGTGTGTATAGAAATATAATTGATTAATATCTGTGTATAATTATTTATAAGACAGTATTACGAAAGTACAGGTCGATTCACAAGAGTTGGCACGAATGGATTGAATGAGTGAATGAAAGTCAAAATTAAAGCCACGACCTGTTTCCATAGGATCCACTATTTTGGACCCCCATTTTCCTTTCATGGATCTCCATTTATGTTTTCCGCTCACATACCCCTTGTAGATGTCGTCAACCCCTGGGGGTCGGTATAGACCACTTTGGGGATCACTGGCCTAGAGCTTAACTTTGGACTCCCGTAACCTCGGGTTACATTGCCCACCCCTAAAACTGTAACTATTGTAGTGGTAATCATCTTAAATTGGTTCAAGAATTTTAGAATTAAGTACACAAGTAGCTTAGGCCCGATGTAACATTTAATAGAATATTTTAATTTTTAAGATGGTTTTAGGGGTGGGCAATGTTACCCCCTAGGGTCAAAGTAACACGAGGTTACGTTACTCGTAGATCGATTTGTACAGACACAACCACTTGCCACACTTCTTAATTTAGCCGTGTGTGTATAGACTATACTTTTAGGTATTTAAAAAAATTTAAACATTCCAAATCACGTGACTTTGTTAAACAACCAATCAAAACTGTTTTATTGAGCTTTGACGTACGACGAATTTGACGGCAGCCAATAAATAGAAGCAGAACACTGTCTACTTCTATTGGCTGAAGAACTTTATCACGTGGTGGTTTTGTTTACATTTTTTTAAATGCCTAAAAGTATAGACTATACACTCGGGTAATATGTCAAGTCTGCTGTCAACCCAAAATGCATTACACAGTTAAATTAGGAAGAGTGGCAAACGGTTTAACGTTCCCGAGTTGTGACTGTACAAGATGGTAACCTTATTTATTTAATTAGTTATAATACTTACATAAAAATACCAATACAAATTTAGCCATAGTACCAATAATCGAAAGAACTGAAATGAGTTAGTTTTTTTTTGTTACTATTGAAGCGTGCTCTCGTTACAGCTGGATACGCTAAAACAAGCTTTGTTATGATTGTTAATAAAAAAACGGTCAAGCGTGACTTGAACTCGCGCACCGAGGGTTCCGTACTGCTGTACAGTGGGGACCGCAAGTCGACGACTTAATAATTGCGCCTATTTTGCGTGTTTTTGACCCACTTCTCGGTTTCCGATGAAGATGAAAATTTGCATATGCCTTTAATTCTAATGACAATACAATAATATAGCACCATCGAGCTGGTCTGATGATGGAGACTCAGGGTGGCCATAGGAACTCCTAAATTACACTTGATAAACCCGTCGTGTTGGGGCTTGTTAGAATCGTCTTGACAAGTAAATGACGACTGTGCAAAAAAAAGTACAGTCGCCAATTAAAGCTTGTCCCAAAAATTATTTTTTTGTCAGAAACTTATTTATGTGTAGGTAATCCACCGTAACAACACATAGAGCTCTTTAACGCTAGGACAGACGGACGGACAGCGTAGGCTTAGTGTTTTCTGTTTGACTGCCTTCGTATACCTACGGAACCCTAAAAAAGTAAACACGCGTTAGAATTCATTTTCATTAACATTTCATTTCATTTTTGCGGGTGGTAGGACCTTGTGCAGGGTCCGTCCGGATCGCTACCACCGTCTTATGCATTAACCTACCGCCAAACAGCAGTGTTCGCATTGTTGTGTTCCGGTTTGGGGATAAGACAGCCGGTGAAATGACTAGCATAGTGGCATTCCATCTTAGTCCTCAGGGTTGGCAACGCATTTGCAGTCTTAGGATTGCTCTGCAGTCTTGTGAATGCGAATGTCTATGGGTCACAGTTTCCACTTACCATCAGGTGGCCTGTGTGCTCGTTTGTAATCTCTATGCCATAAAAAAAAAAAAAAAAAAAAAAAAAACATCGGATTACCCTTTAAGGGTGACGCCTCAGGCGTTGTAAATGTCCACAGGCTGTGGTGACCACTTCCCATCAGGTGGGTCGTCTGCCGGTTTATCCATCGATAGCAATAAAAAAAAATACATAAAGACATATCCACCTGGGGTGTTATTCACGTACTATTAGCCCAATGGAACCCTGACCCACCATAGAACGGTGTCACAGTGACATTATAAAACAATTTGTTTGACACTTCTTATGACTTGAATCATAACGTCTCTGTGACACAGTTCTATGGTGGGTCAAGGTTCCAATGGTCTGATAGTACAACGGACGGTCGGACGAACGAGCGAAATCGCAGCGGCGAGGTTAAGTAGTCCCGTCAGAGCGAACAAAACACATTTTAGCGCGTGCATTCACAATTACGCAGCCTTGGAGGGTAAATCGTGAATAACTGGCCACTTTAGACAGTGTCATTTGGTTACTAACCATCAAATTTCTTACTGATGCTGTTAGTAAAGATACTTGGACAGGTACTCCGGGTTATAACTCAGGATCAAGGTATTCTAGTAGGTATAATTGCAAAAATGTGAGCACATCTCTTGCTTTACACATTTTATTGCAAAGTGGCTAGTTACTGGAGGGTGACCAGTAGTAGGCGGTGACAGAAGCCATGCTGCCAAATTGAAAATGCACGCGCTAAAATGTGTTTTGTTCGCTCTGACGGGACTACTAAAACTCGCCGCTGCGATTTCGCTCGTTCGTCCGAACGTCCGTTGTTTTTGAGAGAATTACACCCCAGGTGGATATATCTATAGTTTAACCTTATCTAACCTATAGCCTTCCTCAATAAATCGGCTATCTAACACTGAATGAATTTTTCAAATCGGACCAGTAGTTCCTGAGATTAGCGCGTTCAAGCAAACTAACTCTTCAGCTTCATAATATTAGTATAGATAATAGAAAAGAAAAAACCGAGCAAAAGCATGTCTCATAGCGTTGAAAATGACTTGAAAAATACATGTCAGTATCTTATTATGTTCTTAATAAAACAATTCACCATGGCACATTTTATTTATTTTAAAATATTAATCTTAACAAGTTTTATCATTTTCAATATACATCTTACAAAACACTTTACATCTTCCTCCGTACATTTTTTTTCAGGTGAAGTTACATTGAGAGCTTGTTGGGTAATTTCATGGTATTTTTAACAACCAACAAAAATAGGGGTGTTATAAATTTAACTTTTGTGTACCGTATAACGGGGTGAGTAGGGACACAACCTAAAGTGAAGCATATGCTACTAATAATAAGACTGAAATTATTTCCAATGGACATAACGTTATTGTCTATTTAATACTTGTTCTTATTTATAACAAGTTACTGACTTATTTTAGATTGTGTCCCGACTCACCTCTTAATCCCTATTCAATACGGTATATGTGTGTCTGTCTGTAGCATCGTAGCTCCCAAATGAATAGACCGATTCAGACAACGTTTTTTAAATATAGCTTATTTTATCGAGATGATTTTTAGATAGATTACATGAAAATCAGTTGAGCCGTTGGAGAGATATGGACTCCGAAGGAATATTATATATTTTGCAGGGGTTTATCTTTTTTTTATGGCATAGAGAAGACAGACGAGCACACAGGCCACCTGATGGTAAGTGGAAACTGTGACCCATAGACATTCGCATTCACAAGACTGCAATGCGATCCTAAGACTGCAAATGCGTTGCCAATCCTGAGGACTAAGATGGAATGCCTCTATGCTAGTCATTTCACCGGCTGTCTTATCCCCAAACCGGAACACAACAATGCGTACACTGCTGTTTGGCGGTTTATTATAGGTACCGGTGATTAAAACTCCCGATATAACTTCTTTCAGAGCTGATATCTCTTAAATGGCCAAACCGATTTTTATGACATGTAGTTAAGAACCACCGATAGAAAACCTACTTTAAAAAACTTAAGTATGTCTAACGGATCACTAGATATAGTAAAATATAACGCCACAAAAACACTTTTTACTGCCGAAAAGTAAATGCTCACCAAAACCTTACTCATGTACTGTTAGGCGATGGGCTTGCAACCTGTCGCTAATACACTGGTAAACATCTTAGCGTAATTGTGCAAAATGTAGTTACTGAATTACTAACAAGTTTTTACTGTTGTCATTAATTCTGTAGCTCTGCCTACCCCACTCTGGGATTACAGGCGTGAGCTTATGCATGTATGTATGCAAAAACCTTACCTAACTTACCCTATTTTGGCGATCATCCATACTACTTACTTATTATAAATGCGAAAGAGTGTCTGTCTTTCTGTCTGTTACCTCTACACACTTAAACCGCTGAACCGATTTAGGTGAAATTTGGTGCAAAGATAGTTTGAATCCTCGGAAACGTCATAGGATAGTTTTTTTCCCGAAATTCATCTCCTAATAGGGTGAAATAGAGGGTGAAAATTTGTACTTATTGAGTTACGATATAAACGAGTTCCACGCGGGCAGAAGCTAGTTTACTACATTTGGGTCTCAAAGATAATTTTGGTGCTTAAATATTATATTTGTTTCCTAAAAAACAACCGCATCCAAATCGGCAACACCCGTTAAGGAGCTACGATACCACAGATATACTCTGATACAAACGTCAAAAAACCCCTCTTTTTGCGTCAGGGGTTAAAAACAGCAGCTATATATAGGTATAATCACAAAATTAACTAAAATATTCGTATAAAAACACAACCTCAAACAAACACACATTCTCCGATGACCGTGAGCTCCAAATTGGACCTTATCCCATAGCGAAAGAGGAGCGACTGTCGCAAACAGTTCCTGTTATTAGATCGTTCACTTTGCCTCTGAAAAAAACAATAAAACGATTTATACTTGGGATAGAATAAAGTTGAGACGTGCTCATATTACAATGTCCGTCATTCAATCAACTTTAACATGCATAAAAGTTGATCAACTGTGTCTAACGTTATATATGTGTATATATACAGGGTGTTTTGCAGTCGGGTGTAGGGGTTTTAAGGGATGATAGTAAGGGTCATTCTGAACATTTTTGACCACATTTACTATTATGCTAAGTTTCACGGTTTCCGAGATATTGATCATTTTAATAGGATTTTTTGTCATTTTTCCTTATGTTCGTGATACGAAAAACCCATTCAAGTATTAATTAAAAAAAAAAACAGTGTTTTCTTGCATGACTTGAATCACTATGAAATAAGGAAGTTTTAAAGCTACATGCCATTTTTTTTCTTTACAACTTTTTGAGTAAACGCGCAAGAGTTACTTTCTCCATACTAAGAGAACCCCGCGTTTGTTTTTCACCAAGTATGGAAAAACCAATTTTGTGAGGTTAGGTACCTACTCAAAAAGTTGTAAGGAAAAAAAAATGGCATGTAGCTTTAAAACTTCCTTATTTCATAGTGATTCAAGTCATGCAAGAAAACACTGTTTTTTTTTAAAATTAATACTTGAATTAAGGGGTTTTTCGTATCACGGACATAAGAAAAAATGACAAAAAATCCTATTAAAATGATCAATATCTCGGAAACCGTGAAACTTAGCATAATAGTAAATGTGGTCAAAAATGTTCAGAATGACCCTTACTATCATCCCTTAAAACCCCTACACCCGACTGCCAAACACCCTGTATATTGTATGTCTTCTTTTTCAAAAATGTGTTGCTAGGTTGTTACGTAGCTTCTAAAAAACCGGGCAAGAGCATGTCGGGCCATGCTCAGTGTTTCCGTAACCGTTACGGCAAACACTAAAAACTATTTCAAAAAACAACATGTATGAATGATGTCAAAATCAGCGGACCCGGGAGTGGTATCCATTCCGTTTAAAAGAACAAGAAAGTTATTAAGTTTATATTGAATAATATGCGAAAACAATAATGACGGCGGTTGAAACGCCAAATATAAACACTCTGTTACGGTAGTGGGTAATTATTTTTTTAAGTTTTACTCATTCCTGAAACAGCCTTTATGAAGTACGTAGGTACATACCTGTAAATGAAAAAGTTGTACTGGTCGGTGTCTAACCGGGAGTATCCGAACCTCGGTAGAGTGTTGGCTATGACCCAAACTTCGTTATCTGTCACGTGGAGATCTATAAACGAAAATAATAAGCGTATGTCAAAAACATTTATGAGGCGAATTTATTAGGGGTCCCCAAGCTACACATACACAAACACACATACATACATACATAAACTCACGCCTTTATTCCCAGAGTGGGGTAGGCAGAGCTACAGAATTACCAACAACTTTAAAAACTTGTTGATAATTCTGTAACCACATTTTGCACACTTAGGCTAAGATGTTTACCAGTGTATTAGTGACAGGTTGCAAGCCCATCGCCTAACAGTACTATACGCCTTTATTCCCTTACCCGTCTCTCACGACATCCACTGGAAGACACGGAGTGGCTCTATTCTAACCCGGCAACCACACGGGTAGCTTAACGTTGCTTATATTACGATGTCGTTGCGTAAACAAAAGACGGGGCCATAGTAACAACATAATATAACAGTAATATACGCAACGTTAAGGTCCGGTGTGGGCGCAGCTTAAATATTGAAAAACCTTTCATCGAATGTATGAAAGATCTCCTAGCAGAAGCCGTCGTTGAGACCGATATCTGTGAAGAACATTGTCTGACTGCTTGTGATAATTACCAGAAGGATAGCTCATCCGTATGTTATCCTGGGCCAAGACGGTAACGTTGCCTGCATTCAACGCGTTTGAGGTCTTCCAGCTGGAGACGGTGTTTCGACCGATATCTGCGAAGAACATTGTCTGACTGCTTGTCATATTTACCTGAAGGATAGCTCATCCGTATGTTATCCTGGGCTAAGACCGCAACGTTGCCAGCATTCAACGCGTTTGAGGTCTTCCAGCAGGAGACGGCGTTTCGGCCGATGTCTGCGAAGAACATGGTCTGAGTGCCCTCGTGGTAACCATGCATGGTGGACTGGCTCATGCTGCCGCGGTCTCCAACGAGCTGGTAAAATCCAACAATGACTTATAAGTGGTATCCCCTTGCTTCACCGACATTTAAGTAGAAGAAACGTAAAAAATATTAAGTATTGGCCCTATAAGTTTAATTATAAGTAGGTATTCATATTTTGATTCAAGCATCGCCACGCCGGAGACCGCTAAGTAGTTGGGGTATTTTATATTATTTAGTTTACTTAGCGGTCCCCCGACGTGTCGACGCTTGAATCAAAATATAAATATCTACTTATAATTAAACTAACAGGGCCAATACGTATTATTTTTGACTTTTATCTCCGGTTTTAATCCGTACATACTCTACGAGATCCTAAAAATATCTTCCTTCTTTCCTTAATATTTCCTTAAGAACGCTGATAAAGCAACAATAAATTACCGAATACATCTGCCAGTAGTTGCTGTCGCTGCTTGCTGTTCTGTTCCGGAGCACGCAGGTGCTGACGGAGAACTCCTGGAAAATGAAATGGAAGGTACAGTCCAATTAGATGCCGGTAAAGCTAGGAATACAGGTTGAAGGTGAAATTACGAGCAATCTTAGGTCAAAGACAAAAACATACGAAATCGGTAATTACATACGTATATAATCTCACACCTTTATTCCAAGAGAGGGGTAAGCAGAGCTAATGAATTGCCTACAACTCTAAAAACTTTTTGATAATGAAATCGGTAATTTTAGGGTATAAATAGCAAACTTTATAAACGGTTGACAAAACCGAACATAATGACTTGCGCAGTGACAAAGATCCACACTCCCACAAATTGTGTTTACATATTTTGCAAATTCTGTCAAAGATGAAAGAAGTATACAGTGTGGGGCCTGTAACTAAAGCAAAAAATTAAAACGTAGATTCTACTCCTCAAAATAGACAACTTTTGTTTTGCAACTTTTTTAAATCATAAAGTTTTTAGATTGTTATTTTTTCAAACAAAGTAAATAGTATTTTCAATGTACTTAAAACTCCGTCTAATTGACATCGCCTGTCAGTCTAATCACTCTACAGACATAATCAATTTTATAGTACATTGCGTGTTCGAATTAACTTTAAAATGTAATAAAATTCAAACCGCAAGTTTTTTTTCAAAGTCGTCAAACAAACATTGCGTAGTTTGAGGAGAAGAATGTACATTTTTAATTTTTGCCCTAGTTACAGGCCACACACTGTATTACATGAGTATTATGTAGACGACATAATCAAAATATGCACTCTTTTTTAATGCTTTCATTTTGTTCGAATTGTTCTCTATCACTTTTTTTTTTCATTTATTTAGGGTTACCAACAAGTGATACATTGTAGCAAACATGTTAAGGTTTACAGTAAAAACTTACAATGAATGCTCACTTAATTATAGGCATCCACAGCATGCAAAGTTACACAATATTCATTATCATTAAGCTAGAAGTTTAGAACAGTTACGTTAAGCATAATAGTTAATCAGTTATAAACAAATACATTTCATTTCATTCCTTAAAAAAAATTACAAATACATACTACTTTCGTACTACAACTAACGTAATATAAACACACAGGTTTTTTGAAAGTTAAGGCAGTGAGACGGATAGATATTTTAGCAACTTTCGTTTAAAACTTTGTGAGGTATCATGCATTATATCAACTCCTGCAGCGTTTGATAATCCGTTGTACAAGTGGGTAGTTCTTGCGAGCGGAGGGTTTCGGCCCAGATTGGACTTATGCAGCGATCAATTCTGTAATAACTAGAGTAAGCTGAATGATTTAGGACCCACCTGGGTGCTGATGAGTGGGTGGAAGTAAGCAGTTCTGCAGCTGTTGGCTTCAGGCTCCTTGAGGGTGATGCTGAAGATACCATCACTCCACTGGAACCGGTGACCTTGGGAGAAACGATAATAATAAAATACCTGGAAGAGGTTTGAAAACGAATTTTCCTGAAGATGTTTAGTTTAGTTTAGTTTATTTATTCATCAATGTAATATTACAATATTAGTTGCATTGCATGTCAAAAAATACGAAATTACATTGAGATCGTCAAACATAAATACTAATAATCAAAGAATACAAAAATTAAAAATAATTATAACAACAACAATTACACATCTAATAAATGGTCTTTAGTCCAATGTCAATAATAATGTAGGTACAAGAATTAATAAAGTCAACACAATAATAAATTTACATTTCCAGTTCCATATATTCATCCACGGGGTATAATGGATTATCCAATAAAAGGTTTCTCAGCTGATGCTTAAATGCTTCGTCGGATTGTACATCTTTAAGTTTGGCGGGTAGACGCTCATAGTACAGTAGTCAGCTGCAGAGAAATGTAACCACCTTTGCTAGGAAACTTGTATGCAGGGGGGGTCACTTTTCTCTGCAGCTGACCGTACGTGAGACCGATGACACGCGGGTTCTTACCCGCAAGATGACCACTTGACACATCGATTTTTCGCCCCCGAAAACCTCTATATTGTAAACCTCATAAAAATCGTTAGAGTCATTTACGAGAACGTCATTACAAATTTAATACACAAACTGGGTATTTCAGAACTGGTCGTAAATTTTACGGCATAAGTAAAGCCCTTTTTACCGGTCTAGAATATAGTTTTAACTTTTCAGTCTGTTGATTGGGTTAGAAGTTTTTAAGATTTTAATGAAACTGGCAAAGAACGCTTCCTTGAGGTAAACCTTTGCCTCCCTTGCCTAAAAACAACTAGAAATTCACTGCACATAAGCTTTTATTTTAATAATATGACGTAGCTCAATTATCATAGACTCCGTGGCTAGTCGTACCTAAATATAAAATAAAGGTTATTGGTTGGTAGGATGAACTATTATTTTATAGTCACCAGCAATGTTCAGGTTTCCAGCAACTGGGTTGAAGCTGAAGTAGTTATGGGAGAGTCTCCAGCTGTCGTTATCCCGCAGCGAGTACACGATGATCCCGAAGGTGGTCAGATCAGGAACGTACGCGAATGTGTTGGAACAGTCTCCACCGATGACGTCAACTGTGATGGACGCTAGACCTGAAGACAAGATGGTGTTGGAATTTAATGTAAGCTGAAGTTGTTTGGAAGTATGTATTGTATTTAATCGAACTATATTGACGATGCGCTGGCCTAGTTGGTAGTGACCCTGCCTACGAAGCTAGCGGTCCTGGGTTCAAATCCCGGTAAGGGCAGATATTAGTGTGATGAACGCGAATATTTGTTCCTGAGTCATGGATGTTTTCTATATATTTATTTATATCGTTATCTATTACCCATAATACAAGCCTTGAGCTTAGTTTGGGACAAGGTCAATTGGTGTGACATTGACCCATGATATTGATTTCTTATTTATTTATTTATACATAAACTGACGAACGAACAATGTGAAAACTGCCGCCTGGTAGCAGAACGCTTATTCCAGAAAGTAAGCCAGACATGAGCCAGATTGCAAGCATTCTTTACTAGTTTGGAGCAAGAACTTGTTTACTTCTTCTTATTCATCATCTGCATAAGTCCGGAACCCTCTGTGTGAGTCCTGCTCCCCTTTGGCCAGGTCCTCGTGTTCACAAGACGAAGTTATTTCTAGTTCCAACTATTGCTTACCTGTAGGGGTATTGGCTGCAGGTATGTCGGCACTTTTGAAGGGATACCTGAAGATCTGGGTATCGGTGTTCAGGTTGAACACCACAATGGCTGGAGGCTGAATCTGCTGTGGGTTGGCTGCAAGGAAACAATATCTTTGAATCAATCAATCAATCAATCATTTATTTGCAGAATACAGTACACAAGATGTTACAGTCAATTTTAAATAATAATAATGTCCAATGTATCCAGCCTGCAAGCAAGCGTGCAAATATAAATTTCATGCAATATAGAATACTAGCAGTTCCCGTGTCCACTTCGTTGGGCAAAACATTGTTTTTGAGTTAATAATTTTCCCGCTAATTCACGTTCCCGTGGAAATTTCGGGAATTCTTTTCTTAGTGCACCTCTGCGGTACCTAAGTTACGTTCCTTCTAAATTTCAAGTGCCTACGTTTAGCCGTTTAGGCTGTGCGTTGATATGTCAGTCAGTCAGTCAGTTTCTCCTTTTATATATTTAGATTAAATAACAAAATACATTTAAAATTACAGATAAAAGCGTTAAAATTTATAAAATATCAGAAATGTCAATGATCACAAATTATTACAAATTATTACATTTTATTACATTGCTCGAGGAACTCCTTAACACTATAGAAACATCTATCTAGGAGCCAGTTCAACAATTTGTTCGTACTTATATCTATTTCCCTGGAGTAGCTGTATGTCATCAGGTATAGCATTATAGATTTGAATGCACATGTTGTATATATTTTTGCTGTATATAGCCTTGTAACATGCAGTTTTGTAAAGGCGGTTCATAATTGTGGCCCTTGTATTGGCCCTTATATTGTGAATGGCATCCTTAAGGTGAACGACCACACAAGCCACCTGATGGTAATTGGGATCTGTGACCCATAGACTATAACCTTAAGAGTGTAATCCTATGGCTGCAAATGCGTGGCCAACACTGAGGACTAAGATGGAATGCCTGTATGCCAGTAACGCCGGTGCCTTTTTTGTAATTTTTCAACAGTTTGTTTTTAAACTATTTTCATATTAAAGTCTGTATTTTTCGTGTTTATAGCATTCTTATAAGTGAATATAGTTTGTACCCGACTGTGGTGAAGCCCAAAAGGAGGGTTATGGGTTTGCCTGTTCCGATTTAGATAAATCAACATCATTAGATTCGTCTTGATGGCGTGAGTGTCAAAGGGTAAAATTCTTTAAAAAAAAAAATCGGACTGTGTTTTAATAGTTATTATATATGTATATCTGCCCTCATTAGAAAAAAGGGCGTATGTCTCATAAAATCACAAATGTATTAGTGACCTTAACAGTTAAAACACAGGGCTCAATTTGCTTTGACCATCAAATTGCGCTTGCGTCCTTTTTATTTAGGAGGGCAGATATATCAACGACAGTAGGTATCAACAATGCAGTCGGGTTTTAAAAAGCTTGCTTTATTTAACTTGAGCCAAGTTTGTGCCTGTCCCATTCCGGTATTCTACCAGGCTCCCAGAACTTACCAGGCAGTTCCAACAGCCCAGTGTCTACCATCCAGAGCCTGCCGCACTCGTCGGCCCGGGTTCGATACACGGAGGTCAGGTTCCTGCCCTGCCAGATGTTGGGGTAAGGGGTCAAAGCTGGAGAGCGTGTGTTCGATTCCCGGGACAGGTCTATATAGTTTAACGTTGTGGGTATTCCTGGAACAGAAACACATAATACATACATAAGCTCACGCCTTTATTCCCGAGTGGAGTAGGCCGAGCTACAGAATTACCAACAGCTCTAAAAACTTGTTGATCATTCTGTAACCACATTTTACACAATCAGGCTAAGATGTTTACCAGTGTATTAGTGACAGGTTGCAAGCTTATCGCCTTACAGTACTCTCAGTAGTCCCAGTAGTCCCTTAGTCGTCTCTTACGACATCCACGGGAGGACATGGAGTGGCACTATTCTAACCCGGCAACCACGCAGAATGATAAGAAATACATAATAGATTTTAGTTTAGGTAAATTTTTTGCATGAACCACTAAATAAAGCCGTCGCAAAGAGACTGAGGAATTGAGGAGAAATCTGCTCAAGAGCACTGTAAGAAAAATTCTAACTAAACTAAAATAAAGACCAGGATCCGAAAAAAACTGTAGCGTAGGTACCTACTTAGTTTGGTGCCCGTTTAGTTATTTTGCTATGTGCAATATTATTACGTGGTGCAGTTTTAATTCTTCGTTACCCAATTAAACAATATCATACACATAACATAAACTCACGCCTTTATTCCCAGAGTGGGGTAGGCAGAGCTACAGAATTTCTAACAACTATAAAAACTTTTTGATAATTCTGTAACCACATTTTGCACACTTTTTAGCGAAGATGTTTACCAGTGTATTAGTGACAGGTTGCAAGCCGATCGCCTAACAGTACTACACGCCTTTATTACCTTAGTCGGCTTTTACGACATCCACGAAAAGATACGTCGTTGTTTTTTATCTTTTACAAGTTCCAACTTCACCGGTTGTACAGATAAAAAAAACAACTTACCGTGCCTCCGCCGCGGCAAACTCACGAACAGTCTGTTGCCAACCTTCTCCATCCCCATCGGGACGTTATTGTACTGCACGAAGAACCTCCCCGACTCATCTGAAACATAGTGTATGGCAAGGAGAAGCAACCGAGCAAAGGCCAGGGCCTAATATGGCGGTTTATCGCGTGACAAACTGTGGATAAAACATCTGTCACTTTCTAAGACGTATTAGCAGAGCTCGGAATAGGTGCCTATTTACCTAAACTTCTCGGGATGACGTAACTAAGAGTGGTTACAACCAGCAAAAAAAATCATTTATTTTTATTGAATGCGTGATTTCCCGGGATTTACAGTATTACTCTAAAGGCTTAATACAATTAACTTTACTTATAAATATTGTTATATTGCATATTATTTATTTATTTATCTTGAAATAACAATCACTCGTAAAAAATGTGTGTTTTATTGAATACATTCTATACGATATTATTTAATCAACTAAGAAAAGATTAAATTTCAGGCTGTGATATGAAAAGTCACGTGATCTACCAGTGACGCGATTGGTTTAAAAACGAAACGAATAGAGACGCTAGTTAGCGTAATGAACCTGCGATTAACGTATCATTATTGTCTATTTTATATTTGTTATCTCTTGTTTGTATAATAAAGTGTTTACATACATACATACATACATAAGGTCTAAACCTAGTAAAATTGAAATAACAACAATACTAAAATGACAATCGGATGGATCAACTTTTTGTTGTTGTTATTCTATCCCGTGTCTTCGGGACAACAGCGAAAAAGTTTCTTAGAAAAAAAAAACTTCTAGCACACTCAGAAGAAAGGCCATTAAAGAATGGGTTTGTAATTGCCAATAAAACTGATTTTTGTGGACTTTATCCATCGAAATCATAGTTTTAAAGAGTGGAGGCAGACCAGGAGACGTCACCATGGCAACGAGGTACAAAGAAAAGTTGATTGACCTAATTATTAACATAGGTAGTTAAGTATTCCTGTTATTCACACAAGTTACCACTAACAGCGCCGGCGGCCGACTGACTCATCGCGCGCACTTCATACCGCCCCCGCTGTCTTTCGTCCCCCGTCGCCCGCAGACCATGGGAGTGTCACGTATGAATGTGTCAAGCTGTAGAGGTGTCTTTTCGTGTAGGAATATAACTTACCTGTGGGACTAGGTGTAGTTGTTGTAGGCCGAGCAGGCTGACTCGACGGCCCTAGAAGCAGAATTATTTTAAGGAGTATGCTTTTTTAAATCTCGTCTATAGTCAATACTTTTAGGCATTTAAAAAAATGTAAACAAAACAACCAAGTGATATAGTTCGTCAGCCAATAGAAGCAGACAGTGTTCTGCTTCTATTGGCTGACGTCAAAGTCGAAGTCAAAGTTCGATAAAACAGTTTTGATTGGCTGTTTAACAATGTCACGTGGTTTGGAATGTTTACATTTTTTTAACTACCTAAAAGTATAAACAATAGTCGTTCGCCCCGATCGAAGACTTGTGGATTCCCCCCCTTACTCCGTAAGCGATCCTCATGACTAGTCTTTTACCATATTTCATGAAGATTATATCAATAGTACTCAAGTTATCGTTTAGCATATATGTATAAAAACATATGCCATCGCAATTGACTCTTAAGACTGCACCGAGCAAACGTCGAGCGTCCAGTGGCGCCCTCATTGCTATTATTGTGTTTTCTAATTAACTAAAGAATTTCCTTGCAATCAGACGATACGTTTTGTAGCGCAAGTAAAAACACAACTTATTGGATACGTAACAAACTTTAATAACCCTTTGAGTAGTCAGCTTAACGGGAAAAGGTGGCCACTTTTTTCTGTTAAGTTGATAAATCGAAGTTGAATTATTAAACTATGTGATATACCCTATAAGTTGTGTTTTTATTTGGAGTACAAAAACATACCGTCCAATTTCAAGAAAATACTTTAGTTTATTAGAAAACACAATAATAGTAATGAGGGCGCCACTGTACACCCGGCGTACGCTCGGCGCAGTCTTAAATCTCACTTGGCCTCAGATCAATAACTTTAAATTTATCTGGGTTGAGACATCTCTTAACAATATTGTTTTATGACACTTCAATATCGTATATCCATATCCTATTCTTGCTAGAGAGAAAAGGAGAAAGGAAAAAAAAGCAACAGAAAATAATGCTTTAAAATGACCCATAGGACATGAAATGAAATAATCACTACATAGTATAAAACAAAGTCGCTTCCCGCCGTCTGTCCCTATGTATGCTTAGATCTTTAAAACTACGCAACGGATTTTGATGCGTTTTTTTTCAGTTACCAACTAGGCCAATGAAATAAAATGTTTATTCAAACGAATATAATATGGTAAGTAATAAGGATGTAACGAATAGGTATATCGGAGTGGTCAGCCCCGCTATAACCTAACCTACATATTAATACGAGTAAGAACGTATTTATAAACAGAAGATTAAATATTACATTGACGACGCGCTGGCCTAGTTGGTAGTGACCCTGCCTACGAAGCTAGCGGTCCTGGGGTTCAAATCCCGGTAAGGGCAGATATTAGTGTGATGAGCGCAAATGTTTGTTCCTGAGTCATGGAAGTTTTCTATATATTTTCAAGTATATATTTCTCTATGTAAGTATTTATATCGTTGTCTAGTACCCATAATAACAAGCCTTGAGCTTAGTTTGGGACTAGGTCAATAATTGGTGTGACATTGTCCCCTGATATTTATATTTGATTAATATTTTGTGTGTGTTATTTTTCTGTAAAGCCACACAGAAAGCTACATGTTTCTCATATCGTCGAATAGTTAAAGCTAAGGGCATGTTGTTTAATCAGTAGTTAAACTAACTAATTGTTAAAAGGGGTTTGGGTAAAAGTGTTGTCATTCGTAAAAGTCATACATTTTCATGGTGAGCGGCCATTCGTAAAAGTGGTAATTTATTATAGAATCATTCAAAATAAACACATTTTGTTATTTAATGTAATGCTCTTAAGTGCATCGGAGCAGAGATATTTTAATATTCATACCTGGGTGTACTTTTAGTATCAAAACTGAATATTTAAATCCTCAATATCTCCGCTCTGATATTATTTAACGCTATATATTATATGTATCTATGTGCGTTTCGAGTTCCTCTAAATAACTATGTAAATATCATACGTGGCTGCTAAAAAAAAAAATGACAATATTCTTCAAACAAATTTACCCAATGCCCTTTGAAAAAGGAATTGAAAATTCGACGGAATCTCAAGGAAATGTGTAAATTTTTTCGAATTTCGAATCTTAAGAATTAGTTAGTTTCACTACTGGGGGGTTATTATGACATAACTATGCAGTTCATTTTACGGTGTGTGTAAGGGACAGAGCTATGACAGTTATATAGCTCTGTCCTTTTCTCTCAGCGTAAACAGAATTGCATAGCTATGTCATAATAACCCCCATGATCAAACAACGAGCCCTAAGGGAAATGAAATGTTATGTTAGAATTTTGACAACAACGCTAAGTATGAAATAAAATGGTGTATTAATTATTGAAATATGAAAATAAGAGAGAGGAGTACTTTGGTTATTAAAACGTCCATTTCCACCACCGTTGACATTTTGCTGCTGGTGCCGACCCGAATCTAAGAAAAGAAGAATTTGAAATAAAGCCAGGGATTAACCTAATGACACATTATACATGGTGATATTCGACGTAAGGCGTTTAATTGTAGTTTATGTAACTGTTGCATAATGAGAGGTATTAATATAAGGGTGTGCTTTTATGAAACGAGCGTACTTAAGTTTAACATATCTATATCATACGTTTTCTACAATATATCAGAAACGTGTTGCGGTTGCCCTGTATTCTAACGTACCTGTATCTTAATGTTTACATTAAAGTATCCGTCATTGTGAACATTAAGATGCAACTACATCGATAATCGGTACTTTAATGACACGCAATACTTT
Source organism: Acleris laterana (assembly GCA_963966035.1). Taxonomy (NCBI): domain Eukaryota; kingdom Metazoa; phylum Arthropoda; class Insecta; order Lepidoptera; family Tortricidae; genus Acleris; species Acleris laterana. The sequence continues at coordinate 2,359,262 of OZ014466.1, forward strand.
TATGATAAAATTAAAATACAGCCACAGATACAGGTATCTTAATAAAAGTAAGTAAAGAAGTTATGATATGGATGTAGACAAAAGGTTTAACGAAACTGGGTGCATGGTTTCTTGCAGGTTGAGTACTAAAAAGGTCAATAATGTTGTCTTACGTTGGTTCCAGTTTCTGTCCTGGTCATTCTGGTTGTTAAAGAAGACCTGATCAGCTTGTCGTCTCGATCTTACAGCAGCCAGGTCGTCCTCACCAAAACGATCTCTCAGAACTGAAAATAATGGGCAACAAATTTTAATAATAATAAAACTGTCGGTAAATAAACGCCTAAAAAGTAAAAAATAATAAGTATTGGCCCTATAAGTTTAATTATAGTAGGTATTAATATTTTGATTCAAGCGTGGCCACGGCGGGGACCGCTAAGTACCTAGGGTATTTTATATTATTTCATTTACTTAGCGGTCCCCCGACATTTCGACGCTTGAAACTTCTTTTTAGACGTTTTTTTACCGACTGCTTAGAGTCGGGGGTTTTTTAAATTTTCAATGTAATGTTTTATTTCACGCTTTTTAAACTTTAAAGCTCAATATCTCAAAAACGGCTGAACCGATTTTGATAAAACATGTCTAAGAACACTCCCGACTAATTCACCTTTCAAACAAAATAAACAAACTCTAAATCGGTTTATCCGTTCGGGAGCAACGATGCCACAGACAGACACACAGACACAACTTATAACTCCGAGTCGTTTTTGCGTCGGGGGTTAAAAACTTGGCAAGAGCATGCCAGACCATGCTCAGAGTAGGGTTCCGAAGCCGTTACGACCAACACGAAAAGACTTGTCTCAAACTAAATTTCTATGTACTTAAAGTTATTCGGTGCTTAAGTCTCTTTAGTCGTGATGGTTTTCCATTTAAATTCGTTATTATATACGCTTTAAATTAAGATATTTTTCTGATTTTTTGTATTTGAAAGAATAACTATCGCGATTGTTCGACTGATTGGTTCCAGAGATACAGGCGGGTAAAACTTAAGTATAAGTGTTTATAATTGTTCTTTTTTTAGATCTTTTGGGACCTTTTTTGGGTCTTTGGAACCCTACACCAGTCTTTATTATTTTTTCACTTCTCATGCTCAAAAAGTTTGTCAAATTAGACTTATCAAGCGAGACTCAAGTGATACATGTACAACCGAGGGAAAATATAATATATATATTTTCCCTAGGGAAAATATGAAATTGAAAATAGAATGATTTACATTTACAAAACATCTTAATTTGACCAATCAAAATACTTCACCAAATTAAATCCACCAATCACAATACACATCGACTGTCAGTCGGAACGTTGGTTCTTTTTGGTACGTACACTCGTTAACTAATTCAAATCTTGAAAAAAAAAAAATGTATTTGATATCAACCAACCATAATAAAGCTATATTAAAATCGACCAATCAGGTAACAGAATTAATTTCTCAAAACATTAGGTGTTTTTAGTACCTATTTTACAATTGCTAAAATATCATAAATCATTTGAGCTACGCTTTAAAGCGCTAAATACTCACTCGGTCAGCGCCGTTTAGTCTATATTTTGTATCTGTGTCAAAGTAGTTTAAAAAAAAAACGCCGCCAAATTAAAACAATATTTTGCCGCGGAATACATTGTGGGTGGATAATCATTGTTAATTTTAAGATGTCGTCAAATGAAAATGAATTGCAACTTACGCCGAATACAATAATGGAGAAAAGGGCCAAAAAACTGATTGAAAATAATTTGCCCGTGAAATCTCGTGAAAACTATTTAAGGGCATACAATAATTTTACACAATGGAAAAATGAAAAGCAAGTTGATTCTAACATTACAGTGAAGGTGTTTACTTTTGTATAATTCTTTTATTTTTTCACAATCGAAGTGAAAAGTAGAGTGTATAACTCGGGTCTAAAAGCCATATTAGGTACCCCTCGCACAATTTTCCCTCGCTTTGCTCGGGAAAATAACCATCTCGGGGTACTATGGCTTATTTTTGACCCTAGTTATACAATCTACTATTCTTAAGACTGCGCCGAGCGTACGCCGGAAGTTTAGTGGCGCCCTCATTACTTTTATTGTGTTTTCTAATAAACTAAAGCATTTTCTTAAAATTAGACGATGTGTTTTTGTACTACAAATAAAAACACAACTTAAAGGGTAACATAGTTTAATAACAGTTCACCTTCGAGTTATTAACTTTACGGAAAAAAAGTGGCCGCCTTTTTCCGTTAAGCTGACTACTCAAAGGGTAATTGTTATTAAAGTTTGTTACGTAGGTATCCCATAAATTGTGTTTTTACTTGCGCTACAAAAACGTATCGTCTGGTTGCAAGGAAATTCTTTAGTTCATTAGAAAACGAAATAATAGTAATGAGGGCGCCACTGGACGCTCGGCGTTTGCTCGGCGCAGTCTAACACGGTGCCTACTCTGAGCATCGGACATGCTCTCGGTTTTTGTTTTGTATCTATCCTAGTACAAACGGAGTAGGTGTGAAAATTATTAAAACGGGAAATTAAATTGAATAGTTAAGTTCATAATTAACATTGTCTTGCTAATGGCTATGCTTTGCTATTTTTAACCGACTTCTTGTATGTTATTGACCTTATCAACTATACGAGTACCTACCTATTACTCACTGTTATTCTAAACGCTATAATCATCTGGTCGTTTCTTCGTAAGTAGCCTCACAGGAAAATAAATGGGTAACCATTTGTCATTAAGTAAGTATTTGTTCTGTTTTCATGGTCAGACCGCTAAACAGACTTACATTTTGAATGAGACCGTTTTTAACCCCCGACGCAAAAAAAGGGGTGTTATCAGTTTGACGTGTAAGTGTGTTTGTGTGTGTGTCTGCGGCACCGTGGCTCTTAAACGGACGAGCCGATTTGGATGCGGTTTTTTTTATTTGATAGCAGGTTTTTTGGCGTTGGTTCTTAGACATGTTTTATCAAAATCGGTTCAGCCGTTTTTGAGATATAGAGGTTTTAGGGGGTTAGAAGCGGCCCGATTTAGCGGCGCCACATACTTTAAGAGCTGATATCTCATAAATGTCTAAACCAATTTTTATGAAATCTTGCTAAAAACCACTGCTAGAAAATCTGCTTTCAAAACGCATTCAAATCGGTTTATCCGTTCTGGAGCTACGATGCCAGTTTATAGCTTAGTTTGAGTTTGTGACTAGGTCAATTGGTGTGACTTTGTCCGGGTCCCCACTGACATATATTTATCTTGAATAATATCTGCTACTTATCTGCTACAAACGTACAGTCAATATTTATAAAAACTACAAGGAAAACAAAATAAGTACATAATGACGTCGTTATCTCAAGATGAGTCTGGAGGTCGTGACCGACCTCGAGAAAGATTGCATAATAGTACGTTTGTTTACGAGCGCTGTGGTGTAGTGTCCGACAGATCTATCTATTATTGTTACTATAGTAACAAAAGTACTTAATGAATATACAGGATGTTTGGCAGTCGGGTGTAGGGGTTTTAAGGGATGATAGTTAGGATCATTCTGAAAACTTTTGACCACATTTACTATTATGCTAAGTTTCACGGTTTCTGAGATATTGATCATTTTAATTGGATTTTTTGTCTATTGTCGTAATTCAAGTTTTTTTTTTAACTGTGTTTCCTTAAATGATTTGAATCGCTATTAAATAAGGAAGTTTTAAAGCTACATGCCATTTTATTTCCTTACAACTTTTTGAGTATACTCACAACAAACAAGTGAACAACAAACACGGGGTTCTCTTAGTATGGAGAAAGTAACTGTGGGCGAAGGGAAATTGGGGTGGGGGGGGATCCTTGGATTTCCTAGGGGTTAAAATAGGAAGAGAAGCGGGAAACGGTGTCTATGCGTATTTTATAAAAATAAGACGTAGGCCCGGAACAATCGGTGCTCGACTCAGACTTGCACTTGACCGGTTTTTTAGAGCAGTAGCTGGAATCGCATCTTGTTAATGTTTCTACTTAATACGGCAACAAACAAGTCATGATGTGCAACCGCATCCTGGTTCACAATCGTGCCTAAGCTCAAAATGTCCGCGATGGCCTCATCAGGATTCAACTCATGCATTTTACAATAGGTAGTTTATTTAATCTCAGAGTGGGGTAGGCAGAGCTACAGAATTTAGCAACAACTCTAAACAGTTGTTCATTCTGTAAAGTGTTTACCAGTTAGTGACAGGTTGCAAGCCAATCTAACAGTACTACAAGCTTATATTCCCTTAGTCGCCTCTTACGACATCCACGGGAAGCCATGGAGTGGCACTAACCCGGCAACCACACGGCGACACTTTCTAATGTGTCGATTATATATAGTAACGAAATTCATTTTTAGGATTCCTTGCCAAAATGGTAAAAAACTAACCCTTATGGTGCGACTTCGTTGTCTGTCGGTCTGTGTGTATGTCAAAGCAGGTTATCTCAGCAACTACAAATGCTATCAACTTGAAATTTGGCATAGTTGTACAACTTGCATGCCCGCATCTGTTTTTAGGAAAAATAAATATGAATTATTTTAAATACGTTCCGTGTTTAACTCGGGTTTCCGCTGATTTGATTTGAGAACCAATTTTTTTTTTTTTTTTTTTATGGCATAGTGGACACAAACGAGCACACACGCCACCTGATGGTAAGTGGAAACTGTGACCCATAGACATTCGGAATATAATTATCTACTGTGCGGCAGTGTGGAACCTTCGGTGCGCGAGTCCGGCTTGTACTTGATCTCTGCTATAGGTACTTGACTGCGCCGAGCGTTCGCCGGATGTAGGTACAGTGGCGCCCTCATTACTATTATAGTGTTTTCTAATTAACTAAAGTATTTTCTTGAACTTGGTCGGTAGGTTTTTGTCATCATCATCATCATGTCAGCCGAAAGACGTCCACTGCTGGACATAGGCCTCCCCCAAGGCTCTCCACGAGGTTTTTGTACTACAAATGAAACCACAACTTTAAGGGTATATCACATAGTTTAACAATTCACCTTCGAGTTATCCACTTAAAGGAAAAAAGTGGCCACCTTTTCCCGTTAAGCTGACTACTCATAGGGTAATTGTTATTAAAGTTTGTTACGTATCCCATAAATTGTGTTTTTACTTGCGCTACAGAAACGTGTCGTCTGATTGCAAGGAAATTCATTAGCTAATTTGGAAAAACAATAATAGTACTGAGGGCGCCACTGGACGCTCGGCGTTTGCTCGGTGCAGTCTTAAGACTGCGCCGAGCGTCCAGTGGCGCCCTCATTACTTTTATTGTGTTTTCTAATAAACTAAAGTATTTTCTTGAAATTGGACGAAATTTGTTTGTACTACAAATGAAAACACAACTTATAGCGTATATCATATAGTTTAATAAAAATTCACCTTATTAACTTAACGAAAAAAAGTGGCTACCTTTTCCCGTTAAGCTGACTACTCAAAGGGTAATTGTTATTAAGGTTTGTTACGTATCCCATAAATTGTGTTTATACTTGCGCTACAAACACATTTTGTTTGGTTCCAAGGAAATTCGTTAGTTAGGTTATAGGTTATAGGTTGTAGCGGGCTAGTTTCCGCAACTCGACGACTTAACAAATGCGCCTTTTTTGCGTGCTGGGTTACTGGCACTACTCTTGCCAGCCCAGTTCAACCAGAAAACCTAGCAGACCCTTGATGTTGCCGACGGCCTCTGGTAGCGACCTCGGTGTTCCGAGGTGACGTGCCCGGTATGTTGCCACCTCTGGACATTCCATGATGACGTGGGCTGCGGTTTCCTCCGCCGTCATACAAGCTCTGCACAGGGGGCTGTCTGTAACACCTAATGTGAACAAGTGTTTGTTAAACAAGGCATGGCCAGTTATGGCTCCAGTTAACAACCGGAGTTGGGCCCTTTTGAGTAATCGTAGCTTACGCGACAATCCGGGATTGATTATCGGAAGAGCTTCCTTACTCTGCCTGCAGGTGTCTAGGTTGCTCCAGTGGTGCTGGTGCTTTACCTTGGTGATTCGCCGCAGTTTGTTCCGCAGCCAGCTGGTCGGCAGGGGCAGAGACGGTTCAGGACCTATCAGTTCCATTTCTGAGCCCCTTCTCGCGAGTACATCAGCCGCGTCGTTACCGCGTGAGTTGCTATGTCCCTTTATCCACTGTAGGGTGATGGGGTTTAGGTTACATACCTTAGAGAGGGCGTTGTGACATTCGTATATTAGCCCTGACGTTACTGTATAGCACTGTAAGGCTTGGAGAACTGATCGGCTGTCGGAGAGTATACGGATGGGGAGATCCTTTACCTTCCTTTGCTCAATCGCTATTGTAGCCATAATGATGCCCACGCATTCTGCCTGGAAGACTGTGGTATGGGCTCCTAATGGCGTTGAGATATGTATGTTTAGATCTTCTGAAAAAGTACCTGCTCCGGATCCAGACTTTGTCTTGGATCCGTCTGTGAAGATCCTTACTTCCCTGGGATTGAGGCCTTCCCACGGATCTTCATACAGTTGAATTTTGTACTTCTTGTCGAAGATAAACTGTTTCGGTATTCTGTCGGTAGCCGCCTCTATGAGTGGCTCCTCGTTAACCGCTTCATAGAGTATTTCGGTGTGTGGTACCCTGGCAGGTTTCCACAGGTGCAAATTCCTAAGACGTACCGCTGTTGCCGCCGCCTCCTGCTGGATGAAGAGGTGCAGTGGCGGGAGGTCGAGTATGGCTTCCAGGGATGCTGTGGGCGTAGTCCGCATGCATCCGGTGGCTGCCATGCCGGCTAGTCTCTGGAGTCGTTGTAGTTTTGATTCCACAGTGGACAGTCTGGTGCGTGGCCACCAGACTACCGCACCATAGGCAATGATTGGTCGTATCACTGACGTGTAGAGCCATAGGATGATCTTGGGGTGTAGACCCCATGTTTTACCTACCATCCTGCGACACTGCCAGACAGCGATTGTTGCTTTGTCTATCTTGCTGTTCAGGTGGTTGCTCCAGTTCAATTTGCTGTCAAGTACGACTCCTAGATACTTTACCTCATTCGATAGCTGGAGTTCTGTTCCAAACAACTTGGGGAGTTGGTAGTTGCCCAGGCTGCGTTTGTTAGTGAACAGTACCATCTCCGTTTTCTTTGGGTTGACAGATAGTTTGTTGGTTGAGCACCAGCGTTCTACGATACTTAGAGCTGCGCGGGTGATGTCGCAGACCGTGCTGGTGACGTTGCCGGTTGTGAGTATCGCTATGTCGTCCGCGTAACCTACCGCGTAGTAGCGACTGTCGTTTAGTTCGGCGATCAACTCGTTCACAACTATGTTCCATAGTAGCGGGGAGAGAACGCCGCCCTGGGGACAGCCCTTTGCCACCATTGCTAGTTGGTTGTTGTTTGCATTGAGTCTGATGACCCTTTTGCTAAGCATATTACCTATCCATTTAACCAGGGTCGGGTTCGCCCCGTGCCTGACTAGCGCGGTTGTTATGCTGCTGAAGTTGGTCTTGTCGAAGGCCCCCTCAATATCTATGAAGACGCCTAGGCACATTGATCTGTTCTTGATGGCTTCCTCTACCTTGCTTACTACTGCATGTAGGGCTGAGTCTGTAGATTTACCTTGGCTGTAGGCATGTTGGTTTGGGTGCATTGGTGTGTTGACCAGGCAGCTCTCCCGCAGATTCCTGTCGCATAGCCTTTCCAGGGTCTTTAATAAGAACGAGGTTAGGCTGATGGGTCTGTAGGATCTGGGGTCTGAGTAGTCGCTCTTACCTGGTTTCGGTATAAAAATGACTTTGACCTCCCTCCACCGCCTGGGCACATACCTGTGTGCTAGGCAAGCAGTTAGGATCTCGGCAAGAGTCCGAGTTAGTCTTTCGCCACCCCACTTCAGAAGTGCTGGAAAGACCTCGTCCAGACCTGGTGATTTGAAGGAGTCAAAGCTGTTAATTGCCCATTTAACTTTATGGGGGTTGATTACCTCGTGTGCCCGTACCCAGTCTACCGTGGTAGGGGGGGCTTCTTCGCTCGTCCAGCTGGTCGACTGTGATATCACGCAGTCAGGGAAGTGCGTTTCTACGAGGACCCGTTCTGCCTCCTCTGACGAGCTGGTGAGTGTGTTGTCTGGCTTGCGTAAGGAACCCATGGTGTGCGTGGTCTGGTTGGAGAGAACCTTCCTTACCCTATTGGCCTGTGAACATGCTTCTATGTTGTTGCAGAAGTTACGCCATGAGCTCGTACTCCTGTACCTGAGGCGTTTCTTGTACCTAGACTTAGTCGTTTTGTACTTATCCCAGTCGTGGTCTGCGCCTGTGTTCATTGCTCTGTTCAGTTGTCGCCTCATCTTCTTCCTGAGCCTCTCCAGCTCAGGGCCCCACCATTTACCTTCGCTGTTGCGGCTGGCCGGGGGGTTAGAGAGAGGACAGGCATGCTGATAACTTGCTACGATGGCCTCCGTGAGGATAGTTACCTGGTTTTCTATCGCTTCGCAGCTCTCTAGTTGGAGTGGAGTCGCCGATGGCAACGTAAGTTCGTTATTCGTTTCGTTATTAGTAATTCGTTAGTTAATTAGAAACCCAATAACAGTAATGAGGGCGCCACTGGACGCTCGGCGCAGTCTTAACGTATTAGACTCATCGTGTTCGGACTTATTCAATTGGTCTTGATAAGCAGATACAAAACAGTAAGTCAATAAAAGACGAATAAAAATACAGTTAAGTGAAACATTAGCAACAATTTTAACAACTTACATAATAATAATGTAAAATGAGATGGGATAAATAAAACGAGAAACGATAAATAAAGAGAGAGAGTATGTGCGTGAGAGTTTGTTTATATACACAGAATGATTCCCCATAAATGGATTATGGGGGGTAACGCAACTCACGCATGTTTCCATTGATGTTGTAGGTCATCTGCTTCCACGCGAACACCTCCTGGAAGTTCCCCAGGCGCCGCACTATGTTCTGCGCGAGCGCAGCGTGTATTGCGACCAGCAGACATACTTGCAGCAGTTTCCGAGACATTTTGAATCCTGGAATTAGTTAATATTATAGAGATTGTACGCCATCTTGAACAAATGTGAGCGTAAGGGAAAGAGCTATAGCAGTTATGTAGCTCTGCCCCTTTCTCTCAGTGTAATTTGAACTGCTTAGCTATGTCACAATGACCTCCCCAGTTTAAATATTTATATCTTCATAATAATATTACATACATACATACATACATTAAATCACGCCGCCCACCAGTCCCACCACCCCTTTCTCGTCTTTCCTTATAGCTTAGTAGCTAGCTCTTCAGTTAGTTGCATCTTTACTTGACTTATGATTGTATGATTCCAAGCAGCGTTGGCCGAACGATGCTCCACCCATTTGTCATTTGATATTAACCAGGGTAGTGATTCGGTAAACAACGCCGGTCGTGCGGACTGTCGAGTGATATCCAAGCGGCGAGATTAAGTAGTCCCGTCACTGCGAAAAAAAAAAACATAGTAGCGCGTGCATTTTCAATTTAGCAGCACGATGGGTCGAACGTATAAGGCTGCTTAATTGAAAATGCACGCGCTACAATGTGTTTTGTTCGCACTGACGGGACTACTTAAACTCGCCGCTTGGATATCACTCGACAGTCCGCACGACCGGCGTTGTTTACAGAATCACTACCCTGGTTAAATCCCAGCGATCACGACGCGCGCGAATCGTTTCTGCTCCCAGCGAGCGTTTATGAAATCCTTTCGAACCATATGATATTAACTGGTATTATTTGAACCGTTCCCAAGCCCTGGTCATTATTATGGGTTTCTCCGTCTTACTATTTTATTCCATCAGTCAATTATTTACTTATCGGCAAGTAAGTGACTGACCTTTAAACAAAGTAACTGTCAATACGATGGGTAAACAAACGTAAATAATGTTGAATTATCTGTCTGTTTATACATACACACTTATACCTTCACGCCTGTAATCCCAGAGTGGGGTAGGCAGAGCTGCAGAATCACCAACCACTCTAACAACTTGTTGTTAATCCTATAACCAGATTTTGCACAACAGGCTAAGAGGTTTACCAGCGTATTAGTGACAAGTTGCAAGCCCATCGCCTTACGTACTACAAGCCTTTAATCCCTTAGTTAGTCGTCTCTTACGACTTCCACGGCAAGACATGCCCTCTTTTTCTCACCCGGCAACCAAACTAACACAGTAGATTTTATTTAATTCTGTAATATCACTCTAAAAGGATGTTAGACGAAAAGATTTTCCACCAAACGGTCGTTAGGACATACAATCTTAAGGCGATGCGACAGGCTCCCCACAGAATACAGACACACATATACGCGGACACAAAGAACACGGTAAACTTATAACACCACCCCCCATTCTGCGTCGGGGGTTAACAAGACAAAAGTAAAGTATTATTGCACAAAAATATATCGTTAAATCTTAACTTTGTTTTTTTGGGTTGAAATGTAGTCTATGTGTTAATCTATGTTAGTCTATGTGTATAAGGTATCTCCATTTCAAATTTCATCCAATTCGTGAAGCTTTTTGCATTTATAATATTAGTATGATAGGATTTTTTGATCAAAGGTGAACTTACCCCTTTAAGGGATCTCTTTCAGCTAACTCGATATCGTGTCCGTGAGAACTGCTTGTGAATTGCCTATGGTATTTAAATCATTGATATAAATCCACTCTGGCTATTATTTGTAGACCTGTTTTAGACTCGTTTCTCTAGTCTTTTAATATTGAGTACAAGTCATAAAAAAACAGTAGGTAGACGACCTTGTCACTTTAACCTTTCACAGATCAATGCAGTTCAAAAATTCAAAATTCAAAATATTTTTTCAGTAACTTAGTCATACACATACTAAGATGATAGCTGAAAAAAACTGTATTTTCGGTAGAAAATTACTAACTATATAGTTCGTTCGTTCAAACAGTGTCCATTGCAACCCTTAACATACCCCTTTCCAGCACTTAAAAATTACATAAAAAAGGCGTTAATATCTAAAGCGTAGGTACTATGGGGTCGAGGACTATCTATCAGATAAAAATGCTTGGCCTAAACCCGAAACTTAGTCATTTAATAATTTGTAAAATTGCAAAGTTGGTTGTCTAGGGGACACCGATGATATGATATACATAGGAAAACATATCAAACTTTTATTTGGTTGAGTTGTTTTTTTTTCCTTATCTCTCTCGTAATATTTTTGACATGTTTTCCTGCTGAACTACGCACGGTATTTGATATTATATTTAATTTAATATTTATAGCTGTATATAATGCTAGAATAAGTAATATCACTGTAGTATTAAATATGGTTAAAAACGACTGACTGCTGAGTTTCAGTGCTGAGGAGCAGTGGTCTCCTCTTGGGAAGCGCTGATAGATTCTTGACGTGTAAAAGTGCCCGTGCGGCCTAATTACTGAATAAATATACCTATTTAATCTTTTTTATCTTTTATCTTTGAAGTCGCTGACACCGCTTTGTGCGCGCCGCGGCTTCTTTGTACCAATTGTGTCGGCACATCAAAGCGTGCAAAGTTTTAGAACGAACGAACTACGAGTATACTTTAAACGGGCTAAATATTAATTCTACTTTGTTGTTTCTGTCCGGTTGTTCAACTTTCCAACTTCCAAAATTAATTCCCGTTAAATATGCAAATATTTTGACCAAATTACAGTTTGCGGAATTTTACAATTATGTCAAGAATGATAACGTACCGTTACATTTCACGAAGGAATTAATACTCAGTTATAATGGAGTAAGGAGGCTGATCATTTCCGATGACAAAATGCGGTAATGTTTCCTTACCCTACCCTTTAACCTTTTGCCCTGCTGCAGCGCACACATTCTTTTGGCAATTTGTGTGTAATGTTAGTGTCACTCTGCTTATTTTTATTTTTTATAATTTTGTCAAATGTATGTGTGTTTTGTAGTACGCAAATCTATCTATTTATCTATCTATCTACCCTTAAACCTAGACCGATTATCGAATTTTGAATATGTTGTAGATATTATGAAAAAAAAAAATCTCAAAAAAAAAATTTTTGGAGCAAGATTTTATTGCTGACTGTATTTTTTTTGGCACAGTCACCGTCTACTTGTCAAGACGATTCTAACAAGCCCTAACACGACGGGTTTATCATGTGTAATTTAGGAGTTCCTATGGTCACCCTGATTCTACATCATCAGACCAGCTCGATGGTACTATATTATTGTATTGTCATCAGAACTAAAGGCGTGTACAAATTTTCAGCTTCATCAAAAATCGGGAAGTGGGTCAAATTTAACTTGCAAGATTTGACCCTTACATACATACATACATACATACATACATTGCAAGTTAAATAAAAGCTTTTAAAAACGAATTCTCTTTCACGGCTTTATTCCCAGAGTGGGGTAGGCAGAGTCACGGAATTACCAACCACTCTCTAAAATCTGGTTGTTATTGTTTATGCAGAAGACACAAAATAAAGAAAAAAAATGGAAACGAGAAAAACGTATGCGTTCAATTTTTTCGCCAGTTATAGACTTTAGTGATACCCATATTTATTTTCATAGTACAGTAACCACCCGCGAATGTTACGCCACTTGCCACTCTTCTTAATTTAGCCGTGTACTACACTCGGGTAATATGTCAAGTCGGCTGTCAACCCAAAAGCATTACACGGTTAAATTAAGAAGAGAGGCAAGTGGCGTAACATTCGCGGGTGGTGACTGTACCTAACCTGCCTGGTAACTTGGCTAACTCTGGCTTACTTTAATAATACCAATATACATATACTAACGACCTGCCCTCGCTTCGCTTCGGTTTATGTTAGTATGATATATAGCCTAGCCTTCCTCGATAAATGGGCTATGTAACACTGAAATATTTTTTCAAATCTTACCAGTAGTTCTTGAGATTAGCGCGTTCATGCAAACAAACAAACAAACTCTTCTGCTTTATAATATTAGTACTATAGGTATATAAACTTAAAAATATAAGGCACTTAAAAATTACTTAAAAAAGTCGTTAATATCTAAAGCGTACTATAGGGTCGAGGACTATCTAACAGATAAAAATGCTTGGCCTAAACCCGAAACTTAGTCATTCATAATTTGTAAACTTGCAAAGTTGTTTGTCTAGGGGACACCGTTGATGTGGGAAAGCATATCAAACTTTTATTTGGTTGTCCTGTGTTTTTTTTCCTCTCCTCTCTTCCCCCCCCTTCCTCTTGTCTCTCTCGTAATATTTTTGACATGTTTTCCTGCTGAACTACGCATGCTATTTGCTATTTGATATTATATTTAATTTAATATTTATTGCTTTATATAATGCTAGATTAAGTACTACCATTGTAACATGTTTAAAAAATGACTGACTGCTGAGTTTCTTGCGGCGTTTCTTCTCGGCAGTGCTCTCCTCTTGGGAAGCGCTGGTAGATTCATGACGTGTAAAAGTGCCCGTGCGGCCTACTTACTGAATAAATATCTTTTATCTTTTATCTTTTTTATAAAGACTGTAAAGATTGATTTTGAGGAGAGGGGGGCTATCCCTGCCGTCACACAGTTTTACTAGTAGGTACGGAGGATAGCTTACTAGCGCTTGCCCATCAATTTGACCAGTTAATGTCAATCTTAACTTAAAAAAAAAATGTTTATTCAGTAAGTAGGCCACACGGGTACTTTTACACGTCAAAAATCTACCAGCGCTTCGCAAGAGACCACTGCTGAGAAGAAACGCCGCGCTGAAAGGTAAAACATGACGATCGTAATGATCGTTACACTTATGAATTTTGTTATCTTTATAAAATTGTAACAATAAATAAATACAAATAAATGTATCTTTATCTCCATTGTTATTTTTTTCTCGAATGTTACAAAAAGCTGTTTTAAAATTTCAAATGCGAACGATTAAACCAATAATATAAAAAAATCTTCCACCAACCACTAATACCTACCGTTAAATATTAAAGTACACAATCATAAGGAAAATCTTTAAATAAACTCACTTGTACTACAACTTCCGCGGAAATAACACTTATCTCTAGCCGCTTAAAGCACTTGCTTGTGTGACGAGACGTGAGACGCGTACGCGCACACTCGATGTGCATAACCAACTGATTTATCTAAACAGTTCAAATTAAGCCGTGCGCAGACGGAGCGTTTGTAACGCGCGTTTATGTTTTGGTTAAGGTTCATGACAGTTTTAACGATGATCCTGTGTAGAAAAAAATTAGGGGTATACTATACATACATACATAAACTCACGCCTTTATTCCCAGAGTGGGGTAGGCAAAGCTACAGAATTACCAACAACTCTAAAAACTTGTTAATAATTCTGTAACCGCATTTTGCACACTTAATTAGGGGTATACATACATACATACATAAACTCACGCCTTTATTCCCAGAGTGGGGTAGGCAGAGCTACAGAATTACCAACAACTCTAAAAACTTTTTGATAATTCTGTAACCACATTTTGCACACTTAGGCTAAGATGTTTACCAGTGTATTAGTGACAGGTTGCAAGCCCATCGCCTAACAGTACTATACGCCTTTATTCCCTTAGCCGTCTCTTACGACATCCACGAGAAGACATGGAGTGGCACTATTCTAACCCGGCAACCACACGGGGAATCTCTAAATATATAAAAGGAGAAACTGACTGACTGACTGACATATCAACGCACAGCCTAAACGGCTAAACGTAGGCACTTGAAATTTGGAAGGGACGTAGCTTAGGTACCATAGAGGTGTACTAAGAAAGGAATTCCCGAAATTCCCACGGGAACGGGAATTAAGAACGGGAAGATTATTAACTATTCCCGGGTGGTAGGACCTTGTGCAGGGTCCGTCCGGATCGCTACCACCGTCTTATCCATTAACCTACCGCCAAACAGCAGTGTTCGCATTGTTGTGTTCCGGTTTGGGGATAAGACAGCCGGTGAAATGACTAGCATAGAGGCATTCCATCTTATTCCTCAGGGTTGGCAACGCATTTGCAGTCTTAGGATTGCATTGCAGTCTTGTGAATGTGAATGTCTATGGGTCACAGTTTCCACTTACCATCGGCGGCCTGTGTGCTCATTTGTCTTCTCTATGCCATAAAAAAAAAAAACTCTTAAAAAAATGTTTTGGCCAACGAAGTGGGCACGGGAACAGCTTGTACTATATAATTCCGAAGTGATTAGGTACTCCGAATAGATTAAAATTCGGAGTGTTCATAATTTCGAATTCAATATGTCGATAGATTTTATTCGATACTAGCTTCTGCCCGCGACTCCGTCCGCGTGGAACTCGTTTATATCGTAGCTCTATACAATTTTTCTCTATCTCACCCCCTTAGGGGATGACACATACATACATACATAAACTCACGCCTTTATTCCCAGAGTGGGGTAGGCAGAGCTACAGAATTACCAACAACTCTAAAAATTTGTTAATATTTAATTCTGTAACCACATTTTGCACTTTTAGGCTAAGATGTTTACCAGTGTATTAGTGGCAGGTTGCAAGCCCATCGCATCGGGATGAATTTTGGGAAAAAAACTATCCTATGTCCTTTCCCAGGATTCAAACTATCCTTGCACCAAATTTCACCTAAATCGGTTCAGCGGTTTAAGCGTGAAGAGGTAACAGACAGACAGACACACTTTCGCAATTATAATACTACTATGGAAGTATGGATTGCTCTTAAGTTACACCTAACTTCAATTAGCCATTAAATTATGCATGTCATCGAAGGGTAGGTGGAAGAGTAGGATGGGTAGGTCTCTGCCTACCCATCTAAGAAACAGGCGTATTCAATGTTGACGACGCGCTGGCCTAGTTGGTAGTGACCCTGCCTACGAAGCTAGCGGTCCTGGGTTCAAATCCCGGTAAGGGCAGATAATAGTGTGATGAGCGCGAATGTTTGTTCCTGAGTCATGGAGGTTTTCTATATATTTAAGTATATATTTCTCTATGTAAGTATTTATATCGTTGTCTAGTACCCATAATACAAGCCTTGAGCTTAGTTTGGGACTAGGTCAATTGGTGTGACATTGTCCCCTGATATTTATATTATATTATTTATTTAATGTATGTATGTAGGTAATTTAAAGTAGCTCCAGCAAAACATAATTTTCACAACAGTATTTTAAAATTATGTGGCTACCCAATTCAAACGATAGGAGACGCAGAGTCTGTTCTAAGCCTAAGACAAGTAGTGGAAAAGTTATAGATCTACCGCAAGATGTACAAAAGGTCATCAACTATCTTTAACTATTATCTCCTACTACCCTATTTTTTTTATCGGTCTGTCCAAGCAGAGAGGCCCCCATATTTATACGAGGGCCGATCCGAAAGTTCTTACATTTATTGAAATATATTTGTATTCTTGATGGATATTTAAGGCAAATTCCAATATAAACATTGTGTCCAAAAATCGTAGATGTAAATCACTTCGTTTGTGGTTTACGATTTTATTTACACTAGACGTGTTAACGCTATGAAACATCTGCAAGCAACGTCTTCCTGGGCTAGTTTTTTGCTATAATTAATACGGTCTCAAAAATAGTAACCTTTTATTTTTTTCCAATATAAATATAACTAAACTTGTAGTATATCAGTCCTATTTTAAAGCATACGTTTCCTTCAATATTCGATATTGGAATATGGAGTAAACAAGCCTTGAAGACATGTCTAAATTAGAGTCTCCAGGAAAATTCAGTGGCTTTCAATGAAAGCATTTTGTGCGATACTATTTTTGGGAATAGAGTAAAACAAGCTGCTTAAATATACAGTGTGTTACCGGCATGCGGGCATTTATTAAAACTGCCGATAATATGTTGCTTTAGCAATTGTTTGCAAGTATTATCAATTAAAAAATAATTAAAATAACTTCACAATTAATTGTCTTAGATACTGTCCATTTTTAATGTAGTGCATGTGCTGCGTGTTCATCGTTATCAGTATCGCTGTTGCTTGGTACAAGGCATGTCGTGGTACGGGGGCAGATCATAATAATCAAAGTATCCGTCGACTGTCATTTACACTTGTCAAATTGCTGTGCTTTACATTGCTGGCAATTTAAATTTTGTTAGAAAGTTAACCAAGCCTGAAAATGTGTTTATTAATTAAATTAATGTCATAGTTACGTTACAGATAATAATATACGTTATTTTAACCTACTTAAAAAAAGCCAGGGTGCTGGTAACACACTGTATAATTGGACTAGCTGTCCCCCGCACCGGGTGTTTTTTTCACTCAAACCTTATGAAATATACTTTACGTCCTATTCTCAGACGTACTGAGATAATTAACATTTTGTTACAATGTTAACAAAGCCTAAAGATTTGTTTATTAATTAAATTAATGTCATGGTTACGTTACAAATATACGTTATTTTAACGTACTTGAAAAAAAGCCAGGGTGCTGGTAAAACACTGTACTAAAAATATTTGCGATGTTTTCTTTTACCTTATGTACTGGTACATGACTACCGCAGTTTCGTAATACGTCATAATTTGGCCAACTGCAATGTAGCAGTCAAAGTATACTGTCCGCCAGCGGCTTCGCACCGCTGTAAATTTCCCGTTCCCGTTGGAATTTTCTATTTTTTCTTACATATAAACCTTATCCTGACAATAACGAACACAACAAAAAAGAAATCAGACAAATCGGTTAAGCCGTTCTTGAGTTATAAAATTACAACGAAAAGTGGCATTAATTTTTATATATACACTAGCGACCCGCCCTCGCTTCGCTTCGGTTTATGTGAGTTTTCCCGTACATAAACCAGAATCTATTATACACATAAACCTTCCTCTTGAATCACTCTATCTATTAAAAAAACCCGCATCAAAATCCGATGCGTTGTTTTAAAGATCTAAGCATACATAGGGACAGACAGCGAGAAGCGACTTTGTTTTATACTATGTAGTGATAGCGACCCGCCCTCGCTTCGCTTCGGTTTATCCAGAATCTATTATAAACCAGAATCTATTATACACATAAACCTTCCTCTTGAATCACTCTATCTATTAAAAAAACCCGCATCAAAATCCGTTGCGTTGTTTTAAAGATCTAAGCATACATAGGGACAGACAGCGAGAAGCGACTTTGTTTTATACTATGTAGTGATAGCGACCCGCCCTCGCTTCGCTTCGGTTTATCCAGAATCTATTATACACATAAACCTTCCTCTTGAATCACTCTATCTATTAAAAAAACCCGCATCAAAATCCGTTGCGTTGTTTTAAAGATCTAAGCATACATAGGGACAGACAGCGAGAAGCGACTTTGTTTTATACTATGTAGTGATAGCGACCCGCCCTCGCTTCGCTTCGGTTTATCCAGAATCTATTATACACATAAACCTTCCTCTTGACTCATTCTATCTATTAAAAAAACCCGCATCAAAATCCGTTGCGTTGTTTTAAAGATCTAAGCATACATAGGGACAGACAGCGAGAAGCGACTTTGTTTTATACTATGTAGTGATAGCGACCCGCCCTCGCTTCGCTTCGGTTTATCCAGAATCTATTATACACATAAACCTTCCTCTTGAATCACTCTATCTATTAAAAAAACCCGCATCAAAATCCGTTGCGTTGTTTTAAAGATCTAAGCATACATAGGGACAGACAGCGAGAAGCGACTTTGTTTTATACTATGTAGTGATAGCGACCCGCCCTCGCTTCGCTTCGGTTTATCCAGAATCTATTATAAACCAGAATCTATTATACACATAAACCTTCCTCTTGAATCACTCTATCTATTAAAAAAACCCGCATCAAAATCCGTTGCGTTGTTTTAAAGATCTAAGCATACATAGGGACAGACAGCGAGAAGCGACTTTGTTTTATATTATGTAGTGAGTAGTGATAGCGACCCGCCCTCACTTCGCTTCGGTTTCTATGAGTATTCCCGTTCCCGTGGGAATTTCGGGAATTCCTTTCTTAGTGCACCTCTACGGTACCTAAGCTACGTCCCTTCCAAATTTCAAATGCCTACGTTTAGCCGTTTAGGCTGTGCGTTGATATGTCAGTCAGTCAGTCAGTTTCTCCTTTTATATATTTAGATAACTAATTAAAAATTAAAATATGCTGTACAAAAGGCAGCGTTGGGTCTCGAACATAAACTAAAACTTGTTAGTTTTTTACAACTCCGTGATTCGGCAGTATTATCTTTCTCGAAGGGACCACGGGGATTTTTGTTTATGTACCTATGTTTTATGATAGCAAATAGAGTGTTGGAGTTGGGTTGAGGTCCCCGTAGGGGTCAAGGTCAAGGGTACGAAAGGGACCACGGGAAACCTTCTTTCTACGATCACGAGTTGTCACTATAGTGTATCCCTGTATATGTTGACCAGTGCTTCTGTGGCATCGTAGCTTCTAAAAGCATGGACAAGAGCAAGGATTCGTGCAAATCGGTTAGAGGCATGTCTAAAGACTGCGCCGAGCGTACGCCGGATGTACAGTGGCTTACTTACTTTTATTCTGTTTTCTAATAAACTAAAGTATTTTCTTGAAATTGGACGAAACGTTTTTGTACTACAAATGAAAACACAACTTATAGGGTATATCATATAGTTTAATAACAATTCGCCTTGGAGTTATTAACTTAACGGAAAAAAGTTGCCACCTTTTCCCGTTAAGCTGACTACTCAAAGGGTAATTGCTATTAAAGTTTGTTACGTATCCCATAAATTGTGTTTTTACTTGCGCTACAAAAACATTTCGTCTGATTCCAAGGAAATTCATTAGTTAATTAGAAAACACAATAATAGTAATGAGGGCGCCACTGGACGCTCGGCGTTTGCTCGGCGCAGTCTTAATGACTATATACCATAAAAACTCATGCAACGAGGAATGCCTTTTGATGATATGAGAACTCTGCGTACTGATAATATGTTCGTTGAAAGGTATTAAAAAAAAATAGGTACGTCAAGGCGCCATCTATTTATTTTCTTACTTAGTACTTATTGCTGTAAGGAATACACTTTAATACGAACTTAACGCTTAATGCTTAAGCTATACCTAAGGGGCTATTGACTAACGCAATCGCAATGGCAGTCGGCTTCAAAGTGGAACAATTGTTTTCATGCCTTCGATTTTCAAAATGAAAACGATTGCAATTGCGAGTGCGTTCGACAATAGCTCATCTCGCTCATTGAATGCAAAACGGACACATTCCAAAATAATTTGCTCTTGCTTTATACGAATCGGTTCTAATTTTAAAATGCAACACTGACTCATTTTGGAATGTGTCCGTCTTGTATTCAATGAACGATCTGATCTTAATTAACAAAATGTGCAAAGTAACGCCATCTGTGAATGATGTAAGTAAGTAAGTAAACTCTTTATGTACAAAAAGCTTCGAGCAACACGGCCTTCCTAGCGGAAGGGAGTTGCCTTAGCTATGAATATTACAGTGAAACAATCCGAGTGACAACTAAAGTTGAGTCCAGAATTAGGCGAACTAATTTGACAGCCGAAAATGTTGCCAGACATAGGAAAAAATAAATAGTGATAGGTTTGGGTCTCTATTGACTGCCATAATTATTTTTAGTCATAAAGTGTTTAAAGTCATAATTTTCGCAAGTCATAATGCATTTTTCTCAGGACAAAGTTATTTTTTCTGGATTTTTATAAAACTAACCTAACCTAACCTAACTAATCTACACGATAAACGTTTATTAAAAACTGTAACTTCAGCCTGAAAGAAGTTATGACAAAAAAAGTATGACTAACAATACATTATGACCAACGATATGCCAAACCCCCTGGATTTGATGCTCCTCGTCCAGTGTGGGTAAAACTGAATAGATTCAGAACTGGACACGGACAATCCAACCATCATCTACACAAATGGGGGCTCAGAGAGTCGCCATCTTGCGAGTGCGGAGAGCCTGACCAAACTCTAGCTCACATCGTGAATGATTGTCCGCTCCACTGCTTCCCTGGCGGTATGTCCGAGCTGCACCAGCTCTCTGCAGCGGCCAAAGACTGGCTAGTAAACCTAAAAATAGACGTATAGGATCCAGCGCTAAGATTAATATAGACATACGAAATGATGACCAACGATATGTATGGCAGTCAAAGGGATCCGGATAGGTTTATATCGACTCAAATCTGTCGATATAACCTAACCTTGTGCCTGCTATAAATCTGATTCTATTTATATTTTATCAAGCCATTGTCGTCGAAACTTTCACACTCATCATACATTCTTGCCAATAGGGACGAACTACAGCAAATTTATGAAGGATGTGTCTACGGTTTAAAGCGGATATTTACGATATTACTCCTCAAATTAGGAATATCATTCAAAACAATTCTCTTATTACAACAGGCCATTCAGTGGGGCTAGACAAGTTGCCATCGTTCACGAACGCTAGCGTTAGGTGATCACTGGCGACATGTGTTGTCATTGAAAAATGTATGGGAATGACGTAAGTCACGTGATATATCACTCGTTACAACTGACACGCTGAAAACTGATTGTCAAGCCTATTTAATTTTGACAGCGCCAAGTGACAGGTGATCACCAAAGTGATCGCCTAACGCTAGCGTTCGTGAACGACGGCAACTTGTCTAGCCCCTCTGATCCTTTTAGATGGCTTCTGTCGGGCTAGTACGGTACAGTTAATTTACCATACATATAGCATTCATCCCTTTCTTTCTGGCAAATATGAGCGCGATACAGACAAACGCTATATATCGTCGATAATAATTCCAAATCCGTTATGTGTTCGATTAGCTATCGACATTGACAGCACTAGCCAAACTGTGGCAACATTAGTGTCAAGTTAGTTCGGCCAATTCTGGACTCGACTTTAGTTTTATTAGATGCGCATGCCCGCTTGGGCTTGTACTATGACAGAGGGGAAATGGTGCGATACCTACTCCCTTCCGTGTTGCTCGAAGACAAAAAGAAATTGTTTTACGAAAAAAACACTAG
This sequence comes from Acleris laterana, assembly GCA_963966035.1. NCBI lineage: Eukaryota > Metazoa > Arthropoda > Insecta > Lepidoptera > Tortricidae > Acleris > Acleris laterana. The sequence continues at coordinate 2,381,165 of OZ014466.1, forward strand.
GGTTAAGTCACCAGTGGTCAGACAGAGACCTGTAGTCGGCCTCTGCCTATACTTTGTTTGAGTGGGATGAGTACGAAAGATATATTTCCCACTCTTAGCACTCATGTAAGGTTGACTTCTGGTCTCTGGCCTATTATGATTCTAAATCTAATAGCCTAGAAATGTATGATATGCTGATTGATCACAATTGCTGCCACGTATCAAGTCTTGAACTGTTGCCCTGGAAAATAACAAAAATGAATGTATACCAAATTACTCTAGAAAAAAAAAAACCAAGTGCGAGTTGAACTCGCGTGGCGAGGAACCCTAGATCTAGGCGGCTGCAGTGTCTATAATTTAAATATAAAATGAGTTTATAGGGTTCCGCAGTCAAACTAAGTAACTAAACTAACTAAAACTCTCTTGTTTAATAAACTACTAGTTTTAATTGGCTTTAAAACTTACTTTAGTATGTAGAAGTTGTTACGTCTAGGGTCCAGGACAGAGTATACAAACCGAGGTATCTGATTGGCTAATACCCAAACCTCATCGCCCTTCACTTTTAAATCTGAAAAAAAAAAATTGCATCTATCAGATCGGCTACTTGCAAGTATACCTTATAAGCCACGTTCTCCACAAATAATCTTCGTTAAGTAAAAAATAAAAATAAATATAAATATAAGGGGACAATCTCACATCAATTGACCTACTCCCAAACTAAGCTCTAGGCTTGTACTATGGGTACTAGACAACGATATAAATACTTATATAGAGAAATATATACTTAAATAAATAGAAAACATCCATGACTCAGAAACAAATATTCGCGCCTATCACACCAATATCTGCCTTTACCGGGATTCGAACCCAGGACCACTAGCTTCGTAGGCAGGGTCACTACCCATTAGGCCAGCGCGTCGTCGAAGTGCAGCGGATATTCTGTTGCCATCATGCGACTCCATCATCAGATCGTCTCTTGGAAAGATACCATAATATTGCAATGTCATGGACCTCATGATTATAATAATATATGTTTTAAAATTGATTTGTTGCCACCAAATACGCATAGCATAAAGAAAAGCTCGTAACATCGGTTTATACTTATGTATAACTAGCGACCCGCCCTCGCTTCGCTTCGGTTTATATGAGTTTTCTGTAACACCAGTACATAAAATAAAGAAATATTATACATATAAACCTTCCTCTTGAATCACTCTATCTATTAAAAAATCCGCATCAAAATCCGTTGCGTAGTTTTAAAGATCTAAGCATACATAGGGACAGACAGCGGAAAGCGACTTTGTTTTATACTATGTAGTGATGATCTCTATTTTCGACGGTAACAACCATATTGTTTTCGAGCTGATAGACAAGATGCTTTAACGCTGTCGTAATAGATTTACGAAAACTGTCAAAACACTTGACGCGGTCTTCCGTCAGCTTACGTGAATTACGTGTGCATTTTCGATAACGATGATGATCTTGCAATGTATCTTTGTCTGGGGCTACTAGACAGTAATGGCGGCCAAGTGGCTAATATGGCTGCGTTTATCGCGTGATAAAGTTTGTATAAGTCATCTGTCACCTTCTGACACGTAGATAAGTACGAGAGTGACGGATGCTTTAGGCTGCGGCTCCACTGAGGCGGAGATGAGCGGAGTAGAGCGGAGCTGTGCCAATATTAACCAATAGAATCTAAACTAACGTGCGCAAGGCGCGCTCCACGTGACCGCATGCGCCTTCTATTGGTTAATATTGGCACAGCTCCGCTCCACTCCGCTCATCTCCGCCTCAGTGGAGCCGCACCCTAATCCTCATTTGACACGCGATGTAGACACAGCCATACTAGGCCCGCAGATAAAGACAAAAGGGCTTTTACCGCCAATAAGCCTCAATGATCCGATTTTAATGATACAATTTTCATGCTCAATATTGTGTATGTGCTTGCATGCGTGCATTTCAACGCACACGCACTTATATATGTGTCTATGTTGTAAATAAACTGACCTGATATATACACCAGTTTCTCATGATCCTGAGCAACCAGCTGTACATTATCCATGGTCATTGGAGTATCGACCTTCCAGCAGAGGACGCCATCTTGTGCCACGTTGGCGAAGAACAGAGTGTTGGTGGCGGCGTGGTAGTCATGGGAACCGCTCTGGGTTAGCGGTCCTCGGGTGCCGAGTAGCTGGTGACATAGTAAAATAATATTAGGAGAGGTGGTTGCCGGGTTAGAATAGTGCCGCTCCATGTCTTCCGTGGATGTAGTAAGAGGCGACTGAGGGAATGAAGGCTTGTAGTACTGTTAGGCGATGGGCTTGCAACTGTCACTAATACGCTGGTAAACATCTTTTCATCACACTTGCTCGTAAATAGTGTCCTAACATGCTAGAAAAATCGACCGTAAATCCAAAATAATACCCGCGGGCCTTTTTTTACCATTACGTAACTAAAGTGCGTAATAGCACAGAATAAGTAATAGTACAAGTACAGAAGCGACTCTCTGTGACAGCAAACATGCGAATTTAAACCTATTCAGAACGCGGGAACGATAATAATACAAGTGCACGCACGGAAGTGACCTTGGTTACATTTTTGCGATCGATAGTGGGGGCGCCCCTAACGAGGCAAAATGCACCTTAAATCTGCGCCGTGAGAGTCTGTATTATTTCGCCCGTCATGAGCTTTACTGACTCCGCCCACCTCCCAGGGCTGGCACTTACTTGTACTATTTCTTTCCGTGGCTGCTGTTGTAAGTAAACAAATTGAATTTATGATTATTTGTAGTTTTTTTATGTAGTTCTTACTTAAATGACGAGAAAAAATAGTTCATGCCTGGAGGGCTGGCAAAAGTTGTCCGCGACTTGTTTGTTTCCACCTAAGTAATAAGACGTAGTTTACTAGTATTAAGCTTCAAAATAATATGTTAATTTAATTATTTATTTATTGGCATTTTGCTGTAATGAGATAAACGCCAAATTTTTAGTTTTATTGAATCCCGACTGTGCTAATACTGTTGACACCTGTAATTGGTACTATTTAACTATTTTCTTAATACATACCTTTTGTATTTGTATTTGTTTGTACAACTAGCTTGGTGTGTCTAATTCAATAAATAAATAAAGTAAACAAATCAATATAGACCTTAAAACTTTTTGTTTGTTATAAACTCAAGTAGGTACTATCGTTACCTACTCCGTTACTTAGAAAAGCTGCCATTTGTTTGTGTGTTGTGTTTACCTAATACCAGTATATGCTAACCTTGCTTTAGCAGGCAGTTACTAGTACTGGGAGATCTACTTACTTACACTGAACGCTGTTTAAGGCAAGTAGATAACTGGTTTTTGGTCCGAATAAGTTGAAAACTGCGAAACTGCGGATGGGTCGTTAATAAACTAAATAATATAATACCGCTCTTTTTGCGTCGAGGATTCAAAACTGTAGGTACTGATTGTGTCAGTAATTAAGTCCAGCTACTCGTAACTACCTATGTAGATCGGTTATTAATAATATTAATAATAATCATACCTTTTGTCATCCTGACGCAGATTAAAAAATGATAATTCGACATTGGAGTTAGGTATTATTTAAGCACCCGTATGCGATGCAGTACTTTTTGCCTTTTCGATTAGCCATATTCGTATAAGTGCGTATTCAAACAAAAACTTTGGCAGCGCACGGCGGCGCGCGTCGAGACGAGCGCTCGCGTGACACTCAACTGATTCGCCCCTTGCAAGGGGCACCACATTTTGAAGGCGATAGCGCGGAGTGTCACCGGCCTGGTAATAGCTTTTTTTTTAAATATTATACGTGGACTCAAACTATCACAATACGTCAGGACCCCAATTCTTGTGCCATTCGAGATGAAATGTCAGTTGAATACTATTTCCTAACAATCTCGCATAATAAACTATTGATCTCATATGTCACTAGAATCGGACTCCGAACACGTTTGACATTATCTGTGGTAAGTCACAGACAATGATGTAGTCTGCCGCTAATAAGTTAAAAATATGATCTTTTGTCTGATTTTATTTTATTTCCTCGCAATTGTGATGAAAAACATTGTATGTTACACGGGTGGTAAAGGAAATACAAAGCTCGAGTCATTAAAGCCCTCAGCCTTCGGCTTCGGGCTTCTAACAGACTCTCGTTTGTAATTCTTTCTTTACCACCCTTAATACACACAATGTACTATAGCCTAATTGTACAAAATGTGGTTACAGAAAGCAACTATTTTTAGAGTTGTTGGTAGGTCGGTAGCTCTGCCTCACATACATATATATAAACTCAGGGCGGACTTGGGGTTTGGAACCAGGTCATTTTGTGTGAGATTTCGTCCCTTGATATTTATTTGTTATTTAATTTTTATATTGACGACATGAGTATGATTGTGGAAGAAGCGAAAGAGATTTTTCAGGATCGTAGCAAGTGGAAAGCAGTTGTCTCTGCCTACCCCTCTGGGAAACAGGCGTGATTTAATGTATGTATGTATGTATATTGATGACATTATCCAAACAGCAAAAGGGGTTTTAAAACTTGCTTTTTGTTACACTTGTTTTATATTTGTGTGATTTGAAAAGACTTTTTGATTTTTTGATTTTTTCATAGGTAAGTGAGTCGTTTAAGAAAATATCCCCCCAGAACATGCTTAGCATGAACACGCTTACTCGTTATTTAGTCAACACGCACGATACATGAGAATGCTAGCCGCACTCGTAATTGTTTGGTGACCGCCATGGCAAGGCCTGCATGACCAGCAATTAGGCATTATTATAATATAAAATCACGAACGTAGGAAAACTAGCAAATAGGTATTAAGTCATTAGCATACGAGTATATCGTTAACTCGGGAGCAAAAACCAATCTATTAAATAACACATATAACATAATGTGTGATTAGTATTAATGGAATATTCTGCCTATGTCGTTCATTGAATACAAAACGGACACAATCCAAAATGAGTCAGTGTTGCATTTTAAAATTAGAAACTGTCGGAATACGATTTTTAATGGAAGAGCAAATTATTTTGGAATGTGTCCGTTTTGTATTCAATGAGCGATGTATATGTATATTATAAGCCTATACGAAGTTCTTCATATCTGGCACGAAGTTTTCGCTAAATGAGTCAATGAGTTTTGGTAAGTTTTACAATAACTTTTTCTGTGAGTTGAAATAATTTGAAAACTATTTTAGATCTAAAATTAAACGAGGAAAAAAGTGATAAATCTGCAAAAAATTGAGAAAATCGTGTTTTTATGAAAACAAAATGACATTTTTGCACAAAAAAAGTAGTTACTCAGTTGTTTTTTTATTAGTCTAATATTGTTATCAATTATTATAAACCTTACTAATGTCAAGACTAGGTATTTTGTTTTATCTTTTTTGGGCTTTTAGATCAAAAGTTACACCGTCACGTACGTCGGCCCTCGAACCAACTCATCCATCTATTGCTTACTTTCTAACCTCTACAACAATGTAATAATCATATCTTGAATATACAGAATTTTTCCCTTCTACAACTTGTATTAAATCTGGAAACCTTAACATATTGCCCTAAACTTACTTTAACATGGTTTCCAACATCCCTGTTCTTCAAGTGCTCAGTGTCAATGGAAAACTCTTGGGTAGACACCAGGGGATGGAAGAAAGCCTTTCTTCGTCCACAGGGTATCTCTTCCTGTAAGAGCTATGCTGAAGAGACCGTCTTTCCAGTTGATGATATGCTCTGGAAAATACCATGTTCCAGTCAATTGCCAAGTCAACATTATGCTGGGTTTAGAATAGTGCCATTCCATGTCTTCCCGTGGAAGTCGTAAGAGGTGACTAAGGGAATAAAGGCTTGTAATGTTGTTAGGCGATAGGCTTGCAACCTGTCACTAATTAGTGTACACTGGTCAACATCTTAGCTTGTTTGTGCAAAATGTGGTTAAAGAATTAACAACAAGTTTTTGGAGTTGTTGGTAATGGGCAATGGATGAAAAATTTAAAAGTGCTTGAATATTTTTATATCGGTAGGAATAGCGTTCCTTATTAACAGGATAAAATTACAGATTTTTAGGTATCGTCTATCATTAATAAATAAATAATTCGTTTGAACTCGAACAATTTGTCTCCTATACATAAGTATGGTTTAAATTCTTTGGTCCGATAAAAAAATAAAAAAAAAACTGCCGTTGTTACTCTGTCAAAACTGTCAATGTAATTCTAACCTCTCTCTGGGCTTTTTAATATCGTTTACGTTTGGATGTATCTTATATTTTACGACTGCTTACTCACACCGGACCTTTGATATTGTCTTCTTAAACGACGACCTCAGCTTTGGACTCAGGATTTGATATTGATTGTTAGCCTTTACGACGACCACTACACACGTAAACAGGACCGGAACTTGTATTGTATTTGCCTAAATTATTTTGTGTTGATTACCATGGATTCTACTGACTAGGTACAGATAACCAGTTAAGACATGTTTTCTGCAGACATGTTCTCATAACGACGTGATATAATTGCATGTGGTCTTATTAATCTACAGGAACCCATAATAAAATAAATTTAATACATTATTATTTTTTGTCAAAGTATGTGCTTCATTAATAGGATCACTAGGTTTTAGTATTAAAATATAGAAATAAAAATATTACCTTGAAGTTGAAGATGAGGTTCTTCAACTTCAAGGCAATCACAGCAAAACAGCAACTGATTGATTTGATTTTTGGTATGATAGATAGAAGTAGTATAATAGTTGAATTAAGTTAAATAAAAAAATTATGAGAGTAAATCCTGCTAATTTGAATAGCAAGAAGTCCATTTTTGTTTAGTTTTCCCTTGTCAACAGAAGCATAATTGTGTCCTGCTATAATTGAAATGGTTTCATATTATTGCATTATACTTATAGCTGACCCAGCTTTACACCTGAATGAATTATACCTACACCGAAACCTTCCTCATTAACCACTCCATCGATTGGTCGAAACCGTAAATCATATAACCGGTCGAGACTTGTATATGCTTGTTTGTGATGTTTGGTTATTTTCAGTGTGATTCGGCAAGTCAGTATGAATTTCAAAGAGGACATAAGGCAGCAATGATAAAACCTGCAGTAAGAAGTGTAGGCTGCGCAGCCAATGTTTAAGCAGTATCTTTAGCTGCAAAAGTAATGCCGAGCCAGTTCATTCAAGTGCCTTTTCGATACCAACACTGTTTGAGCCTTCAAGCCCTTCATTCTCAACCTCATCAAGCAACAAGAAAATAGTTGCACAGCACAGAATAATAACTCCATACCGCTAAAGTGGTCCCTTTTCCAGTCACATTTAACCTCGTAGGTCCCAACGTATTACAAACAGCCAGTAATTACCACTAGCTTTTACAAAAAACAAATATTGCCTTGAAGTTGAAGATGAGGTTCATCAACTTCAAGGCAATATTTGTTTTTTGTAAAAGCTAGTGGTAGTTATTTTAATGCTGAGGACAAAAGGAAGGAAAGTAATCAGTCATACTAATTGTAATAAATGTGAAAGTATGTTTATCCTTCTTTCACAGCAAAACAAAGCAACTGATTGATTTGATTTTTGGTATGATAGATAGAAGTAGTATAATAGTTGAATTAAGTTAAATAAAAAAATTATGAGAATAGTTCTTTTATTATTACAGATATACTTGTAATAGGTAACACTTAATTGATGGTCCCAGAAGTTAAAAGAAATAATACAACTTAATGATTAATTAAGTGAAATTTGTTTACTTTATTCATATTTATAATTATTTATATCTGATATGGGACATTTCACCTCTACAACAAAATCTCCACCTCCACATACTCCATCAGGAGATGCCCCAAAGATTCCATTTATCAGCATGAAACATGATTCATCAATTATTTTATTTAAATCCTTCTCTATTTTTTCTAAATGTTTTCCCCTTTTCATGGCTTTGGTTTCATGATATTTGTAGCCACCTTATATTTTTTGCACAAGGCGCATCAGGCGTGCCACAGTGGGTCATCTCATATATTTTGGAACCTGTAGTTCGACCTTGCCTCATTGCATGCCACAATGGTCAATGGTCGTCGTTTAAGAAGGCAATATCAATGGTCCGGCGTGAGTAAGCAGTCGTAAAATATAAGATACATCCAAACGCAAACGATAATAATAAGCCCAGAGAGAGGTTAAAATTACATTGACAGTTTTGACAGAATAACAACGGCAGTTTTTTTTTAATTTTTTTATCGGACAACAGAGTTTAAGCCATACTTACGTATAGGAGACAAATTGTTCGCGTTCAAACGAATTATTTATTTATTAATGATAGACGATACCTAAAAATCTGTAATTTTTTCCTGTTAATAAGGAACGCTATTCCTACCGATATAAAAATATTCAAGCACTTTTAAATTTTTCATCCATTGCCCATTCTGCCTACCTTACTCAGTGGGTCTAGAATGGCTGCGTCTATATAGCGTGTCAAATGTGGATAAAGCATCCGTCACTCTCGTACTCATTTACGTGTCAGAAGGTGACGGATGCCTTATCCAAACTTTATCGCGCGAAAAACGCACCCATATTAGGACCCTTGGGAATGAAGGCGTAAATGTAAGTATGTTTATTTTATCGAAACTCCTTGTAACCAACAAGGTATTTTTCGCCTCATGAGTATTTGTATGTACAAACTTTCTTTTTTATGTATTTTTTTCTTATAAAGACTGTGTAGTACTGTTAGGCGATGGGCTTGCAACCTGTCACTAATACACTGTTAAACATCTTAGCCTAATTGTGCAATATGTGGTCACATAATTATTAACAAGTTTTTAGAGTTGTTAGTCATTCTGTAGCTCTGCCTACCCCACTCTGGGAATAAAGACGTGAGCTTATGTATGTATGTATGCGAGTTTTTTATTTCAAGTCTAATTTAAACACCAACATACCAGCTACACTGAAGTTAGCAGCACTTTCTTGCAACTTGAAGCTGTCATGCTCCAACCTCCAGCTGTCCTTGTCTCTCAAGGAGAAGACGATCATCCCGTTGGTAGCTATATCATTGATGTAAGCGTAGGCGTCGTCGCAGGCGTTGGGATCTACGTCAATCGTGATCGATGTAAGACCTATAAAATAATGGTATGATTTTAGTTCTTAGTAGGTCAGTTATTGCGGGTATATGCGGGTGGTAGGACCTTGTGCAGGGTCCACCCGGATCGCTACCACCATCTTATCCATTAATCTACCACCAAACAGCAGTGTTCGCATTGTTGTGTTCCGGTTTGGGGATAAGACAGCCGGTGAAATGACTAGCATAAAGGCATTCCGTCTTAGTCCTCAGGGTTGGCAACGCATTTGCAGTCTTAGGATTGCATTACAGTCTTGTGAATGCGAATGTCTATGGGTCACAGTTTCCACTTACCATCAGGCGGCCTGTGTGCTCTTTTGTCTTCTCTATGCCATAAAAATTGTACAAAAAAATGCGTTTTTCAAGGCGGTTTTTTAAATCATTTCCTTATTTTACACTTTTTAGTGATCATAATAGGCTGTTATTTTGTCCCGCTTCTTAGGCCCGTATTAATAAACTCATCTTGGCTGAGAGGCCCGTCACAAGATACGTCAAAGTAAACGTCAAACCATAGAACACTGTTATTTTTGACGCATCTCGAGACGACTATTACTGTTTAGATTAGTTTAAATATTAATAAGGCCATTAGCTTTTAAGATATTTCGCCCCAAAAACCGCCCGAATGCAAAATTTTTGAACTCTAAACACCATAAAAATGTAAAGCATACTTAGAACCTTGCCATTTTGACTGCCATCGTTATTGTCATACTTGTCATTTGATGTTCAGTTTGAAGTTTATAATGACAGTGCACTAAAGTGCTTAATTTTTTTTACCAGTCACTAACGGCTCATAAGTAACATGATAAGCTAACAATGAATTTACATTTATACAGAAAAAGCAAAGAACATATTATTTACAGAATAACAATAATAGCTCTAATAGGTACCTGCTGAGGTCCTGTTGTTGACCAGGACCGAGGACTTGAGTTCGTGTTTCAACACCAGATCGTTGGTCTTGAGATTGAATATGACTATCGAAGGAGGCTGCACTTGCTTTCTTGCTCCTAAAAAAAATGACTGTCAATAAAATTGTACGGCTTGAAATTGATGCATAGATAGTCCTTTCAAATCACTACCACGATGTCAACAGCTGACCGTATCGCTAGTAGTAGTATCCGCTGGATATATTAGCACAAAGGCATTCTACTTTTTAAAAGGCTGCGTTTCCACCAGAGATGTGCGAGGTAGCTAAGCAGTGCAAGGCTGTGTAACGAGGAGGTGTAACGGTGTGAATATTTCCACCAAAGATGTGCGACGTAGCTGAGCGGTGCGAGGATGCGTAGCGAGGATGTGTAGCGGGCTGTTTTTAAATAAGCGGGCGGGGTGCGGTGAGGCCGGAGCGGAGCCAGACGCCGCCTCGCAACACATCTTTCCCTTATTTCGTATGTACAAAAACCTCGCTCCACTGAGCTGTTTCCACAAGATCTAAGCTAAGCGAGGATAGGTAAATGAAGTGTTTCTATTGGTTCATGACAAACACATCCCTGGCAACGCATCCTCGCACATCTCTGGTGGAAACGCAGCCTTATGGGGAGACTTCGTTGTTTGTCTGTCTGTCTGTATGTCACAGCAGGTTTTCTTAGTAACTGCAAATGTTATCAACTTGAAATTGGGCATAGTTGTACAACTTTCTTGCCCGTATATATTTTAGTCAAAAAATATGTATGTATGTACGTATGTATGTAAACACTTTATTGTACAAAAGAAAAAAAAAGAAAAATCTACAAAGGCGAACTTATCCTTTAAAGGGATCTCTTCCAGCTAACCCTTAAAAGATTGAAAAAATAATTGAGAGGGTTCTAGCATAGGGTTCTTAAAGTGGTTTGATTGTAACAAGAGTGATCTCATATGAAAGGGCACATACTGCACATTTAATTATTTTCTTTTAATTTTCTGTCATTTACCTGATGATTTATAGTCAAAAATGTACAAAAAATACTTTGCCCATACCGAGAATCCAACCTTGGACCTCTAGATTCGTAAACAGGGTCATAACTAACTGGACAAACCGCGTCACCATTTTCAAACCGATTGCTTTAAAAACAAAGTTGCTGAAATGTACTGCTGTAACAGACGGATGGACAGAAACAAAGTCGCGTCATCATCAGGATCAGACCTTACCAGGCACCTCCAACAGGCCAGTGTCCACCATCCACAGGCGCCCACACTCGTCTACCCTTGGCCTGTACACAGATATCAGGTTCCTGCAGGCTGCGGCATCAGGATATGGTCTCAACACAGGGTCGGAGAGAGTCACATAGTTCAGTGTTGAGGGTATTCCTGGAATTGGGAAATTTTCAAGATATTTATATCACAGTCGTCATCTACTCGTCAAGACGATTCTAACAAGCCCTAACTCGACGGGTTTACCATGAGTAATTAAGGAGTTCCTATGGCCACCCTGAGTCTGTATCATCAGACCAACCAATATTATTATTGTATTCTCATCAGAACTATGCGTATGCAAATTTTCAGCTTTATCGGAAACCGGGAAGTGGGTTAAATTTAACCTGCAAGATTTGACCCTTACATACATACATTGCAAGTTAAGTAAAAGCTTGTAAAAAGCTATCGATTTAACCCCTAATATGTATGTTTAACGATTTTTACTGGTTTTGGAGATATTGATCATTTTAAAATGAATTTTTGAAAATTCCCTTATGTCCAAGCTAGCGAGTACCTATAGAAAATTGTGACAGGGTAAAGGTTCTGTATGAGACCATTGGGACCCCTGCAGATTACCATGCTGTCTCCGAGGAACTGTGACGAAGACCCTGTCTCCATCCTTCTCTAACCCGATGGGCACGTTGTTGTACTGGATGAAGAACTTCTCAGTCTCCTCTAACTCGTCGGCGAAATGGACGGTGTCGAAGCCGCTTCGTTGGTAGTCCGAGCTTCTCGCGTCTAAAAAAATTGGTAATATAGTTTGTCGAAAATGGAGATCAAATGACTGGTAAACATCTTACCTAGCCTAAAAGTGCAAAATGTGGTTACAGAATTATTAACAAGTTTTTAGAGTTGTTGGTAATTCTGTAGCTCTGCCTACCCCACTCTGGGAATAAAGGCGTGAGTTTATGTATGTATGTATGTATGTATGGAGATCAAATTCCATGTGTTACCCAAAACTGCTTATTTTGCCCTGTAAATTAGGTTTTTTTGGGGGGTGGGCCATTCTACTTTGCAGTGTACACTTTTTCTGTTGTCGGATAAAAAGTATACCAAATTATAAATTATAAATCAATAATAAATAAATAACATGAACTTAGAATGTTTAACATTAACCGATTTAAAAAAAAACTCTTAAATTACTCAATTATTGCTGAAGAATCTTGGTAACTCAGTGGTAAATTGCACTTTTTCCAAAGAAAAGGCGGGGACATCAACGTCCACAAATAACTTTTTATGAATTAGGTTAATTCTATATAAAATATAAGCTTATTGACGTCCCTTTTCTAGTTTCGAGTTACAACAAGCAGCACTTTAACGTTTGTTGAAATAAAAATAGTTTAGTGAGAACGTGGCTCAAAGTTATGTACAACGAAAAGTAGAATGGCCCGGGTAATGGAACCGGTAATGGACAAGGCACCAATAATGTACACTTGATTCTAATTTTACAGAAGACAAAGGTTATTTATTTGTTTTACAACAATCAATTTAGGACCGTGTGAAATTTGAATTAAGAGTGAAGTGTCCATCACTGGTGCTGTCACTCTATTGGGTGTATGTGTATTGAAACACGTCAAAAATGGTTTGTGTTAATCTTTCGCGACGTTCACAGTTACTGTAATAAGTCTAATATCCTGGACTTAACTGCGTAAAAACATTATAAATGTACTATAGCTCCTGCCCGCGACTCCGTCCGCGTGGAACTCGTTTATATCGTAACTCTATACAAATTTTCACCCTCTATTTCACACCGTTAGGGGATGAATTTAGGAAAAAAAAATGATCCTATGTCCTTTCCCAGGATTCAAACTGTTTGCAACAAATTTCACCTAAAACGGTTCAGCGGTTTAAGCGTGAAGAGGTAACAGACAGACACACAGACAGATACACTTCCGCATTTATAATATTATAGTATATAATAAATTTTAGTTTTAATTTATTTGTCCTGTAATTGTTAATAAATGCTTTATAAATATATATAATGTCCCATGTGGTTCCCGTGGATGTCGTAAGAGGCGACTAAGGGAATAAAGGCTGTGTGGTACTGTTAGGCGATGGGCTTGCAACCTGTCACTAATATACTAGTAAATATACTAATACATATTGTCAATTTTTGTTTAGAGTTGTTGGTAATTCTGTAGCTCTGCCTAGTCGACTCTGGGAATGAAGGCGTGAGTTTATGTACATACATACAATACATCACGCCTATTTCCCAGAGGGGTAGGGAGAGACCACTTCTTTCCACTTACTACGATCCTGACAAATCTCTTTCGCTTCTTCCACATTCAAACATCGAGTGCACGCACGTCGGATTCGGCCCTTTTCCAGTATTTCTCCGATTTGATTCGAAAAAATACGGCGTACGTAAGTTTGAAACAAAGAAACTAACAAATAACCTTATCTGTCATAATTACTAAAACAATATAAACTCACAGATAACTCCATCGAAGTTATAACTTAACTGTTTCCACGAGGACACAACACTCATTTTATTTCCATAAACTAAATTAAACATTAAGAAAAATACGTTTAAAAATATAAACATTTTTGAGGATACATACGTTTGCATTGGTTTACTGAGAAATGATAAATGAAGTGTCATTATCTTCGTATTGAATACAGGTTTTTATAAGCTTTGACCTTTGATAACATGTCGTCAAACTGGTCACGTATATGAAAACAGGGCAAGCGCATTTCGCGCTATGCAATAAGGAAACAAATAACTTTCAAAAACCGACTAAGTCCGAGCTGAACACGCGTTAAGAGGGTTCCGTTCATCTACAAGCAATGAACAATATTTTATACAAAAAAATAGGCTCAGTAGTTTCTGTAATTTTCGTCTTCTTTCATGAATAAAATCAAAACTATTTATTTTACAATAACAATTTAAAAAAAATGAGATCCTTATACCTAACGAGCCCATTCATTTGATATATGACACAGGTAGAATTGCAAATCTTTCTTTTTAATTTGTCCCTCAAAAATTAAAACCTATTTTAAAAAAAACTTTGAACATCTGTGTTTGGGTCATAGGAATACACCTTATCAAATTTCACCTGATTGGTCCTGTAGATTCGGAGCAAATTGGCTGTGACAGACGGACTGACAGACAGATGGGCGCACGAGGGATCCTATAAGGGTCTTGTTTTTCTTTTTTTGTACGGAACCCTAAAATCCAAAAGTATCTTTGACGACGCGCTGGCCTAGTTGTTAGTGACCCTGCCTACGAAGCTAGCGGTCCAGGGTTCAAAATCCTCCTGTTCCTGAGTCCTGGATGTTTTCTATCTATTTTAGTAAGGTAGGTGGACCATGGAAGGCCACGCTCCTTTGAAGGCCAACTATTAAAAAGTCGTAGTTATCGACATGTAAAGACACATCCCTTTTACTAAATACTAAGCTCCATCAAACTAAAGGCCACAAACGCGGCGGCTTGACGACCGCGCCATTATTGTGGCAGTGCGAGCTCACGTTTCGTAGACTTCGGTCGTCGACGTTGCAGTTGTTATTCGCGCGCTTAGCAAAACGAAAGTTTTTAGTCAATAACCTATTATTATCTCATATGTTTGACTGTATATTGTTGTATAAGGTTATGTTTATGGTTTCTAAAGAATAAAAACATGGTTTTAACTCGATTTAAGTTTAAATATTGGCAGCGTTCCTAGGATGGCCGGTGGTTCCTTATAAGGCCAATCAAAAATTTGACCGTTGGCCTTGCTATGGTACATGGGCCTTACAAGGACCATTCACAAATGAACAAATGAACATATGAACATTTACTTTTTAGTTATAATTAAGTACGTACCGTTACAGTTAAAACAGTGTTTTATATTATAACATTTTTACTTTTAAGCGTTTATAACTTTTTCAACTCGGATTGAATAACATAGGAACATTGTGGCCTTACAAAGAACGGACCCATAAGAAGGCCATTTTGGATAAAAATAAAAGTTTTTAATTTTGTTATAAAACACGTTGGCAAGTTCTTTGTTGCTAATAATTATGATACTTAATAATACTATTTTTAAATAACTTTCATTAATATATTCTTAGTTACACGATGGTGTTCAAGTAATGTTCATTAAGTTTTTTATAGATGATTAAAATACATTGAGCATTTAATGTTTCGCTTAAATGATGGAGCTTATTATGTAGTTTTTGTAAAAGCAGATATATATATATATATATATATATATATATATATTGTTACCACTCTATTTTTAAGTTTAACGACTTATGTATAATATTGGCCTTGTTTGGAGCCGTGTTCCTTGCAAGGCCATTTGGAAGAGCTTTATTAAACTTAAATTTACTAAATAGTGGTTAAAGTTAGGTAAAAAGAAAGTCAATTATATGGTGCGCAATAAAACAAAATATTACTTAATACATTGTTTCCTTAATTTATCCAGTAAATAAACGAATAAAAAGTGTTTACTCGTTAGAGTGGCCTTCCATGGTCCACCTACCTTATGTGTTTCTCTATATAAATATTTATACCGTTGTCTAGTACCCATAGTACAAGTCTAGAGCTTAGTTTGGGACTTGTTAAATTTTATGTATCACCGATTTTTATAAATAATCATTTTTTTCGAATCGTCAACTACCTTGTGATACCTATCCAATCGGATTGGCTCTCTATCCCAAGAGACGTTAGGGTCGATTCACCCTGTTTTGGCATAATTTTGTAAGTAATACTTCTTCGTGGCATAATCTAATTATCCATAATTAGGCTTTGCGCATAAACTGTTATCGCAGAATCTAAATTCGCATAGTTTGATTATGCAGAGTTAGTTAGTTAAAAAGATTAGAATTTACTAGGTATAGGAATAAGTGCAATAAAGCCATTAATAAATGTAAAGACGATTATGACAAGCAATGCATATTAGATTGTAATGGAAATATTAGAAAAATCTGGGATAAAATAAATAAACTGTTAGGGTACGTTCAGATGACAAGCGTTCAACGCGCGTTTTGATAACGCGCGTTTACAACTACATAATACTTATTCAGGGTCGTACACATGCTAACGCGCGTTAAACGCTGCACTAGCGCCCGACTGTTGTCAGCGCGCGTCAACGCGCGCTTTGAGATCATTGGTTTTCTATATTGCCGTTCAGTTGAGCGCGCGCTTTCGACGCGGATGGACGTATTTTAGGGTTCATCGGGTCATCAAGGAATCGTCCGAAATGGAAAACGAGGTTTTCAATACGGAATTATTTATAGACGAAATAGAGAAACGTCCTGCGATATGGGACATGACAAGTAGCAATTATTCAGATAGGAATTTAAAGAGACGGGCTTGGGAAGAAATTGTCCTCATATTCTGTGCAGGAGATGATAGTGAAGAAAAGAAGAAATTATTATGTGAGTACTTAACCATGTACTACTGAACCATGGCGGTCGCGGCAATGCGCGTTCAACGCCTGGCAAGCGCGTATCATGTGAACACTAAACAAAAGATTAGCGCGCGTTCAACGCGCGTTGAACGCTTGTCATCTGAACGTACCCTTAGGCAAAGAAAAGCAGTCCGTAGATCACAGCCTCCTTAAGTGTATGAAGAAACTGGGTTATACTCGTAGTGAAAAAACTATTTGTAATGAGTTTGCAGCTACATTTACGGATGAAATTCAAAACATAAAGCATTCATGTAACGATAAATGGTTGATGAGGGAGAACTATGTCGAAAAGTCTGACATGTGTATGAGATGGCAACCGGTTTCTAAACATTATGTAAAACAAATAATAAATAATATGAACAGCAAGAAGTCTCCAGGGAGCGACCAAATACGCATGTCTGACTTAAAGGTTGATAAAATAAGCCCAGTTTTAGCTAATTTAATTAACCTAACGGTATCCAGTGCTAGATTCCCTAAAAAACTAAAAGAATCTGTTGTCCGTCCAATCCACAAAAGAGGAAATCTTAAAGAGTTCTCGAATTACAGACCTATATCAATTTTGTCTAGTGTAGATAAAATAGTTGAAAAATGTATAATTGAGCAGTTAGGAAATTATCTGCAAAAGAATAACATATTGAGTCAATGCCAGCATGGTTTCCAGAAAGGTAAAAGCACGAATACATTGCTGTCGGGATTTACAGACGAGATAAATAATTACTTAGCTGACAAAGAAAAAGTAGTAGCTATATTTTTCGATTTTAAAAAAGCATTCGATACTCTTGAGACTGAGACACTCTTAACGGCTATGAGGGAGTGCGGCGTGAGGCAACCGTTGAACGATTGGTTCCGCGACTATCTCACGGCGCGGTCTTTCCGAGTCAAAGTTGGTGAGAGTGTTAGCGACGAACACTGGGTTCGATGCGGCGTGCCCCAGGGTTCAGGATGTGGACCGGTCTGCTACTTGATGCACGTGTACAGCCTGTGCGGCGCGCTGCGGCACTGCTCAGCGCACATGTTCGCGGACGACCTGTGCGCGCTGCGCGCCGGCACCGACCTCGCGGACACGTGCTCGCTCGTGCAACAGGATGTGAATGCGGTTGTTAAATGGTCTCACGATAACGGAATAGTGTTAAATGCTGATAAAACTAAATTAATGATCATCCACTCACCCTATTTAACTCTCAAAGAACAACCTTCTCCTATTGTTACTCATAGTTTTGCCTGTCTGCATAACAATATTAACCCGGTCACTTGTAAATGTCAACCAATAGAAAGAGTCAATAATGTCACATATATTGGCATGAAAATTGATGACAACTTTTCCTGGTCAACGCATTTAGATTACATTTGTACTAAATTAAGAATACTGTTAGGGCAATTTTATCATTTAAGTTTTAAAGTTCCTCCTAGTACCCTAAAATGTTTATATATGTCTTTAGTAGATTCTATAATAGGTTATGCTCTTGACTGCTATGGTCTCACATTTAAAACTAACTTAGATAAATTAGAGTCATTACAAATAAGATTCCTGAAGCTTCTTGTTAGTAATAAAACCAAAAACAGTTGTAAAAATGACCCTAATAAATTATTTAAAATTTGTAAAATCTTACCTGTAGGAATCAAACAAAATTATCTCTTAGCAGTCAATAGCCATGGCAATCAAGAGCACACGCGTCTAGTCACTCATTGTCATAATACGAGAGCAATATCTGCTGGTAAGTTTGCAGTTCCTAGAGTGTCCAATTTCTACGGAGACAGGACACTTAAAAAACGTCTACCTTATCTCCTGAACAGATTACCAGCCGATATTGTTCAGGAAACCAACAAACGTAGATTTAAGGCTAGGTTACATAGGCATCTCCTGGATTCATTGTGAATGCGACGCTCACCTTTAATTATATAATTATAGGCGAGCATGAGTAAAATCATAGTGTATATCTATTTAAGTACCGCTTTTATATTATTTGTAATGATACCAATGATCAACAAGCTGGACCGAAGATTCCGCAGTCAAACTGTGCAAACAGTTTTGTGGAACAATGCATAACCTGTAAACTTTGTGTTTGTTATAATAAATAAATAAATAATAATAATTCCGAATATTATGTTATACTAGCGACCCGCCCTCGCTTCGCTTCGGTTTATGTGAGTTTTCGGTAACACCCGTACATAAAACAAAGTTTATTATACATGAAAACCTTCCTCTTGAATCACTCTATCTATTAAAAAAAACCGCATCAAAATCCGTTGCGTAGTTTTAAAGATCTAAGCATACATAGGGACAGACAGCGGGAAGCGACTTTGTTTTATAATATGTAGTAATTTATCATGCTCCTAATCATGTCTACGCATAAATTAAAAGAGCATAAAATAGGGCGATGGAACCAATAATGTACACTTGATTTTTATTTTACAGAAGAAAAGGATTCATTTGTTTTGCAACAATCAATTTAGGACCGTTTGAAATTTGAATTTAGAGTGAAGTGTCCATCACTGGTGCCTGTCAGCTAAAAGTGTCCATGATTGGTGCCGTCACTCTAACTCGTTTTCGAGATGCTACAAATCATACCAAATAAGGTTTCCGCCACATTACCATTCAGCGAACACCGATTATGCCAAATGTGTTATGCTAAAACAGTTTCGGACAGGAAATGTTATGCCAAATAGGATTACATAGCGTGCTGTATAGGCTTTACAACATGAAGTGTGCTGGTTCTTATGGCACAGGGTAATCCTAATTTAAGATCCAGCTGCATCTATACTATTGTTTTTTTTCTATGTACAACATTTTTTGTGATACTTAAGTAAGATTTTGTAACTGTCTTATTCCATAAATTTTATTATTTTTATTATTATTATTATTCTAAAAAAATATTCGGAATTTTACCGGCCGCTGAGTTCCAACATCGTAAAGCCACGTTTCTTCAACACCACCTTGGTAAATGGCGTTCTTCCACCGTGGCACTTTTTAACACGTACAGTGAAATTGTGGAAAGATCTCCCTCCGGCGGTATTATCAAAAAATTATGACATTAGAGCTTTCTTTTCCTTAGTTGGCCAGCAATGGACCGACAACCTTATGCCCATCAGGAAACCCGCACGCTCGTTTGCCTCCCTCTCTAAAAATAACCTATTTGCGTTGCTGTCAGGCTGCGTTTCCACAAGAGATGTGCGAGAATGCGTTGCGAGGGATGTGTTTGTGATGAACCAATAGAAACACTTCATTTACCTATCCTCGCTTAGCTTAGCTCTGGTGGAAATAGCTCAGTGGAGCGAGGTTTTTGTTCATACAAAAGAAGGGAAAGATGTGTGCGAGGAATGTGTTGCTCGGCGGCGTCTGGCTCCGCTCCCGCCTCACCGCACCCCGCCCGCTGATTTAAAAAGAGCCCGCTACACATCCTCGCACCGCTCAGCTACCTCGCACATCTTTGGTGGAAACAGTAACACCGTTACACCTCCTCGTTACACCGCCTCGCACATCTCTGGTGGAAACGCAGCCTTAGATTTTTTTTTAAAGTATAAAACACTTACTTAGCTTGCCTGTATCTACAGAACCAATTAATCAAGTCTACTTAATCGTGATAGTTTTCCTTTTAAATTCGTTATACATTATAGGGTGTCTCCGATCTTGTAGAGCGCTGGTATATTTTTGACGTGGAAAAGTGCCCGTGCGGCCTACTTACTGAATAAACATCTTTTATCCTTTTTTTTTATCTTGGGGTTCAATTCAAATGCATGGATCATTTCTACTCCTGCAACTGAACTTCGTTTTGTTCTGTAAGTTGTTAAAAGTATGTCCAACTTAAGTTATCTTTTAGTGTTGCAGAAAAATAGTAGTTCAGTTTAGCGAATAGAGGTTTAGGTCAGAGGTCTATATCGTTGGTTTGTGGCCCTTTTGTATAAAAGGGCCACAAACCGAAATGTGTTTGTGTTCCATTTAAATTTGGAATACTTTATTTAAGTTTTAAATCAAACTGTATCTGTTTTTTGTTTTGTGGCGCTTTTGTATTTAAGCACCGAAATGTACTTTCATTAAAGATAGTTTCCAGATTTGTAGTATTCGTTTTGGCGGTTTCGGTTTGAATCGGTTGTCAATAAAAATAACAGATTTTCAGTAAAAGAATTTATTATGATAGATTAAAAAAGCTTTAAACATAACTCAAAAAATATTATCACAATAAATTTGTGCAGTTTCAATTGCATTTTGTTTCTTACACTATACGATTTGAAAGTTGACCCTCAAGACTGTCAAATTGTTGCCTTTTCTGAAAAAAAAAGAAATTGTTAGTTTTCATGTATTTTTAGGGTTCCGTCGCCCAAGAAAGCCCAACGGGACTCTATTCATATGCCACCGCTGACCGTCCTTCCGTCCATCCGTCCGTCCGTCCGTCCTAATTTTAAACAGCTGTATATTTTCAACCGTAATAGATAGGGGATTGTTCTTTTTTCTGGATATGTCCTTTTAACGCGGATTTACTAATTAATAAAATAATTCAAGAAAGTGAAATAGTGAAGAGGGTCGCCGCACAAGACACGTTTTCTTTTAACATATTTTTGTTTTGGGTCATTCCACCGTAACAGCTACTTTTTATACGAGTAAGTGATTATGTCGTTATTGCTCTTACACTTAATTATTCGTGTTCAGGATAACAAAATATCATCCAAATAGACCATTCAATAGTCATTTCATTATCCTACTTAGTTCTTTATTACAATATCGAAAAATAATTAATTATTTTTTCATCACACTTGCTCGTAAATAGTGTCCTAACCCTAACATGCTATAGTGTACACTTTTAGGCATTTAAAAAAATGTAAACAAATCAACCACGTGATATAGTTCGACAGCCAATAGAAGTAGACAGTGTTCTGCTTCTATTGGCTGACGTCAAAGTCGTCGTACGTCAAAGCTCGATAAAACAGTTTTGTTTGGTTGTTTAACAAAGTCACGTGATTTGGAATGTTTACAATTTTTTTAAATACCTAAAAGTATAGTCTATAGAAAAATCCCCTCGGTGCGCGAAGCCGACTCGTACTTGACCGGTTTTTTTTAAGTTGTTATCTCTTGCAGGGGCAACCTGGCAATATCGGAAAATGGAATCTCAAGGTTCGAGGGTTCCCACCTTCCACATATCAGGGTCCCAATCCTCGAACACGCTCTTGAACAGGTCTGGCTCCAACTCCTGCTTGATGACCACCGCCACCTCTGATCCCGTGCGCTGGGACAACTTCCGCAGGTTCTTGTAAGCCTGGAAACGAATATCAGTTTTTAAGTTTTTTTTTCTGTGATAGTTATACTTGGACAGCTACTCTCGTAAAAATTCAATGTTGGTGAAATCGACCATAAGATGTTGATCAACATGTCACGTGAACCAAACCATCGAGTTGTCAAAGTAGGTACTCCCTGGTAATTCAAGTGGGTCTATTCCGGTTGGGCGAGAATATTTTTGGTCAAATGTATAGTATCCTAAATTCTAAGAGAAAGTTGTTTCCCGTCGCAGTTGATTTATTTTTACCCCCCGACACAAAAACGACGGGTGTTATAACTGTTTTAAGTATGAAGTGTCTGTGTCTGTGTGTCTGTCCGTGGCATCGTAGCTCCCGAACGGATGGACCGATTTAGATTTTGTTTTTTTTGTTTGAAAGGTGAATTAGTCGGCAGTGTTTTTAGACATGGTTTATCAAAATCGGTTGAGCCATTTTTGAGATGTTGAGCATTAAAGTTTAAAAAGCGTGAAATAAAAAAACCCTACTCTAAACAGTCGGTAAAAAAACGTCTAAAAATTAAAAAATAATAAGTATTGGCCCTATAAGTTTAATTATAGTAGGTATTAATATTTTGATTCAAGTGTCGAAAGGTCGGGAGACCGCTAGGTAAATGAAATAATATAAAATACCCCAGCTACTTAGCGGTCCCCGACGTGGCGATGCTTGAATCAAAATATTAACCGACGGATTTTTTTTTAATATACGAGTGTAACCTAACCTAAGAACCATAGCATAGCAACCCTTTCGATGTCCCAGATATAAAACAAAATGAAAAGGGAAACGTTCCCTACATTTGACCAATTATTTTTTGGCTAACCTGCAAGCTACCATTTCAAATATTTTACCTCAGCGACCCTGAGTCCAGACTTCTTCTGCGATGGAGAAGTGTTGCTGCCAATCCAGACGTACAGCTCGTCACCAGTATCGAGAACGTATATGTCATCATCGTGCAGATCCTGCAAACATACATACATAGGTAAACACTTAGAATAACAAAATATACTTACAGTGTGTTACCGGCATGCGGGCATTTCGCCGGCTGTCTTATCCCCAAACCGGAACACGACAATGCGAACACTGCTGTTTGGCGGTAGGTTAATGGATAAGATGGTGGTAGCGATCCGGAGGGACCCTGCACAAGGTCCTACCACCCGCAAAGTATGTATGTACTTACGCTTTGCTCAAAAACGAAGATCTCTTCAAAGCTGATGCCATTTGATTCTATATCGGCGTCGAACAGTCTTGGCTTGATGCCAATGCGATTGGTGGCTCGCTCGGACCAGTTTTCAACAGTTTCAACTTGCTTCATATCGTTACCGGAAGCTGAATAAAAAAAAAACAAGCTCACACACAGCACCATCGCCAATAGTAGTTTGTGACTAGTGCATAATGAGTGGCATTAACACACGAGTGTCTTATGAAACGACCCGGAAGAGTTTCATAATATCACACGAGTGTTATAATGCCTAATTATCTGTACAGTCGCATACATAAGATCATATTATAAGTTTTCTACAATATGTAAGAAATCTGTATCTTAATGTTCAAACATCGGCAACCGATACTTTAATGACTTGCAATGCTTGAATGATATCATTAAAGTATACTCAACCAATTTGATTTCTAGGCCGCTATGGACTTTGTTAAAGTGACGTTGACAACCAAAACGTAAGTGGCTTCCTATGTGTATTCCATAGTGGCCTAGGAATAAAATTGGTTAACTGTACAAACACAGATAGAGGTTTCTTAATATAGGCTATTTATCTTTTCTGAAAATAGTTCAGAGAAGTTACGATATGGACGTAGGTTAAACATGTAATTGCATATTATTTAATCTTAAAATGAAGGGTGCCGTTAGTGTCACATTAATGTGTATCTTCATTCAGCATTGCGAGTTACAACACTTGTTGTGCAAAGTTGGGGTGTGATTCTCTCCACAGCGGTCGGACGAACGATCGAGTGAATGTCGCAGCGGCGAGTTTAAGTAGTCCCGTCAGAGCGAACAAAACACATTTTAGCGCGTGAAGTTTCTATTGGGGTTGACCAAAAAAAATAAATCACGGTTTTTACTTTCTAATTCGAAAGAATAGGAAATTTTAAGACACCTATTTCATTACTTTTGTATTTGACCCAATAGTTTTGTTTTAATATCCTGATTTAATTAGCAGACATTTTATGGATGACATGATTATTTTAAATTTGGGTTAGCATTTTCTAATAAATTACAACAATTAAATGATATCTAATGAAAAAAAGTGATTGTAATAGTGTATTAAAACATACTATTTCAATCTGTTTTCGCCTAACTCGTAAGATACACCTAGGATGGCTTCAAGCCGAAAACGAAAGTCTAACAAAGGTTAAATATACTTTTGCCGAAATATCCAAAATAGATAAATATTTCAAAAACTTAATAATGCAGAACGGCTTTAAAAGCCTATTCCTCGAAATGGTTTTCGAATTGGGGTAATTGTAAAAATATGAACAATCCCAATTTGGCAGCATGGCTTCTGTCGATGAGATCGAACGTATAAGGCTGCCTAATTGAGAATTCACGCGCTAAAATGTGTTTGGTTCGCTCTGACCGGACTACATAATCTTGCCGTTGCGACATTCACTCGATCGATCGTCCGACCGCTGTTGATAGAATCACACCCCTAGTATTCTGTGAAGGCCAGAGGGCCTTACCAAGATGCATTACGCCAACTAGCGTTTCTATTCGTTTCGATTTTAAACCAATCGCGTCACTGGTAGACCACGTGACTCTTCGTATCACGTGATCTACCGGTAACGCGATTGGTTTAAAAACGAAACGAATAGAAACGCTAGTTAGTGTGATCGTGTGCGACAGCAAGCTATGTGTAACGCCTATTCCTACAAGATACAATAGATATACGTACATGTATAATCTTACCAGTTTACTCAACAATTTATGGGGCAAAACTAAATGACAGCTAGGGATCGCCTATATCGATAAACTCAGTTATCGATGCTTTTCCCATATACAAGTGATTGCTCCAAATGGTTAATAAAAATATTTTTTTATTCAAATGAATGAAATTGAAACAAAATAACAACATATTTCTGGTTATTCTTTATTTTAAAAGGATTTCGTCATCGTCTTGTTTTTCGTCATTGTGTATTTCAGCGTTACTTTCCAATTTACTATTGTTAAAATAAAATATTAGAATGTTTTCCAATTTTTCGGGCGTTATAACTCTCTGTCTCGACTGAAGAATCCATTTCAGGTATCTCAAAGACGTTCCAATTTCTGTGAAAGTAGTACCTAAGGGCAAAACAAAATAAAAAAAATACACACAAACAATGCTGGGGGCGATCACTAGTATATGGGAAAACCGTCGATAATTTAGTTTATCGATAAAGGCCATCTCTAGCTGTCATTTAATCGTGGCCTGTACATTCCCAGGTACTATTAAATGTAATGTTGTTACCAACAGGGTATAGAATGGTTCGGATGTCGCTCAGAATCCCTACCAACGTTTGTCCTAACACATTGTTTGTCGTAATTTTCATTTGCCCTAAACTGGTTTTCAGATGAGTCCGGCAACTTTTTAAGTTCTCCAATTATATCTGCTAGGTTATGCAAGTATTATAACAACACTAAAAAGCTTTAAGCTTTAGGATAAACGAAAATTAGGACAAATCACGATTAGGGATTCCATAGGGGAACCGAATGGTTCGACTACTATATGCTATGTAGCCGCCTTTTTTGCCCTCCTAATCCAATAAGCAGTATATTCAATTCAATCACCAAAGCAGATGCAATTCTATGTCGTTAATCATAACGTTGATAGTACTACAGGTTTTTTTTACTGGCATAGAGAAGACAAACGTGCACACAGGCCACCTGATGGTAAGTGGAAACTGTGACCCATAGACATTCGCATTCACAAGACTGCAGAGCAAACCTAAGACTGCAAATGCGTTGCCAACCCTGAGGACTAAGATGGAATGCCTCTATGCCTCATTTCACCGGCTGTCTTATCCCCAAACCGGAGCACAACAATGCGAACACTGCTGTTTGGCGATAGGTTAATGGATAAGATGGTGGTAGGTTTATCTTGTTACTGCGTTTTTGCTTAGGACGGCAGTTTGGTAGGCGGCAGATTCGTTCATTCTGGAAACTTACCCAGAGCAGACCAGAAACTGTCAGGTTCGGATCCTTGGTTGACGACCTCGAAGTTCACGTTTCCTAAAATCCGGTTCACGAAACGAACTGCTTCCTCGCGTTCAACTTCGCTCGAAGTCTGAAGCCAAAGGATGACATTTTGTTTAAGAGTGGTGGAGTAAGGTTTGATCAAGAATTTAATTTAGGATTGGTATTAAAGGCGGTATTACATTTAGTAAAGCCCGTTATTTAAAGCTCAGTTTGGGGGCATATGATGGGGTAATTTCGATACAAAGTGAAGTTGATTTACTCACTCAGTAACATATCAAAACAATTCATTCATATTTAACAAAGCTTTGCAATAGTGATTTTTAGGGTTCCGTAGTCAAACTAGGAACCCTTATAGTTTCGCCATGTCTGTCCGTCCGTCCGCAGTCTAGCTCAGAGAATCATAGTACTAGAAAGCTGTAATTTGGCATGAATATACATATTAGTCACGCCTACAAAGTGGTAAAATAAAATTTTGAAAAATATTTTTTTATTGCACCTCTCCTACGTAACGTGGGGATGCCTTTTTTTTTTCTTGCCCACCCATTAGTGTGAGGTGTCGTTGGATAGGTCTTTAAAAAAAATTGGGGATTTATGAAAACAATTTTTCGATTAAGGGATCCGTTTATGAAATATTAAGCTTTAAAGCGCTATTTTTTGTTAGAGTCAAGTGTCCCCCCCCCCTACAGCCAAGACTACAAATACTAAAAATCTGAAAAATATCTTCAACGAAAGCGCATATAACGAATTTTAAAGGAAAACTATCACGGCTAAGTAGACATGATTAGTTCCTGAGATACAGGCGACTAAAGTGTTTATACCTATCAAAATCGCCTATGATAACTTTGATAGAAAAATTGTTAACGGGGGGGGGCCTGCACGCGCGGGGGGAGTCGAACTGTGCAAGTAACAAATCGAGCGACAGCCGCGCTATAAGCGCGAGCGCCTAGATGCTGTTCGGACGTGCCCCGAAATGCTACCTACAAGTTTGCGATTTGCGACCTGAAAGTTTACAATAAATAATCGATTAGATTATTGATTTGAGTCGAGTATCGTTTGGAAAACTTAAAATTCTATTTACTGGCCCTTGTTTTTTTTTAAATTTCTATTAATTACTTTATAAAAGATTAAACTTTTATTGTAATTTAAAGTCGGTTTGAAGCAGTTTAGATACCTAACTACCTACATAGGTATACTGATCTCACACTTAAAAGCTTGGCTCTTGTTTGAGATATTATATACGAATTTATAAGAAAGAGAATCATTACTTAGTAGACTTAATTAGTTCCTGAGATACAGGCGACTAACGGGTTTATACCTACTAAAAATCATCCAAGACAGCGCCAAATAACTTTAAATAGAAAATTGGTTCATACATGTTGATTTTTGAGATAGTTTTTTGTGTTTGTCGTTACGGCTTCGGAACCCTACACTGAGCATGGTCCGACATGCTCTTGCCCGGTTTTTAAATTATTATGAAATTAAAGAAAAAAAAAAATTCTTGATTGTTAATTGTCCTTATATGTCCATATTGTCCATAGTTAAAAATGTGTTATTAAATGATTTGATGTTTGAATTTTGCGACCAGCTTTTGTGGCTGACTGTACTTTTTTCACGCGCAGTTGTCATCTACTCGTCAAGACAGATCTAACAAGCCATAACACGACGGGTTTATCATGTGTTATTTAGGAGTTCCTATGGCCACCCTGAGTCTCCATCATCAGACCAGCTCGATACCAGCGAACCACAAATTTTCAGCTTTATCGGAAACCAGGAAGTGGGTTAAATTAAACTTGCAAGATTTGACCCTTATATACATTGCAAGTTAAATTAAAGCTTGTAATAAAGGTTAAGTCAGGTTAGTTACCCTTCCATGCCACACGAAGTGTCTGTCCTGGGTCTCCAAGATGAACACATCATCAGAGTTCAGACTCTCCGTCTTCTCCGGAACCTGTTCAGCCCTCATGTCGTCTCCTGCCCTGGTGCCGTGGATCTGAAGACCAAGGAGAATATTGGATTTATATATACAGGATGTCTCAATTAGATCGGTCAGTATGGGAAAGTTAGAAATTATAAGACGAACGAAGATTTGTTCTTAGGAACTATGTCATTGATTTTAATAACAAGAAAAAATTCATTCATACAATAAAAAAAAACCTGAACTCAGCTCCGGAATCGAACCACCCGGACGTTTTGAAAAATAAAACTAACACTATTTCTATTTAGATATCGATTGTGTAAGTCTTAAGCAGCAAATTTTACTTGTTTCAAAGTAAAATTTGCTGCTTAAAACCTACAGTAAAATAAAAAAAATGCATTTTGACAGTCTTATTTTAGAAGCTATGGGGGGCACACATTTTACCAGTTTGGAAGTGTCTCTCGCGCAAGCTAATCAGTTTTTTTTTTTATTGCAAGCCTTAATATCAATTTTGAAGACCTGTCCATAGATACTCGTACCCCACACGTTTGGTGAGACATACGGACGGACAGACAGACAGACAGACATGACGAATCCATAAGGGTTCCATTTTTTGCCAGTTGGCTAAGGAACCGTAAAAAACTTTGAAAATCTGTATTAAAATTTAGGCTAGTCAAACTAGACCTTATTGCAAAAGACAATTTTCTTTAGCTGTTATCAAGCATAATATTATCTTAAATACAGAACCCTCGATGCGGCGAGTTAGCACATGAATGTCTTACCCTGAACAGCCTGACGCCATCGTTGTCGTAGCTGTCCTGCTGGTTGACGTTCCTGAATGCTGATCCCTTTCCTCCGTGCAGGGTCACCAGGCGGCCTGGAGACACAATATTGTAAGCATCAAAAAATAAGTTTCTGACAACAATTTCATTTTTGGACAAGCTTTTGTTGCCGACTGTACTTTTATTGCCCAGTCGTCACCTACTTGTCAAGACGATTCTAACAAGCCCTAACACGACGGATTTATCATGTGTTATTTAGGAGTTCCTATGGCCACCCTGAGTCTCCATCATCAGACCAGCTCGATAGTACTATATTATTGTATTGTCATCAGAACTAAAGGCGTATGCAAATTTTCAGCTTCATCGAAAACCGGGAAGTTGGTCAAATGTAATTTGCAAGATTTGACCCTTACATACATTGCAAGTTAAATAAAAGTTTGTAAAAATATGTATGAATGTACTATCAGACCATTGGAACCTTGACCCACCATAGAACTGTGTCACAGAGACGTTATGATTCAAGTCATAGGGTGTCAAACAAATTGTTTTATAATGTCACTGTGACACCGTTCTATGGTGGGTCAGGGTTCCATTGGGCTGATAGTACACACTTTGTACTCGTACCAAGAAGAAAAACAAATTGAGACAGTTTTACTTTGTCGTCGTGACTAACAGGGTAAAGTCACCAGTGGACAGTCAGAAACCAGTAGTTGACCTTATGTGAGTGCGAGGAGTGAGAAATATATCTTTCGTACTCTTCCCACTGATACATTGTATAGGCAGAGGCCGACTACAGGTCTCTTGCTAACCACGGGTGACTTTACCCTACGTATATTCATACCAAACAACAGATTTCTCGAACTAAGAGTGGACGGACTTGGTGCAATTATAAGGGTTCCTAGTTTGACTACGGAACCCTAATAACGAATCCAAACTCGATCACAGTGTGCGTGCGCGCTATTTGGAAGCAGTCATGTTACTCATCGTCTCGTATAATTAAATTGTAAAAGTGTGGAAGAAGTGAACAATAGAATTATTTTTTTAAAGAATATCGTGTAAGTGCAAGTGAACTTTACCCTACGAAAATTTCAAATAATTTAGTGACGATATAGATCCAAAAATCAATAAAAACCTTTAAAACAGAGATCGTTAAACTGTTTAAAATAAACGCACACATAAACAATTCTAGTGAACGTTCAAGTGCAGTCTCCAATCAGCGCTAGAATCGTTATCGATACGATCAGTCATGAGACATGCTTAGATAACTGACTTTATATTTCACCCAACAACGCAGTATCACCGTGGTCTATCGGTTACTCCGTCAGAGAAGTCGATCGGAAGATCTAGGGATCGATCCCACGTCAATCGACTCGTCTTTTTGCATTTTTAACTTTGTTTAATTTTTCAAGATTGTTGAATACACCTATAAGCGCTATCTGTAGGAGATATTGAGAACTTCGACGACTGATATCGAGCCACAGAAGACAGCAACAGTATGAAGACAGTAATGTATTTAAGCGCCATCTATGACAGTATAGCAAAACTATAACAAAGTGACATCTATGAATATTAGTGCAAAGTACTTAAAAATATTAATAAAATGTCATCGAAAACCAACAAGAAATCGACAATTGGTACAGGTAGTGGCCGCAGGGTGGCACCTGTAGTCTGTTACAAGTGCAAGTCTACTGTTGATTTGAAGAGTACTATCCTATGCTCAGTATGTACTAACAGGTATGAGTTTGATTGTGCTGGACACTCTGAAAAGTTGTATAGCCTTATGAGTGAAGAATCAAAAAAGAAATGGAGATGTAAATCATGTACATCTAAAAAAGATAGCAAAGTGCGAGTAAGTGGACATTCAAATATTACACTGAGAAAAGCACAATACCAAAAGTCTAATAAGGATATGACACCTGAAACCTGCAAGTTTTCAGAGTCGAGTATTTCTAACACGATGCAGTTGTTAGACTCAGATTTACCTCTAAAAACCAAGAACAAGGATAGCAAAGTGCTAGAAGAAAATACCACGCAGTTACCAACCTCCCCTCTAGAACGCACTCCCGACAACAATCGATTTCAACCTAAAGAGGATTCACATTCAACACCACACAGTCTATCCTGTGACTCTGAAGTCTTGAATTCCCATATATCCTCGGAAAATGTATCGGGCTCTTCTGATGAGCCTTTGTCCCCATCTCGTATATTGTCAAAGAGCGTAGACGGCCCCATACATGGCCCTACACTGTGTTCGAACATGCAAAATCACGAACTACATGAAAAAATAACCGGACTTGAGACGGCACTTTTTAGCACTGAAAATGAACTGGAAAATAAAATAATAGAGAACAATGATCTTCAAAGACAAATCCAGCAATTAACTATGGAGATAAAGGTTCTCAAATCTTTGTGTTACTCATCATCTTCCGATATCAAAAGCATCGGCACTTCAAGGAAGAAACACAGAAACTCCTTAGTTCCTGATGTTTTATCATCACCAATCTCCCCAACCACCGCCTTAAATACAGAAATGAAATTTGAGAGCAACAAAACTCTGTTAAAACTACAACTAAAAATAAATGATTTCGAACAATTGGTTAGAAATGTGCAAAATGACATAACAGCGCTCGGGAAACAATTGGAAAGTTTGGCTCAAAGTCTTCAAACTCCATACACGACATCTACACCAAACATTGTTGCGGCAGGACCTTTGGACGAGCTCCATACGCGACTCGTTCATCGAACCTCTACCTCGTCTGAGAAAGCGAGCTACGCACTGCTGCAATCGAAACTCTGTGCTATAAGTAACTACTCAAATTACATGCTGAAGTTGATAAAGCGGGAATTCGTCACTGAAAACACGTGTCACTACCTAACCCCTGGAGCGGGCACGCGGGAGCTGTTTGCTGGCCTTCGCGACAAGCTTCGAGACTTCACTCTAAACGATTTTTGCATTATCTACATTGGTGACAAAGACTTTAAGACAAGTACAAATTATTATAATCTTGCTGAATTTATACAAGAACAGTTAAGGTTAGTTCAACACACGAACATTGTTATTTGTTCGCCGACATTCAAAACTGATAAATTCTCTAATTTGTTCAATAAACGAGTAGAAATATTTAATAACTTAGTGTGTAAGAATAATTTGAAACATAAATTTTGCTACATATTAGACTCAAATTTAAACTTAACTTATGATAGCGAAATGTTTTCTCGTTTCGGTACTGTAAACGGACAAGGATTTACAACAATTTTTAATGATCTGAAACAGCTTTTGAAACAATTTCCTTTAGACTTTAATGTGATTCAGACAGGTGAACATATCTCTGAAGTTGTGAGACAACCTACGGATAGTGACGCTTTTTTAGACCCAACTCGAGACTAGGTGTCTCCCATACCTTACCATCCCATACCTTTACAGGGATACGCCAGTCAGTCAATAGAAACTGCGTATCTGTGTTGCATCTTAATATTAATCGCCTACGTAATAAAGTACTACATCTGGAAACACTACTGGAAGTGGAACTTGATGTTAAGCCATTTTTTATATGTATAACAGAGTCGTGGTTGAGGACGGACGAGGATACGAGTATTAAGTTATCTGGTTACCAGATCATAGTGAGTTGCTCTAGGTCGACTAATCAAGGAGGTGGTTGTATTATTTTTGCCAGAGACGATATATCTAATAGCTGTCAAGTTTGTAATGTTGAGCGCTACTATAAAGAAAAAATATTTGAGGTGTGTTGTGTGTCTTTGCAACTGCATAGCACATACAAGATTTTTATAAGCACGGTTTACAGAAGTCCAAGTAGTGATACTAAAAGTTTTCTAACACAACTAGAGCTATTTTTAGTCAATAATAAAAAACATGGTTCTATCATGTGTGGAGATTTTAACATTGACTTAAAAAGCGAAACCACTGTCGCTAAAGATTTTCTGCAAATACTCTGGGAGCATAACCTGAGACCTACAATAAGGGACTATACCCGGGTAACGCAAACGTCTCAAAGCTTGGTAGACAATATATTTTCGGATATGTACGATAGCTATAGTGCGCACGTTATTCCCTGTAACTTCTCAGATCATGACGCTCAAGTCGTAGTTTTTCTTGATCAATTCATAGTACCACTAAAACAGCTAAAAGTACAGGTGAAAAGAAAGTATTCCCAAGTTGCTCTAAAGAACTTTAAAGATGATTTAAAAAATATTTGCTGGAATGACGTATTTGTAGAAAAAAAGTGTGAAGGAAAATTACTATTGTTCTATAATATAATATATAAAATTATTGATAAACATTTACCTTTGAAAAAATGTACATTACGAAACTATCGTAAGACATGGATAACACGTGGAATCAGAGTATCATGTACGAAGAAAAGACTCTTACTATTAAAAACTCGTAAACTCAAATATGATAAGAATCTTAAGAACTACTATAAAACTTATAATAGTATATTAAAGAAACTTGTATTCACGGCAAAAAACATACATGTTAAAAATACAATACAAAAAGCAAAATCGAAAAGTAAAGCCATATGGAACATCGTGCATGAAAATACAGGCAAAAATATCATGTCAGGTAAAGGTACGATTAAACTACTGGACAACACGAGTAAGGAAATGGTTGATGATCCTGTTAGAATAAGTAACATTTTTAATGACTACTTTATTGGAGCGGGCAAGGTTACTGAAATCAATGCGGAACATAGCGGTCAGCACATGAAGCTTTTACAAAATTATCACATTAATAACGCCAAATCCATGTTCATGTCGCCTATTGATGAATTAGAAATAATTAAAATTGTCAAATCTCTAAAAAATACAAGTTCCTGTGGCCCAGATGATATAAGTACCACTTTAATCAAGGATTGCATTGAAGTCTTGTGTGTGCCGCTGTGTCATATATATAATGCATGCATATGTGATGGAATTTTTCCTATCCAATTTAAGACGGCAAAAGTAGTTCCTCTACATAAAAAACACTCCAAAACGGATATAAATAACTACCGCCCTATTTCGCTGTTATCCGTTCTATCAAAAATTTTTGAAAAGGCGATTGCTACCAGGATTGTTGGTCATTTTGAAAAAAATAATTATTTCTGCTCGCAACAATTTGGTTTCAGACAAAATCGAAACGCTGTAATAGCCATTATTGAATTAGTTCGGCAAGTTATGACCAATCTTAATCAAAATCATAAATGTGCTGGTATATTCTGTGACCTTAGTAAGGCGTTTGATTGTGTGAATCATACAATATTATTAGACAAGTTACACTATTACGGGATTAGGGGATCTATATTAAAACTTCTTTCGTCTTATCTGACGGACAGAGCCCAATTTGTTCAAATGTCTGATATAGATAGGTCGGGGTGTATTGAATTTGTTAATTCTGCAAGAAAAACACTTGACTGTGGGGTCCCCCAAGGATCTATCCTTGGTCCCTTGCTATTTATTGTCTTTGTGAATGATTTACAATATAATATACCATATGGAACAGCCTACCTCTATGCCGACGATACAAGTATTATAGTTGAAAATCAAAATGCTTCAGTATTTGAGTTTCAAATTCGCAAGACTTGGGAGGAACTCACATACTGGTTTGAATGTAATGGACTTAAAATTAACATGAATAAAACATTATATTTCCCTTTTCTAAGACATACGAATAGCATGACTTACGACTTGCCCCTACCCATAGTAAAGGCTGATAACGTCAGGTTTCTAGGTGTCGAACTAGACACACAGATGCGTTGGTCAAGCCACATAAGCCTGCTAAGAAGAAGATTGGCCAGCGCCTGTTACACTTTAAAAAATTTATCAAAAATATTGACCTCTTCTGTACTTAAAACGGTTTACTTTGCATATTTTGAGAGTTTAATAAGGTATGGCCTTGAGGTTTGGGGTAATAGTACTGATGTGAATCATGTTCTAATATTGCAAAAAAAGGCTCTTAGGCATGTCGAAAAGGCAAAACCTCTAGAACATTCCCGTCCACTTTTTGTGAAGCACGGCATACTAACCGTGATATCACTTTACATATATTTAGTTTGTATTTTTGTTTATAAAAATAAATCCAGTTTTGCATGCAGTACTAACAACAGACCACGTAGGTTATGTAAAAATAATTTTGACATTCAGTTACCAGAATCTAAAAATTATGTGAATTATAAAAGAAGCCTTGAATATAATGGTATAAAAATTTATAACTTTTTAAACGAGGACATAAAGCAATGCAATAATATAAATGACTTTTCTAAGAAATTAAAATCCTACTTGATTACTCGACCATTTTATAAGATACATGAATATTTTGATAAATTGTATGAATAAATAATAGTAGCTTTTAAGTTAGATTAAGATTTTGCATGCCAAATGTGGCAGAGCATACCTTCATGTACTGAAATCCTACTGACATGTATATTATATTTAAAACACCTGTGTATGTTCTTGCAAATAAATAATTTCAATAATTTCAATTTCGATGGAAACAGGTAAAGTACACCAGAAGTCCTGTTTCCACCTACTTCTATTTTTAACAAAAGGAGAAACTGACTAACCAATCGCGTAACTGGTAATCACGTGATACGAAAAGTCACGTGATCTTCCAGTGACGCGATTGGTTTAAAAATGAAACGAATAGAAACGCTAGTTAGCGTAATGCATCTGGGTAATTGTTCAACGTACAACCAAAACCGCTTGACCTAGGGTCTTAAAATTTTTCCTTGGTACCAAAAAGGAGATGGCGGGATGACTTAGACGCGTTTCAAAGCGAATGGCGGGAGCATGCACTCAATCAGGATGAATGGCGGAAAAGAGGGGAGGACTTTGCCCAGTAGTGGGACGCCCAAATAGGCAAAAAAAAGCTACTCTAGGGGTGCATTAAGAAAGGATTTTACAAAAAACAAAAAAAAAAACCTCAACGGAAAAAAGAGCCGGGAGTAGGGAGAATAAGTATACCTTTGAAAATCTTAAGGAAGTGTTGAGGCTCCTCTCCTTGTGGGACTCTGACGATTATAGCTTTGCCAGCCAGCTGAAACAGATATTTTTACAAATTAGGTATGAATAGTATGATCTTGATCCAAAATTAATCCTATTCATCTATATACAGAGTGAATTATAATTCGTGATCATTATGATCACCTCTGTGTTCTACCCTCGAATATGAACAACTTTCACTATGGGACCAACCAAATAAGTTGTTCATGTTCGTGGGTAGAACACAGAGGTGATCATCAAGATCACGAATTAAAATTCATTCTGTATAACTAATATGTATCAGGTAATTTTATTATTCAACTAGCCCGCCCTCGCTTCGCTTCGGTTTATGCGAGTATTTAACACCCGAACATAATTCAGAATCTATAATATAAAACCGGGCAAGAGCATGTCGGACCATGCTCAGTGTAGGGTTCCGAAGCCGTAACGACAAACACAAAAAACTATCTCAAAAATCAACATGTATGAAACAATTTACTATTTAAAGTTATTTGGCGCTGTCTTAGATGATTTTTAGTAGGTATAAACCCGTTTTGGCTGTAGGGAGGGGGACACTTGACTCTAACAAAAAATAGCGCTTTAAAGCTTAATATTTCATAAACGGATCCCTTAATCGATTTTTTTTTTTCATAAACCCGCAATATTTTTGAAAGACCTATCCAACGACACCACTATGGGGTAGGCAAGAAAAAAAAAGACATCCCCAAGTTACCTGTAGGGA